>CM016563.1:12522926-13086479 GCA_003412495.2 Echium plantagineum | reverse complement strand
AGGGGTGGGGTGTGTTGAAGAAGAAGCTGTGGGAGTTTAGCCAATTTTAATTATGTAAAACTAGATGTTTGTGCACAGTTCAACCTGTGCGAGTTCGGTTATTATATTAAAATATATATTGTTACATTAATTTTTACATGAATATATGATGATAAATATTTCTTGTGAAATTCAAAATATGTGTATGATAAAAATGATTAACTAAATATACATTATATATAGGTAACTATTTTATTTTTAATAACTATGCTTAAATAATTTAATGTATAAAATAATAATAGACATTTACAAATTTTCAAAAAAGAAACTAAATGGGAGTTAGTATGCAATTTAAATATGTGTCACTTGCTTATTGGCTAAAAAAAACATGGGGCTTCACTAAAAAAATAACTAATTCCCCCCTTCCCCAATTAAATATAGTGTAGATACTTTAATATTGCCCCTTATACTTTGTAATAATGATAGGGTATAATGATCATTTTATCTTTTAAAACTGTAAAAAATGGCTCAGGGGGCAACTCAGAAACAATCAATACTATAGGGGGCATATAGAAACAAACTTCATAGTATAGGGGGCAAACAGCAAATTAGCCATACTATTATACTACTCAACTTATTAATTGATTTCGACTCGAAAATAAAAATATTGATCCATACACTAAAAAATCTAGCAGACTTCACAGTTGGGACAAAATGGTAATTTCACTCCTAAAAACACTATTCGGATCTGGATACCCAGTCGAATTCGAGTTGAGAACTCCATCTCCAATTGTAAAACACGAGAAAACCACACAATTTGCAAAAACCCTCAACATCGTCCTGTTCAAGCTCCATTACATTTCGTAACTGACAATGGCCAAACGAGAGCTATCCACCACGTTGAAGAACTTGAAGGTACTATAAACCTTCTTATTTTTTACTACTTATTTCTCCCAAATTTCATGTACTCTATTGTTGATCGTTTGATTTGTAGTCTATACATTAACATTTAGATGAATGCCTCTAAAGAGTCTCCCGCCTGAGCGGGTATGCAACCTTACCCCTATAGTAAGAGAGAGGCTGTTTCCGAATTGATCACAGGCGAAGGCAAACACTATCTATTACTTCGCAATAGATAATAAGTGTAGTTTATACATTAACATCCACATGCCCCAATGCTCTTAAAGATTCTCCCGCCTCAACGGGGTATGCAGCCTTAATCGAGAGAGACTGTTTATAAATTGGCTAAAGCGTGAAGTGCAAACACTGTCTGTTACTTTGCAATAGATAATAATTGGAGGTAGTTACAAAGTATAAACTATTTGAATCCATTAGACATGGAAACTTCGATTTGTAGTTTATGCAAGTTAATATTCTAGTTGGATTTTATTTTATATGTGTATCTCTAGTTTGTTCATATGTTTCCTTACGTTTATGTAAGGATTCAAAAGAATCGAATTACAGTTCGTATTTTTACCTACTGAATTAGCTGAGTTGATCTCGTTGTTGTTTGTTTTATTTATGAAGTATCGCCAATATACTCACCATCCCTAAAAGATTGTTCAATATCTAATTTTAATTTGAATCAAAATTGCTTGAGTCAATTAAGACATCAATTTTTTTTTAGTTTTAAGCATTGCAAAGGCAAATTGGACCACTTTTGGGATGGAGGGAGTATATGTTAGCGACATATTTGCCCCAAAATTGGTGTACTGTTTTGGCGAGATTTAACATTCTAGTTGTATTTTCAATGGGTATCTCTAATTTGTACATAGCTACCCGTACAACTTCAAATGAGTGAATTGGAGTTGTAGTTTCCTACTGCATTACTTGAGTTGACCTTTATGTTGATTGTTTGATATGTAGTATATGAAAATTTCATATTCTAGTTGTCTCTTAGATAGGTATCTATTGTTTGCTTTATTTTTCCATTTGTGCCTATGCTTCAAATATCCACTTGAAGTTTGCATATACTTATTGCAGTTGCTGAGTTAAGCTTGTTGTTGATTTTATTGTTTGTAGTTTATGCAAAGAGCTGCTCAGAGAGAGGAGAAAACAGCGAAGAAGGAAGAAGAGATCGTCCCTGATGCAAATTTTGATTCATCTGCTCCCCCTAAGAGATGGTAATTGTCGTTTTAATTACTGCTTGTTAAGTTGGCTTGATTTTGTTGCTCCTATTTGTAGCAGACACAACATTTTTCCAGATTAATTTCTTAAACCCCACAAGATATACTGTTTTGTTCACACTGGTTCTCGGTTATATGGCCGGTCGCAATGTTGAGAAAATGAAAGTAGAGTTGCAATAAGTATATTGACTTTTATGGTAATTGGTATGTTAAGAGACCATGAATGATAGAGATCCTGCTTTAATATGTCTATCTATTTGTTGTTTGAAGCATTTGCTCTTGGCATTCAACATAATGCTCAATCTTAATTCAACATATAAGGAAACCTGCGAGCTTAACGGGTCATATTACAGATAGTATAAATGCTCCATATACTTAGTTGACTATTGTGAAGAATGATTATGGTAGTATATTTCTTTTCATTTTTTATATGTTTACTTCCAGAAAAAAATATTTATCACTCTTGAAAGTAGATGATATTTCATAAACTGTTCTTGTTGTAGATGATGCATGAAGTCCCCAGTCTCGAACATATTCTCAAAACAAAATTCATGACATGATTATCCATTATACAAACCAATTCTGTCTAAATATTTCGAGCTTCTAATTCGGGCGACCTATGAGGAACCATACGCATCAAGTTTGTACTTTCAGTACGTTCCATTACTAAAAGTCCTTCTGGATATTGTGTAGTTATGCATAAAAGCAACAGCTTAGTCACTTTTTCTGCTGTTTGACGAGCTAACCTGAACTGATTTAATTTTTCAAATACAGCGTTGTGTTGATGGAAGGGAACCCCCATCCTGGGGCAATTAGAGGCCGAATGTCTTTTCTAAGTTTTAATCCTTCCATAGATGTGAGTGCATTGGTGATCCTGTCATATTTCACTAGAAATGCTTTAATGACTTTGATATGCTCACACAGTTTTCATCTTAGCAGAAACTCGACGAAGAAACAAACTCTGGTAAAGCAAAAGCTTCTGAAACATGTACTGGTAGGCAAAACGAAGTAGATAGGGAATCAGACTTTGTCCCAGAGGGTTCAACTGGAAATATTGGAGAACTGAAGAGGAAACAAGCTGGTGGAGATCCCGGATCACTTCATCCTAATAAATTGGCGAAGATTGTTCCCGCTAATCTGAAGTCCTCTCCGAGCAGTAGTCGAAGTTCTCAAAAGGAATCCAAGCGAGACAAGCTTGATTGGAAACTCCTTAGACCTCCGAAGAGTCCACACAAAAAGAAGTGAGATTTTGGTGATTTCATCACATTTGTTGTCTCTGTAACCGTAGTATTCATCCTTTGGGTAGTTTACTAGTAATTCTTGTTAATCTATGTTTGTGAATGAGAAATATATAGGGCTTATTGATTCATTTACACCCTTGTTCTTCTGTTATAGAAATTTGTCTTCCATGGCTTGAATTCTAACAATAACTACATTAAAATCGAGAAAAGTAAGTTTGTTTTCTTGAGTTGCAAAATAATAGATCATTTATAAATGGTAGAATATATGTTGGTAATGTAGTAAAGATAAAAATGAACTATTGTATGAAATATCACCTTTCATGGAGTGTAAAAAATGCTTACTGTACAATAGTTTTTTCTTTTTACTGTACAATAGTTTTTTTTTTACTGTACAATAGTTGATAATATATTAAAGGGTTAATGGCACAATCGATCATACATATTTCACAACATTCACCATTCGATTGTTCATGTTCCAGTTTGACCTTTTGATCACTCATATTTTAATATCAAAATTTAAGGCGTGTCTTGCGAGCACTTGATGTTATAATTGTCTATTAATACAGTATTTCTTCTCTTTACATCTATCTCTAAATTGTCTGAACGCCGAGTCCATCAAAATCTCTAAACTGGGACAACTATGAAGGCAGTATATCTTATGCTTTGACGAAAGAAAACGGACTTTACAAAGTAACATCACATGAAAATGATTGCCTACTTATTTTCTTAACATGTACTCCCTCCGTCCCTAAAAGATTGTCACATTTTGACTTTTGTGGTCAATTACAATAAAATTTGATCATTAATTCTCACTAAATGATAAGAATTAATATAGTCTTGTGGGACCTCGTTAGATTCGTCTCAATATATATTTTTGAAATATCAACTTATTAAAACAATTTCACATGTAGAATAAGAGATATTTATGATTTAAATCGTGTTTTATTGACCACCAAAGTCAAATGTGACAATCATTTAGGGATGGAGGGAGTATTTCCTTACCGAACACAGGGAAAATGTCGAAAAACTTACACAAAATACCTGATAATTACTCCCTCCGTCCCTAAATGATTGTCACATTTTAACTTTTCATGGTCAACAAAATAAGAATTGAAACGTAAATATCTCTTATTCTACATGGAAAAAAATTATAAAAATTTGAAATTTCAAAAATATATATTGAGACGAATTTAACGAGATTCCACAAGACTATATTATTTTATATTGTTTGATGAGAATTTATGATTAAATTTTATAATATTTGATCACCAAAAATCAAAATGTGACAATCTTTTAGGAACGGAGGGAGTATATAATAAGAGGCGGCAAGCAAAATATCTCTGCGATTCTCACGTCAATTATCCAACATCCTTTCATACCGAATAATAATTTTATTGTACATATTCGAATATGTCTCCAGACATTAAAAGTCACCTATGTTTGATTCAATAAATCAATATAATTTAACAAAGAAAACCTAATGGCTAAAATTTTAACATTTAAATGGAGGTAGAGGAGCAAGGAAGAGCCGGCTTATATATTTTAGTGTTCTTAACTCATGTTTATGAGTTCATTATTCTTCATAATTTGACTTATCATTTTAAACCCCTTTTACTTCCTCTCTTCATAAATGATTGATATATTTTAACTTTTCATGATCAACAAAACACGATTTCAAACATAAATATCTTTAATTCTATATATGAAAAATTATAACAAGTTAATAGTTCAAAAATGTATATTGAGACGAATATAACAATATAGCATATGACTATATTAATGAAAATTATTGATCAAAATTTTTAAAGTTTACCATTCACCCCGTTTGGAACCAAAAAATAAAAAAATTCAAGGTTAATGTAGGTGAATCTAGGTTAATGTAGGTTAACACATTCACTCTCATTCTCCCTCAAATTTTTCACCCCCAAATCGGTGGGTAATGCTAGGTTAACGAATTAATTTTTTATTATTATTATATCAGACTAAAATACCCACCAATAATATTCCCTTCCATTAATATAATTTGCCTCCAAAAAATACCATCCCTCGTTAATATAAATCGCTACCTCTTTTCTTTCTTGCATATTGCTTCTTATTGGCTCATTCTTTCTTGCTTGATATTTGTGGTAATTGAAAAATTACTTTTTTTTTTCTTTTCAATTTCAATCCGTGGGTTACGTAAGGATACAAATAGAGGGAATAGAAAAATCGAGATAATAAAAAAATCATATTTTTTTTCTCTTGTCGCCTCTTTTATTGTTGAACATATTTATGTTTTGCTAATGTTTTTATTCTAATAACAGGTAATTTATAAACAAAAACAAGGTGCTTTGTATAGAATAAAGGGAAGAATATAAATGTCACCTTAATAGTTTATAATATTGTTTCCAAACAGGAATTATAATAGTTTTACCTATAATCCCCTAACTTAGGTTAATTTTAAATGTTTACGCTCACCTAGATTCACCCCAATCCAAACACACCATCATTTAGGGGATGGAGAGAGTATTACTAGTTGTGATAATAATAAAATTATTTATTTTCATTAGAGAGGCTCAAATGTAAGAGAATACATTGTTTCACAACTCGCACTCGCTTAAAAAAGTTCATCAATTTTTTATTCAACACTTGGAAGAAATATTGTTTCTTTTTTGTTCCATTTCAGTCAAACTGAAGTCCCAATACAAATTTATCACCACAAGATTGCTTTTTTTCTATATATTGTTTGCCCCTTTTGGTCCATTTCCTTAAAAAATCCTTGTTTTTCTCAATCTTGGATTCATACATCATAGTGTATACTTTTGTGGGTATGGTGTCTTTCCTAGTAGTTTCTGTTTTTGGTATGTCAATTTGTTTGCAAAATGAGAATCTTATTTTTTTTTATGGTTGACTTTTAAGAGTTTGAACTTAAATATATGATCATGAGGAAAGTTGTGATTTTTTGATGATTGACTATTTTGTTGTTGTTTTGCAGCTGGGAAATATAGGGTGAATTGAGGTGGAATGAAGAGTTCTGTTAGACTTGGTTTCAAGTTGGAATTTCTCCTTTTGCTTCTTCTATTTGGTAAGTATAATATATACAGTATACTTATGCTTTTTATATTGTACTCGCTCTATATTAATATAAGTGATTATAAAAGTTTGTTTAGACTATAAGTAATTTATTAAGGGTATATGCAAATTTGTTCTGATTGCATTTCATTCTGTTAGAATTAATCCAATAGCAGATTCTCAGCTTCATAAAGACTCATACTCAGCTTGGGAGCTATTATAATTGAAGGTTTTCATATTACTTTCGAACGATAACGCCCAATGCGTCTAAGTACTCTCCTACTTAAGCATTGTAGGGGGGCGTATTCGCAACCTTACCTCTGTGATAGCAGGGTGGTTCATATTCATGTCAATCTATGAGCATCTATTTAACTAGATTCTTAGCTTCCTTGTAAAGTTCTCAAAATTTTAGTTTAATGTGCAATGAATGTGTCCTAAAGAGCCTGCTAATGATGATTGAAGATGTTCAACCTCGACAAGCCGCATGTTTGATTTATAGAATAGAACATTGTAACATGCTTAATGAAAAGTAAGGAATGTTTACCTTAAAGGACTATGGCTGGTCCTGCATTCTTGAAGGCGTACAAGTAAAACATGTTTCCCTCTAGAAGCTGGTTTTTATATTTGGTTTATCAGTTCAAATTTTGTTATGATTGGTCATTGGTGGTAAATGAATTTTGGATTCATAAGTTCAAATTTTGTATTTATTTTGTTAATCAATTTATACACTGAGAATAGGATTGTGACTTGAGTTAGAATTATATGATATCATGTTATGGTTTACCGAGAAGAATGCTTATACTGTTGAAAAGTATCAGTGAGCCAATCAAGTGGTTTGCATCTTAAACTGCACAAATGCCCTCTTTAATGTAAAATGATGTCCTTCCTTCAGTGTTTAGTAGTTGATATTGAATCCTTAGCTACATGCTGAATGTTTGGTTTAGAATTTAGATAGAAACTTCTCAGTACTTTTCTCGCTGTTGCAGTTTTTACTATATCTTCAAGCGAAGGTGATTTTGACCAATGTGAACATCAAGTCAAGAAGTGGGCATCTTCTTCTCTTGATACAGAACAGAAAGAAGATAAACATGTACTTCGAGATTTTCTGTTCTTCCTTCACATCCCTAGAACAGGAGGCAGAACATATGTAAACTGGTATATTCCTAATGCTGCTCAATTGTTATTGGTGGTTCAAAGTCTTCATTGTAATCATGTTTATTTGTCCTAATATTTATGTTTCTTGTAGTTTCCTTAGGAAGATCTACACAAATCGCTCTATGGAGTGCCCTCGTTCTTATGATAAACTCAGGTTTGATCCCAGGTAATTTCCTAAGTTAATAGTTCACCATCATATGCAGTTGGTTCCCAATTTTTCAATCAGAATTTTTTTTTGCACATATAGGTACATAATAATGGCTATTTGTTGCTTGAAGATTGATATAAATACTGGATGTGTGATAAATAAGGCTGCAAAAGGAATATCCTTAGGCATGATTAATGCTCCAAAGCAATTCCCTGTCCCCGTTTTGAATTCAATGTACACAAAGTGTGCAGCTTGTGCCTCCCATCATGTCTTGATAATTTGGTTTCTAAGATAAATACTGGAGTGCCCATCCTCCTATTAGAATGGACCCAATTCAATTGAATTTCGCCTATATAATTTTTATCCTATATGATTCGGATGGCCAGATTAATCATATTGGTGATACTGCCTTTTTCTATTATCATAATGTTATTTCTACCTTTACTTTTGTTCTTACAGATATGAGCTTAGCATATACCAACAAACTTATTTACAATTAAAACTGATGCATAAACAACTGATGCCTAGTTGAAAGTCAGTTCTCAAATCCTGATAACATATCCTTTCTTGGCACCCTATTCTGTAGTCCTTGCCTGTAACCTTTTTGAGCTACCGTCAAATTAGACCTTACTTGATCACCTGTATTCATTTAGAGCTACACCCGGTAAGCTTATGGTCAAATGGACAGGACAAAATCAAGTAGTTTCTTGTTTTAGGGTCATTAGATAATTGGTGCCTTGGGTTGTGGTAGTTAGTATATGCAACAATGTGGAGCAATGGAACAAGATTTCTTATCGAATCTGTTGTTGGAGTAACTCTAGGATCTGAACAGCTGTGGTTTAAGGATCAATGAAAGATTTGATTTATTAATATCAATGCATGTCTAATCTGGATGACTTTCAAGGGAAAAGAGCCTGAAAGGAACTGTCATTGGCAACTAACAGAAGTCAGAGTTTTAGTCGAGTATCCCCAAAGT
The DNA here is from genome assembly GCA_003412495.2 of Echium plantagineum. NCBI lineage: Eukaryota > Viridiplantae > Streptophyta > Magnoliopsida > Boraginales > Boraginaceae > Echium > Echium plantagineum. The sequence goes on along the minus strand of CM016563.1, from coordinate 13,077,803 downwards.
ATTGTTTCCAGATTTAGGTTGTATAAAAACTACCTCCAAAAGGATTACTTTCAATGAGTCAATTCTTTACTTAAACAATTATTCAGGTGTGGTCATCTTTCTAACATTGTAGAGAAAATTAAGAACAATAAGTATATCCTTGTATTCAAGAATTGTGTTGTGATTTATTCACATTTTTGGCTTATACTTCGTTATCTATGAAGTTGTTTTATTTAAGCTGTTTCGCAATTTATGCAGAAATTCAAACTGCAGCTTGTTGGTTACTCATGATGATTATAGCATGATGTCCAAACTCAGAAAAGAGAGAACTTCTGTTGTGACAATACTTAGAAACCCAATTGATCGAGTCTTCAGTACTTACGAGTTCTCTATAGAGGTAGCGGCAAGGTTCCTGGGACACCAAAATATGACGTCAGCCTTGAGAACGGCTGGTCACCTTCGTTTTTCGAGTAAAGGTGTGAGTACTCTGGATATCTGGCCATGGAAGTATTTGGTTCCCTGGATGGCAGAAGACCTCTTCAAGAGAGTACACATTTTGCCCTATTGATTATACAATAAATCTTACCTCAAGCTACATTATTTACTATTCCCCGTGGTTTTTTTAGTTGTCGTTTTAGCCATTTGCACATAGATTAAGTAAAAAGAAGAAGAAGTAGGCAAAACGTACGTTAAAATGTTGAATGACAATGGTTAAAACTATATCATTGGTTGGTTGATACTTTGATACGAAAACATAGTTCAAAAAGTACATCGAAAATATAGCAGTACAATTTTCTATGCAAGAATGACAAGTATTTGAAACAAGAAAAATTCTGCTAGGATGCCAACTAAAAAGGAGTAATAATCTTCGTCCTTTCATATTTTATTAATCCGAGGTTGTATCATTTTCTGTTGGTGATCAAATCGCATTTATCATCATAATTTGATATGAATCGGATATAGAGCCACACTTGCACTTTTTATCTTACGGCTTTGTTTAATAGAGCCACAAGTTTTATTTTGCTTTCATTCTAGTTGATGGTTCATCCTCTTTAGCACCATTTGGAACACACATCTCTCCTAGCAACTATTGGACATCCTTGCACTCATATAATTTTATGAAGGTCCTGAACTGATTTTCCAAAAGTATCATTCTATTTACATGCTATGGTGATAGTAATTATGATGACTTTGTGGACTCAATGGGTTGCTATGAAATTATTATGGTGAATTTGTATTTGCAAGTAAATATTTATTATCTATGGATTATAGATTTCATGCCAATTTTGTGGATCCTCACTGACTTTAACCTGCAGAGGGATGCTAAGAAACTGAAGGGGCTAATTGAGATTGCATCCAATGATTCATACAATATGGAGGATGTAGTAATGCCTCTACATCAGTACATCAATGATCCTACAGCTGTTGACATTATTCACAATGGAGCGACTTTTCAGGTATTTATGTTTATCCACTTCAAAATATCACACTTCCAACATGAGTTTTCAACGTGTTGATGTTGCACCTTAAGAGTGTTGATTAAATTTATTGAAGGAGTGCTCTGTAGCTTTTACTATTAGTTCCATCTTCATTTTTCGTCTACTGTATCTCATTCTGAGCCTCTTTCTCTTTTTGGCTGTGTGTCCAAGTGTGTTGTGGTTTTTCCTTTAGCTGTCCAAAAAACGATAGTTTATTTGTCTATCATAGTGGCACAGTATTGAATTGATGTAGACTATGTAAGAATCCATGAACTGAAACCAAGAAGGCCGTACAAAGAATATACAAAGAAATCAAGATTTTGTTTTCATAGAATTCAAGATTCTTTTTGCAAATATTCAAACAATTTATGCATTAAATCATGGTTCAGACATATACAATGCAAAGAAATCATTTAAGGAGGAGACCTTGAGGATAAACCAGATGAAAGTTGCTTGCTTTTATAGCAACAAGACGTACGGTGACCTGAAAATATTGAGATCAAAGGATCTTATAATTAGAGTGGTTCAAGTATTGTGATGGGATGGGGTGTAATAGAACCTCATGTGTTGGAACTGGAATCATTCCACTCTTACCACTTTCCCAACCCCTTCTCTGGGGATCTGCTGTATTGTGGTAGTATTTATTCCCAGTGGTTCGCGTTGGCCTCTTGGGAATTATTACTTTCTACATCCTTGAATAAGCCATTTGTGATCAAAATTTGAGATAAAGATTCTGTAATCAATATATTCTGTGTAGGATACCACTAAATATAGTGATTTGGTGTTGAGTTCTTCCATGTTCACTATTCTCTTCATTGTTTTGAGTAATGTGTCTGGCACTCTGGCTGGATTGTTTAGCTTTATAAGGATTAATTTAAAATTCATCTTTGACCATGCGCCCTACTCGCTCATACCTCTGATGTTTTGGCTTTAACAAAATCAAAGAGAAATGTGGGACAGATCAAGTTATTTGGATAACAGCCAAATGAGAAACCTTTTGTAGAGGTTCTTACAGTTGCTTAGCAACAAAAGAACCCCCGAATCTACAAACTGTTATCCTAATCTTAATTAAGAGCTGTATCGAAGCATTCAAGTTTCCAAAATGATGGAAACACTATTATGTGGATTATTAGTTATCATTTTTAATTCCAGATAAGGTTATGGACATGATTAGAGTAGGTGCTTCACAACTTGATTACTTGTATGGTTGTTCAGATATCTGCTTAACCCTTTTTCAATTGTTAGATTGCAGGACTTACAAATAACTCTTACCTATCAGAATCACATGAAGTGCGCCATTGCGTATTGAAATACCGGACTCTTGGACAATATGTTCTTGATATTGCAAAGGTATAAGTGTTTATCAGGTTCGAAGTAATAAGTTGCAAGATTACTACCTTCTGCCGAGTGTTTCTTCGATATTGTCACAGTCATGCTAGATCACTGTAATTCTTGCAGAAAAGGTTAGATGATATGTTGTATGTCGGACTCACTGAGAATCATAAAGAGTCAACTTCAATGTTCGCAGATGTGGTTGGCGCACAAGCCATGTCCCAGTTCACACAATCGAGTGTTCCTGTAACAAACAGTGTAGGTCAGTGAAGAAATTTTCTGTTCCAGGAGTGTGGGTGAAATGATCTCCAATTGGGTACTTGTTTGCTACCATACAAAATTACGTTGGTCTATACATTTAAGAACAACTTAATGTGGCAACTATTTGCCTTTTCTTTCTATATATTGTTGCTGAATTGGTAAACCTTCAGTATAACATTTTCTTCCATCCATTTTTATAATATAACTATGATAGCCCCTCATCAAGAACCCAGTTGGAATAGTGTTTGATGTAGTGTCTGATTGTGTCCCCTGGTTGTTGGATATGCATTCCGTTGGAAGATAGCATCTCCTTTTCTATTAGAATTCTCTTCTGGCAAAAGGAGAGTAAAACTTAAATGAGAGTAAAACTTTTACATTCCAAACCTTTGAAGTTTCTCAGTTATTTTTACATAATTCGTTTGCAGATAGTAGTTCCACGGATCAAGAACCTGGACCTGATTCTCGTCATCATCGGGTAACATAATATGATTCTTTCCCCCTTCAACTCTTTTTCTTGATGCGAAATATTTTGATGCAGAGTAACGTCTCACTTCAGGAGCCAAATAAAAGCTATTCCATTGAAAACGCATCTACCTTTCATTCAATTGGGTAAACATAATGTTGCCATTTAACTAAGTGACACCAATTGTATGCTAATTCCAGGCAACTACTAGCACGCTTATCGAAGCATATCAAAGTTGTAGTACAAGTTTACGCAAGACACAGTCAGAGAGACGTATAAGGTCCTTAAACAAAATATCTCCAGTGAATTTCACCAAGGAGGTATTTCATCATACTTTTATCATGCTTCCTGGTGTTTTCTCTACGACATGATGAATTGCTTATATATTAAGATGTAACAATATATAAGGGCATGTCGTCTTGACATTTATTAGAGTGAAGAAGCTATGAAATTTCCTTGGTAGTTGGCTATTTGCACCATAATATACACTGCATTGGGTTGTTGGTGCTGTGGCTGTAGACAGAAACCAATTAATAAATCTAAAATTGATTACCTCTGGTGGAAGTGGAAGGTGTTCTGGTTGCAGAGAGCCCCCTTCTGAGCTTTCACGGTTATTCTCTTATTTGAAACATATTTGTTTTATGTCTTTGAATCACTCTCTACTGATGAAGAGTCCTGAATTTTTTCGTAGTATTCCTAAGCACCCTTGGATCAATATCATTATCATCATACTTGCTTCTGAAATGTATTACAAAAACCTATGGCTATCTGTGTCACTCCCTCACAAAAAGTGGTTCCGTTTTATCGGGTTCTATTTTTATTTACAGACTACAGACTAATGATCAGAATTATGCAGGCTCGTCTGCAGGTACCTGAAGAACTTCTCCAGGAGATAGCATCACTCAACAGCCTTGATATGGAGTTGTACAACTATGCTCATGGCATATTTATAAACCAACGCAATCGCATGGCCCAGAAGAAAGATGACTTGGTACGTATGCTACCCATTTAATTGAACTTCTGATAGACACATGACAATTTTCCTTGCAATGCAACAATTTGTGCTTCTGTGCCAGTGTGGTTAAGATAGGGTATTCAGTTCCAATTGACTATACTTCATACTGAAGTACCCTTCTAGCACACACTGAGAATTATGCAGGACGTGGATAATGTATCCAGTCGTATATTCATATCATGTCAGTATTGGTTCAGTTAACCTTCGCTTTTGTGCTATGTTCAATCAATAAATCAGTTATTTAAGATATTCCGCTTCCTTTCATTATATTACTCGTTTTATTAGAAGAGACGGATCAGATTATGAAATTTATCGCCATCTCAAAATTGTAGGACAAGGTATCCCAAAAGCCGGACAGGGAGTTGAAGGTACCAACCACTGAAGCATCTTGGGAAAAGCCTGAAAGTGAGTTAAACATGTCAAAGAGTGAAACATCTTGGGAAGTAGTTCTGTTGATCACATCCATTTTTTTCGTAATTATTTTCCTTTTGCTTTTTGTAAATGCAAAACGCAGAACATCAAAATTTAAACTATGATAGAACCATATTTGATGCTTTACTATAGGAGAAGGTGATGTATTCCTTGATTAATGTGGAACTCGAAATGTGCTGGTAAATTGTACCACATAATTCTCCAACCAAATCTAATCTCTATTTTTCCCGCACGAAATTTAACTGAACCTCGAACCTTCAAATTTTTCGAATTAGACTGAACCTCGATTTTTTCGGCTCCCTCTAACTCGAACATGGCCAAACTTTTGAATGGCTATGGCAATCATGACGAACTGGGGCCTTGGAAATACGCTCAGCCTCCTTACAGACATCAACAATCAATGGTGCATTATTCTTCTTTTTATTGTCATGGTCCAACAAATTCTTCTTACGCGTACTAATACACATTGGCTTATCCCGTCTCCTATAACATTCAATGAATGTGGAGACATCATCATCATTTAAGAGATCATAAGGTGGCATTATTTGTTTATCCGGATAGCAATTCCATCCAGCTAAATCCAAATAAGTATCAACACTGTTGATTCCAGTTGCTAAATATATGAGCTGAATAAGAGACGAATAGGCTGAATCGGGTGGAACTTTAACATACTTTGTCTTGGAAACTTCATATCTCCAAATAACTCCACCATTATTCTTCCATTGCCTATTGTAATTAAGAAGAACAAGAATATCTGCAATAAAATACTAGATCAGCTTTTTTCCTCATTATAATACATTATATTTCATTATAATCAATTATAAGCCATTATATTCCATTATACTTCAATGAAATATAATGTTATATTATAATCGTCTCCAGCAAAACATATTGAACCCAAAAAAAAAAATTAAAACCTGAAAATTAAATAAAAATCGTACCTTTTTGCCCTGAGCTGAACTCCATGAGGTTATTCGATTATGGAAGTAAAAATGAAGATGGAGATGGTGTTGAACCTCCCAAAAACTTTTATTGCCAACTACAATCTAATTATGGAGAGACAAAGCAAAGCCCAGAAGATATTGGATATGAAGATTCAGCAGATAAAAAGATAAACCAGAGTGTGAAGATGAATCCCGGCAACGAGGTGGACGGAGATGTGGCTATGGTTGTGGTGTGGGCGGTGAGACTTAGGGGAGAGAGAAAATATCTAGAAAAGAGAGAAGAGAGGAGAGAGAATGTACTTGGGATAAGAGGAGAGAGGTTTTATATTGCATGGGTTGGTGAAAACGGTTTAATGAGGGGTAATTTAGTCAGTTCACCCTACTTTTGTGGTAGTTTCCAATTAAAAAAGATTTCATGGTAGATATTTTGTTTAACACTCCAACAGTGGTAGTTTGCCAAATTTCTCATTTAGTCAGTTCGCCTTATTTTTGTGGTAGTCTCCAAATAAAAAAGATTCAATAATTTTTTGCAAATACACATTCTAAACAGTGGCAGTTTGTCAAATTTCTCATTAATGGTAAGTCTGCGTACTATCCGATGATGATCCGATAAACTCTTACCATACTTTGCTGGTAACCTCTTTAGAGGCAATGGAGCATCTTGCGTTTTTATGTTGTATATATAAATTACTTACATTAGTCAATGAGTAACAAGTTGTGGAAGCAAGATAATATGTTACGTTCAGTCTTAACAAATGCGCAATCATGTTTTTCAAATTGGTCAAGACTCTTATTGATGCAGATGCATGAACCATACAATAAAAGCAAGCTACAGAGAATATATTGCAAGGTTCCGACTCCCGTTGGAATGTGGTATAGACATCTTAAAGGAAGAAGTAGAGAAAAGACTCAAGCTCTAACTCGGCAAGTCTGAGATCAAGTACCTCGACGATAATCATGAATAGGTAATTATGGCCTGTGATGCTGACCTACAGGAGTGTGTTGATATAGCAAGATTATCAGGATGCAATATAATCCGGCTGCTTGTGCATGACATAAAGGCCAAACACGGAAGCTCCTAAGAGGGTTCAGGTGAAGGAAACTATATATCTAATTGTATATAGGTAAACTAATAAAACAGTAAAAAAAAAAATCCTTTTCTGGCAGTTTCTCATTTTGTGATGAAAATCTCACTGGTACCTACTTGTTCTCTGGGAAACAACTTCCTTATTATCACAGAAGTAAGGCTGCCTTCAACCCGATCCCCTACCACATTTAGGCGGGCACCTATATAAAGGCTTTGAGGCAACTTATTGTTGTACTACTAGTTCTATTTTTAGGAATTCACTTTTTTGTTTTTGCTTTTCATGTATGTTTATTTGTTTCTGGTGCTTGTATTAGTGGGTTTTTCACAACTATAGTAGAAATGTAGAATTGGGAATCATTTCACTTGAGATTTGCATCTTTGCTTAGACTGCAAATAGAGAAATTAGAGGTATATAGAGGTATATAGAGGCCTCTTCCGTGATTATTGATTTCAAATTTGATATATAGAGAGGTATATCTTCTACTTTACCAATGATTCAAATAACAGTTAATAAACAAATGAATCTTGGGTGTAATTATATATGGGGACACTTGTCAACTATTTTGATTACGGTGTAGATGTTATTTCATATTGAAGAACTTGGCTTTCATGGTACTTTTAATGTCATTATTACTTCTTTATATAGTGTCTTTACAGAAAGGAAGATTGTATTGTAGCAAAAGGTAAGTTAATTTAGATCTAAAATTGATTTTATGGATATTCATTCTAGTGTATCTATCTCAATTGTAACTTGTATATAAGGGCATATTTTATTTCATGGATTTGATCTAGTATTGTTTTAGTTGGAACATTGTAGTAAATGGTTATTATTTTCCATATTCATTAAAATGTGTCTCATAAATTATATAGAGAGTACACATGAATTAAAGAAACAATACACAACTTTGTTTGTTCATGCAATAATTTTTTTTCTTCAAAATTGACCACTTAGGAAATGTGATTGTCGAATAGTATTAAACCACATCACTATGTATATAAAAATATATATCAAAATATATTTAGGGAAGAGTAAATTCTTTTGACCATTTTTTAAATCTAGAGCCCGGGCAATTAATTGAGCTTATATAATAATACCATTACCATTTATTATTGATTGTATAAATAAATGAGGTGTTTTAGCCCGTCTTCATACGGGCATGGCCCACTAGTGTTTATATAAGCCTAATAAAAGGGTTATTTACTTCAATTTAGGTTAATGAAGGAGATATTATTTGTGTTTGTCTTATATCGCAAATCGATTAATTATGTTTCAAAATATACAATTTAATTATTTATGTTTCAAAATTATGTATAATTGGTTTTTCATTCACTATTCCGCTGATCAACGATCAGCCAACACATGTGAGAACGATGATACTTTTAAAGGGATAATTCGTAATTTCATATGAATATTAAGAAAAAAAATCAAATTGTCTATTTGTTTTCTTGACCACTTGATATGGCGAGGGGGCCTCCTCGTGTGTGAACCTCGGGTATCTTAAGAAGGATGATGTGTTTTGAACAAGCGAAAACCCGACATTTAATTGTTATGGCTTGTTCTCCATCATGCAACAGTGAGAGACAGAGACGTCTACGTACCTAAAGCATAACCCAAATAAACTTGATTGAAATCACTCTAATGCAAAGTTAGTATATATTGGGAGAAAAATAAGTAATATACTTTTAATTTCACATTACGTTACAAATTAAAGGAGTAATGAAAAGAGTCTTATAGAAAACTGGAAATGTGAAAGCCTTGATTCTTGTGGGTCTTCTTTGAGAACTTGACATATACGGGTTGCGAACACTATCACATGTCTTGCTCATCAATTAGAGGTATATATCTTTCCATTGTATTGAACTTCAACGCAGGGGGTTCATCGGGTGCACGGGACCCCCTAATCAATATAGAATTGTTGCTGAGATGGTTAAAATCTTGATAATGTTACCCACTGACTAGGGTTCGAACCCCCCTAGAGGGGCGTTTTGCCTTCCTCACAAGGCACACACTAAATAGGCTTTTTGCCTTCCTTAAGAAGTCACACACCGAAACAGATATATCATACAATTCACACGCCCTTACCCTTTCTTCCACTCTATCACAATTCACACCCAATTCTCTCCTAATTCCAGTGTAGCAAGGAGCAAGGTACACTCATTTTTGTCTTTTTTAATTATTAACAATAATTTATATTATGTGCATAAATACTTGTTTACTTGCTCAATTTAGGCATTAATAATTGTTTACTTGCTCAAAGGCGACTCAATTTACTTGTTTACTTGCTCAATTTAAGAATTAATTAATTATCTCTTTGATTTTAACTATGCCGATTGACTAATAAAATTCACTTGATTTGTAAATTGTAAAGGATGTTGAGGTATTTGTAAATTCACTAGATTTGTAAACTGAATTACGTGAAGAATGTCAAGAGAAACAAAATGTCGAATACATGGCTTAATGATATTTGATTACTTATGTGGAGAAAGAAGTGTTTAGCACAATCGATGATATGGATATCATTAAGCGTTATCAAGCTATGACCAAGAGGAGGATGCAATTACCCTGAACTAATATTATATTTATGTACTTTTTAGTTCGTGTTTAAATTATCCTTGTATATTAATTGTAATATTCGTATACTTTTGTCGATGACTACTTTTACTTTTTGTTTAAATTATTAAGGGACCCCCTAATATTATTTCCTAGATCCGCCCTGACTTCAAGGTACGAAAGTCTTCGAATTTTATTTTTTCCGAATGTATGTAATTAGTGCTCAATATATGTCAAATATATGGAATGAGTGCACATTATGTTTACTAGAATACTTATTTCATGAATTCGGTAAAAATAAAATGGTTGAAAATTTATGTCTCGAAAATCCGTGCGATAAAAATAAATTTCACCATCAATTAGGCCCATTCCTTGATCCATGAGTATCATTAATGAGCATTTGGGTACCAATTTGTTTCATATTCCCATTATTGGTTAATGGCTTATGTCAAATGCCCTAGGATAGGGATACACGGTAGTGTTGCTTGATGGCCTGGTAATCCTTTATCTTGTTTGAAATTAAGATTGGTGATTTTGTTTGAAATAGAAACAGTTTTGATTTTGAGTTAAAATGTGAAATTGAAACCGAAGCGGGTATATTCGAGGCCAGACCGGTACCTCGATTGATATAACTTAATTCTTTAAGGTGCACACCCACATCGAATATCGGTGTCCTCCCAGGTTAATATATAAGATCTTGGGCTACTTCCTTTATTGCCAATTGGTTTTAGAGTGGAACCTCATAGACTCTTAACATGGTATCAGAGCCAGTCCAAAGTTATTGAGGCACGTGTAACCCGCCGATGTTGTTTCCGTCAATTAATACCGGCGAGGAAAATTCCAGGGGAGTGTTAAGGTGCAAACCCACATCGAATATCGGTGTCCTCCCGGGTTAATATATAAGATCTTGGGTTACTCCCTCTATTGCCAATTGGTTTTAGAGTTGAACCCCATATACTCTTAACATTTTCACTATAATACTGAAGAGCCCTATTAATCTAATAGCATCTAATAAGTCTCCCTTACCTCTTTATCATAACAATGTCTCAAAAGAAAATTTTATTTTTTATTTTTTTATTTTTGCTTCTCTTGACATTTCAAGAGGATCTCCATCCACTTACTAGCTGTTTTGCTAGTTGTTCAGTGGCGAAGTGCTTGAGAGATAGGACTTGGATTTGTCTCGTGGAATGTGCTGCGAAATGTACTATCCAAGAGGATCTCCATCCAGTTACTAGCTGTTTTGCTAGTTGTTCTATGGCGAAGTGCTTGAGAGATAGGACTTGAATTTGTCTCGTGGAATGTGCTGCGAAATGTACTATCCAAATGTACATTGAGATCACAACTCACAAGACCCCAAAAAAGATGTCCGAATTACATGTAGTTACAGATGGAAATGGTCTTGAATTAGAAGATGTTGTGTAAGCTATATTTCATTAGTGTCATGGTGTTTTTTGTGTAATCTTTATTCCCTCCTTTAATCGTACTAGAAGTGATTTTTTTTACATTTATTTGTTTCACCTAAGTCAATCTTTATCTCTATATCCCAAACATAAATAATTATTCCTATATTTCAATTTCGTTAGAAATCTGTTTTAGCGAAAAAAGGACCTTCGATAAAGGAAACAGAGTTAGCAACATCAATTATTGCTTTTGATTATTCCTATATTTCAATTTCGTTAGAAATCTGTTTTAGCGAAAAAAGGACCTTCGATAAAGGAACAGAGTCAGCAACATCGAATATCGGTGTCCTCCCGGGTTAATATATAAGATCTTGGGTTACTCCCTCTATTGCCAATTGGTTTTAGAGTAGAACCCCATAGACTCTTAACATGGTATCAGAGCCAGGCCCGAGTTATTGAGGCACGTGTAACCCGCCGATGTTGTTTCCGGAAATTAATACCGGCGAGGAAAATTCCGCCGACGATTGGGTTACACGTGAGGGGGAGTGTTAAGGTGCACACCCGCATCGAATATCGGTGTCCTCCCGGGTTAATATATAAGATCTTGGGTTACTCCCTCTATTGCCAATTGGTTTTAGAGTAGAACCCCATAGACTCTTAACATGTATCAGAGCCAGGCCCGAGTTATTGAGGCACGTGTAAACCGCCGATGTTGTTTCCGTAAATTAATACCGGCGAGGAAAATTCCGCCGACGATTGGGTTACACGTGAGGGGGAGTGTTAAGGTGCACACCCGCATCGAATATCGGTGTCCTCCCGGGTTAATATATAAGATCTTGGGTTACTCCCTCTATTGCCAATTGGTTTTAGAGTGGAACCCCATAGACTCTTAACATTTTCACTATAATACTGAAGAGCCCTATTAATCTAATAGCATCTAATAAGTCTCCCTTACCTCTTTATCATAACAATGTCTCAAAAGAAAATTTTATTTTTTATTTTTTTATTTTTGCTTCTCTTGACATTTCAAGAGGATCTCCATCCACTTACTAGCTGTTTTGCTAGTTGTTCTGTGGCGAAATGCTTGAGAGATAGGACTTGGATTTGTCTCGTGGAATGTGCTGCGAAATGTACTATCCAAGAGGATCTCCATCCAGTTACTAGCTGTTTTGCTAGTTGTTCTGTGGCGAAGTGCTTGAGAGATAGGACTTGAATTTGTCTCGTGGAATGTGCTGCGAAATGTACTATCCAAATGTACATTGAGACTCACAAGACCCCAAAAAAGATGTCCGAATTACATGTAGTTGCAGATGGAAATGGTCTTGAATTAGAAGATGTTGTGTAAGCTATATTTCATTAGTGTCATGGTGTTTTTTTTGTAATCTTTATTCCCTCCTTTAATCGTACTAGAAGTGATTTTTTTTACATTTATTTGTTTCACCTAAGTCAATCTTTATCTCTATATCCCAAACATAAATAATTATTCCTATATTTCAATTTCGTTAGAAATCTGTTTTAGCGAAAAAAGGACCTTCGATAAAGGAAACAGAGTTAGCAACATCAATTATTGCTTTTGATTATTCCTATATTTCAATTTCGTTAGAAATCTGTTTTAGCGAAAAAAGGACCTTCGATAAAGGAACAGAGTCAGCAACATCGAATATCGGTGTCCTCCCGGGTTAATATATAAGATCTTGGGTTACTCCCTCTATTGCCAATTGGTTTTAGAGTAGAACCCCATAGACTCTTAACATGGTATCAGAGCCAGGCCCGAGTTATTGAGGCACGTGTAACCCGCCGATGTTGTTTCCGGAAATTAATACCGGCGAGGAAAATTCCGCCGACGATTGGGTTACACGTGAGGGGGAGTGTTAAGGTGCACACCCGCATCGAATATCGGTGTCCTCCCGGGTTAATATATAAGATCTTGGGTTACTCCCTCTATTGCCAATTGGTTTTAGAGTAGAACCCCATAGACTCTTAACATGGTATCAGAGCCAGGCCCGAGTTATTGAGGCACGTGTAACCCGCCGATGTTGTTTCCTGAAATTAATACCGGCGAGGAAAATTCCGCTGACGATTGGGTTACACGTGAGGGGGAGTGTTAAGGTGCACACCCGCATCGAATATCGGTGTCCTCCCGGGTTAATATATAAGATCTTGGGTTACTCCCTCTATTGCCAATTGGTTTTAGAGTGGAACCCCATAGACTCTTAACATTTTCACTATAATACTGAAGAGCCCTATTAATCTAATAGCATCTAATAAGTCTCCCTTACCTCTTTATCATAACAATGTCTCAAAAGAAAATTTTATTTTTTATTTTTTTATTTTTGCTTCTCTTGACATTTTAAGAGGATCTCCATCCACTTACTAGCTGTTTTGCTAGTTGTTCTGTGGCGAAGTGCTTGAGAGATAGGACTTGGATTTGTCTCGTGGAATGTGCTGCGAAATGTACTATCCAAGAGGATCTCCATCCAATTACTAGCTGTTTTGCTAGTTGTTCTGTGGCGAAGTGCTTGAGAGATAGGACTTGGATTTGTCTCGTGGAATGTGCTGCGAAATGTACTATCCAAGAGTATCTCCATCCAGTTGCTAGCTGTTTTGCTAGTTGTTCTGTGGCGAAGTGCTTGAGAGATAAGACTTGGATTTGTCTCGTGGAATGTGCTGCGAAATGTACTATCCAAGAGGATCTCCATCCACTTACTAGCTGTTTTGCTAGTTGTTCTGTGGCGAAGTGCTTGAGAGATAGGACTTGGATTTGTCTCGTGGAATGTGCTGCGAAATGTACTATCCAAGAGGATCTCTATCCAGGTACTAGCTGTTTTGCTAGTTGTTCTGTGGCGAAGCGCTTGAGAGATAGGACTTGAATTTGTCTCGTGGAATGTGCTGCGAAATGTACTATCCAAATGTACATTGAGATCACAACTCACAAGACCCCAAAAAAGATGTCCGAATTACATGTAGTTGCAGATGGAAATGGTCTTGAATTAGAAGATGTTGTGTAAGCTATATTTCATTAGTGTCATGGTGTTTTTTTTGTAATCTTTATTCCCTCCTTTAATCGTACTAGAAGTGATTTTTTTTACATTTATTTGTTTCACCTAAGTCAATCTTTATCTCTATATCCCAAACATAAATAATTATTCCTATATTTCAATTTCGTTAGATATCTGTTTTAGCGAAAAAAGGACCTTCGATAAAGGAAACAGAGTTAGCAACATCAATTATTGCTTTTGATTATTCCTATATTTCAATTTCGTTAGAAATCTGTTTTAGCGAAAAAAGGACCTTCGATAAAGGAACAGAGTCAGCAACATCGAATATCGGTGTCCTCCCGGGTTAATATATAAGATCTTGGGTTACTCCCTCTATTGCCAATTGGTTTTAGAGTAGAACCCCATAGACTCTTAACATGGTATCAGAGCCAGGCCCGAGTTATTGAGGCACGTGTAAACCGCCGATGTTGTTTCCGGAAATTAATACCGGCGAGGAAAATTCCGCCGACGATTGGGTTACACGTGAGGGGGAGTGTTACGGTGCACACCCGCATCGAATATCGGTGTCCTCCCGGGTTAATATATAAGATCTTGGGTTACTCCCTCTATTGCCAATTGGTTTTAGAGTGGAACCCCATAGACTCTTAACATTTTCACTATAATACTGAAGAGCCCTATTAATCTAATAGCATCTAATAAGTCTCCCTTACCTCTTTATCATAACAATGTCTCAAAAGAAAATTTTATTTTTTATTTTTTTATTTTTGCTTCTCTTGACATTTCAAGAGGATCTCCATCCACTTACTAGCTGTTTTGCTAGTTGTTCTGTGGCGAAGTGCTTGAGAGATAGGACTTGGATTTGTCTCGTGGAATGTGCTGCGAAATGTACTATCCAAGAGGATCTCCATCCAGTTACTAGCTGTTTTGCTAGTTGTTCTGTGGCGAAGTGCTTGAGAGATATGACTTGAATTTGTCTCGTGGAATGTGCTGCGAAATGTACTATCCAAATGTACATTGAGATCACAACTCACAAGACCCCAAAAAAGATGTCCGAATTACATGTAGTTGCAGATGGAAATGGTCTTGAATTAGAAGATGTTGTGTAAGCTATATTTCATTAGTGTCATGGTATTTTTTTTTGTAATCTTTATTCCCTCCTTTAATCGTACTAGAAGTGATTTTTTTTACATTTAATTGTTTCACCTAAGTCAATCTTTATCTCTATATCCTAAACATAAATAATTATTCCTATATTTCAATTTCGTTAGAAATCTGTTTTAGCGAAAAAAGGACCTTCGATAAAGGAAACAGAGTTAGCAACATCAATTATTGCTTTTGATTATTCCTATATTTCAATTTCGTTAGAAATCTGTTTTAGCGAAAAAAGGACCTTCGATAAAGGAACAGAGTCAGCAACATCGAATATCGGTGTCCTCCCGGGTTAATATATAAGATCTTGGGTTACTCCCTCTATTGCCAATTGGTTTTAGAGTAGAACCCCATAGACTCTTAACATGGTATCAGAGCCAGGCCCGAGTTATTGAGGCACGTGTAACCCGCCGATGTTGTTTCCGGAAATTAATACCGGCGAGGAAAATTCCGCCGACGATTGGGTTACACGTGAGGGGGAGTGTTAAGGTGCACACCCGCATCGAATATCGGTGTCCTCCCGGGTTAATATATAAAATCTTGGGTTACTCCCTCTATTGCCAATTGGTTTTAGAGTGGAACCCCATAGACTCTTAACATTTTCACTATAATACTGAAGAGCCCTATTAATCTAATAGCATCTAATAAGTCTCCCTTACCTCTTTATCATAACAATGTCTCAAAAGAAAATTTTATTTTTTATTTTTTAATTTTTGCTTCTCTTGACATTTCAAGAGGATCTCCATCCACTTACTAGCTGTTTTGCTAGTTGTTCTGTGGCGAAGTGCTTGAGAGATAGGACTTGGATTTGTCTCGTGGAATGTGCTGCGAAATGTACTATCCAAGAGGATCTCCATCCAGTTACTAGCTGTTTTGCTAGTTGTTCTGTGGCGAAGTGCTTGAGAGATAGGACTTGAATTTGTCTCGTGAAATGTGCTGCGAAATGTACTATCCAAATGTACATTGAGACTCACAAGACCCCAAAAAAGATGTCCGAATTACATGTAGTTGCAGATGGAAATGGTCTTGAATTAGAAGATGTTGTGTAAGCTATATTTCATTAGTGTCATGGTATTTTTTTTGTAATCTTTATTCCCTCCTTTAATCGTACTAGAAGTGATTTTTTTTACATTTATTTGTTTCACCTAAGTCAATCTTTATCTCTATATCCCAAACATAAATAATTATTCCTATATTTCAATTTCGTTAGAAATCTGTTTTAGCGAAAAAAGGACCTTCGATAAAGGAAACAGAGTTAGCAACATCAATTATTGCTATTGATTATTCCTATATTTCAATTTCGTTAGAAATCTGTTTTAGCGAAAAAAGGACCTTCGATAAAGGAACAGAGTCAGCAACATCGAATATCGGTGTCCTCCCGGGTTAATATATAAGATCTTGGGTTACTCCCTCTATTGCCAATTGGTTTTAGAGTAGAACCCCATAGACTCTTAACATGGTATCAGAGTCAGGCCCGAGTTATTGAGGCACGTGTAACCCGCCGATGTTGTTTCCGGAAATTAATACCGGCGAGGAAAATTCCGCCGACGATTGGGTTACACGTGAGTGGGAGTGTTAAGGTGCACACCCGCATCGAATATCGGTGTCCTCCCGGGTTAATATATAAGATCTTGGGTTACTCCCTCTATTGCCAATTGGTTTTAGAGTGGAACCCCATAGACTCTTAACATTTTCACTATAATACTGAAGAGCCCTATTAATCTAATAGCATCTAATAAGTCTCCCTTACCTCTTTATCATAACAATGTCTCAAAAGAAAATTTTATTTTTTATTTTTTTATTTTTGCTTCTCTTGACATTTCAAGAGGATCTCCATCCACTTACTAGCTGTTTTGCTAGTTGTTCTGTGGCGAAGTGCTTGAGAGATAGGACTTGGATTTGTCTCGTGGAATGTGCTGCGAAATGTACTATCCAAGAGGATCTCCATCCAGTTACTAGCTGTTTTGCTAGTTGTTCTGTGGCGAAGTGCTTGAGAGATAGGACTTGAATTTGTCTCGTGGAATGTGCTGCGAAATGTACTATCCAAATGTACATTGAGACTCACAAGACCCCAAAAAAGATGTCCGAATTACATGTAGTTGCAGATGGAAATGGTCTTGAATTAGAAGATGTTGTGTAAGCTATATTTCATTAGTGTCATGGTATTTTTTTTGTAATCTTTATTCCCTCCTTTAATCGTACTAGAAGTGATTTTTTTTACATTTATTTGTTTCACCTAAGTCAATCTTTATCTCTATATCCCAAACATAAATAATTATTCCTATATTTCAATTCCGTTAGAAATCTGTTTTAGCGAAAAAAGGACCTTCGATAAAGGAAACAGAGTTAGCAACATCAATTATTGCTTTTGATTATTCCTATATTTCAATTTCGTTAGAAATCTGTTTTAGCGAAAAAAGGACCTTCGATAAAGGAACAGAGTCAGCAACATCGAATATCGGTGTCCTCCCGGGTTAATATATAAGATCTTGGGTTACTCCCTCTATTGCCAATTGGTTTTAGAGTAGAACCTCATAGACTCTTAACATGGTATCAGAGCCAGGCCCGAGTTATTGAGGCACGTGTAACCCGCCGATGTTGTTTCCTGAAATTAATACCGGCGAGGAAAATTCCGCTGACGATTGGGTTACACGTGAGGGGGAGTGTTAAGGTGCACACCCGCATCGAATATCGGTGTCCTCCCGGGTTAATATATAAGATCTTGGGTTACTCCCTCTATTGCCAATTGGTTTTAGAGTGGAACCCCATAGACTCTTAACATTTTCACTATAATACTGAAGAGCCCTATTAATCTAATAGCATCTAATAAGTCTCCCTTACCTCTTTATCATAACAATGTCTCAAAAGAAAATTTTATTTTTTATTTTTTATTTTTGCTTCTCTTGACATTTCAAGAGGATCTCCATCCACTTACTAGCTGTTTTGCTAGTTGTTCTGTGGCGAAGTGCTTGAGAGATAGGACTTGGATTTGTCTCGTGGAATGTGCTGCGAAATGTACTATCCAAGAGGATCTCCATCCAATTACTAGCTGTTTTGCTAGTTGTTCTGTGGCGAAGTGCTTGAGAGATAGGACTTGGATTTGTCTCGTGGAATGTGCTGCGAAATGTACTATCCAAGAGGATCTCCATCCAGTTGCTAGCTGTTTTGCTAGTTGTTCTGTGGCGAAGTGCTTGAGAGATAAGACTTGGATTTGTCTCGTGGAATGTGCTGCGAAATGTACTATCCAAGAGGATCTCCATCCACTTACTAGCTGTTTTGCTAGTTGTTCTGTGGCGAAGTGCTTGAGAGATAGGACTTGGATTTGTCTCGTGGAATGTGCTGCGAAATGTACTATCCAAGAGGATCTCCATCCAGGTACTAGCTGTTTTGCTAGTTGTTCTGTGGCGAAGTGCTTGAGAGATAGGACTTGAATTTGTCTCGTGGAATGTGCTGCGAAATGTACTATCCAAATGTACATTGAGATCACAACTCACAAGACCCCAAAAAAGATGTCCGAATTACATGTAGTTGCAGATGGAAATGGTCTTGAATTAGAAGATGTTGTGTAAGCTATATTTCATTAGTGTCATGGTGTTTTTTTTGTAATCTTTATTCCCTCCTTTAATCGTACTAGAAGTGATTTTTTTTACATTTATTTGTTTCACCTAAGTCAATCTTTATCTCTATATCCCAAACATAAATAATTATTCCTATATTTCAATTTCGTTAGATATCTGTTTTAGCGAAAAAAGGACCTTCGATAAAGGAAACAGAGTTAGCAACATCAATTATTGCTTTTGATTATTCCTATATTTCAATTTCGTTAGAAATCTGTTTTAGCGAAAAAAGGACCTTCGATAAAGGAACAGAGTCAGCAACATCGAATATCGGTGTCCTCCCGGGTTAATATATAAGATCTTGGGTTACTCCCTCTATTGCCAATTGGTTTTAGAGTAGAACCCCATAGACTCTTAACATGGTATCAGAGCCAGGCCCGAGTTATTGAGGCACGTGTAAACCGCCGATGTTGTTTCCGGAAATTAATACCGGCGAGGAAAATTCCGCCGACGATTGGGTTACACGTGAGGGGGAGTGTTACGGTGCACACCCGCATCGAATATCGGTGTCCTCCCGGGTTAATATATAAGATCTTGGGTTACTCCCTCTATTGCCAATTGGTTTTAGAGTGGAACCCCATAGACTCTTAACATTTTCACTATAATACTGAAGAGCCCTATTAATCTAATAGCATCTAATAAGTCTCCCTTACCTCTTTATCATAACAATGTCTCAAAAGAAAATTTTATTTTTTATTTTTTTATTTTTGCTTCTCTTGACATTTCAAGAGGATCTCCATCCACTTACTAGCTGTTTTGCTAGTTGTTCTGTGGCGAAGTGCTTGAGAGATAGGACTTGGATTTGTCTCGTGGAATGTGCTGCGAAATGTACTATCCAAGAGGATCTCCATCCAGTTACTAGCTGTTTTGCTAGTTGTTCTGTGGCGAAGTGCTTGAGAGATATGACTTGAATTTGTCTCGTGGAATGTGCTGCGAAATGTACTATCCAAATGTACATTGAGATCACAACTCACAAGACCCCAAAAAAGATGTCCGAATTACATGTAGTTGCAGATGGAAATGGTCTTGAATTAGAAGATGTTGTGTAAGCTATATTTCATTAGTGTCATGGTATTTTTTTTGTAATCTTTATTCCCTCCTTTAATCGTACTAGAAGTGATTTTTTTTACATTTAATTGTTTCACCTAAGTCAATCTTTATCTCTATATCCCAAACATAAATAATTATTCCTATATTTCAATTTCGTTAGAAATCTGTTTTAGCGAAAAAAGGACCTTCGATAAAGGAAACAGAGTTAGCAACATCAATTATTGCTTTTGATTATTCCTATATTTCAATTTCGTTAGAAATCTGTTTTAGCGAAAAAAGGACCTTCGATAAAGGAACAGAGTCAGCAACATCGAATATCGGTGTCCTCCCGGGTTAATATATAAGATCTTGGGTTACTCCCTCTATTGCCAATTGGTTTTAGAGTAGAACCCCATAGACTCTTAACATGGTATCAGAGCCAGGCCCGAGTTATTGAGGCACGTGTAACCCGCCGATGTTGTTTCCTGAAATTAATACCGGCGAGGAAAATTCCGCCGACGATTGGGTTACACGTGAGGGGGAGTGTTAAGGTGCACACCCGCATCGAATATCGGTGTCCTCCCGGGTTAATATATAAAATCTTGGGTTACTCCCTCTATTGCCAATTGGTTTTAGAGTGGAACCCCATAGACTCTTAACATTTTCACTATAATACTGAAGAGCCTATTAATCTAATAGCATCTAATAAGTCTCCCTTACCTCTTTATCATAACAATGTCTCAAAAGAAAATTTTATTTTTTATTTTTTAATTTTTGCTTCTCTTGACATTTCAAGAGGATCTCCATCCACTTACTAGCTGTTTTGCTAGTTGTTCTGTGGCGAAGTGCTTGAGAGATAGGACTTGGATTTGTCTCGTGGAATGTGCTGCGAAATGTACTATCCAAGAGGATCTCCATCCAGTTACTAGCTGTTTTGCTAGTTGTTCTGTGGCGAAGTGCTTGAGAGATAGGACTTGAATTTGTCTCGTGGAATGTGCTGCGAAATGTACTATCCAAATGTACATTGAGACTCACAAGACCCCAAAAAAGATGTCCGAATTACATGTAGTTGCAGATGGAAATGGTCTTGAATTAGAAGATGTTGTGTAAGCTATATTTCATTAGTGTCATGGTATTTTTTTTGTAATCTTTATTCCCTCCTTTAATCGTACTAGAAGTGATTTTTTTTACATTTATTTGTTTCACCTAAGTCAATCTTTATCTCTATATCCCAAACATAAATAATTATTCCTATATTTCAATTTCGTTAGAAATCTGGTTTAGCGAAAAAAGGACCTTCGATAAAGGAAACAGAGTTAGCAACATCAATTATTGCTATTGATTATTCCTATATTTCAATTTCGTTAGAAATCTGTTTTAGCGAAAAAAGGACCTTCGATAAAGGAACAGAGTCAGCAACATCGAATATCGGTGTCTTCCCGAGTTAATATATAAGATCTTGGGTTACTCCCTCTATTGCCAATTGGTTTTAGAGTAGAACCCCATAGACTCTTAACATGGTATCAGAGTCAGGCCCGAGTTATTGAGGCACGTGTAAACCGCCGATGTTGTTTCCGGAAATTAATACCGGCGAGGAAAATTCCGCCGACGATTGGGTTACACGTGAGTGGGAGTGTTAAGGTGCACACCCGCATCGAATATCGGTGTCCTCCCGGGTTAATATATAAGATCTTGGGTTACTCCCTCTATTGCCAATTGGTTTTAGAGTGGAACCCCATAGACTCTTAACATTTTCACTATAATACTGAAGAGCCCTATTAATCTAATAGCATCTAATAAGTCTCCCTTACCTCTTTATCATAACAATGTCTCAAAAGAAAATTTTATTTTTTATTTTTTTATTTTTGCTTCTCTTGACATTTCAAGAGGATCTCCATCCACTTACTAGCTGTTTTGCTAATTGTTCTGTGGCGAAGTGCTTGAGAGATAGGACTTGGATTTGTCTCGTGGAATGTGCTGCGAAATGTACTATCCAAGAGGATCTCCATCCAGTTACTAGCTGTTTTGCTAGTTGTTCTGTGGCGAAGTGCTTGAGAGATAGGACTTGAATTTGTCTCGTGGAATGTGCTGCGAAATGTACTATCCAAATGTACATTGAGACTCACAAGACCCCAAAAAAGATGTCCGAATTACATGTAGTTGCAGATGGAAATGGTCTTGAATTAGAAGATGTTGTGTAAGCTATATTTCATTAGTGTCATGGTGTTTTTTGTAATCTTTATTCCCTCCTTTAATCGTACTAGAAGTGATTTTTTTTACATTTATTTGTTTCTCCTAAGTCAATCTTTATCTCTATATCCCAAAAATAAATAATTATTCCTATATTTCAATTTCGTTAGAAATCTGTTTTAGCGAAAAAAGGACCTTCGATAAAGGAAACAGAGTTAGCAACATCAATTATTGCTTTTGATTATTCCTATATTTCAATTTCGTTAGAAATCTGTTTTAGCGAAAAAAGGACCTTCGATAAAGGAACATAGTCAGCAACATCGAATATCGGTGTCCTCCCGGGTTAATTTATAAGATCTTGGGTTACTCCCTCTATTGCCAATTGGTTTTAGAGTAGAACCCCATAGACTCTTAACATGGTATCAGAGCCAGGCCCGAGTTATTGAGGCACGTGGAACCCGCCGATGTTGTTTCCGGAAATTAATACCGGCGAGGAAAATTCCGCCGACGATTGGGGTACACGTGAGGGGGAGTGTTAAGGTGCACACCCGCATCGAATATCGGTGTCCTCCCGGGTTAATATATAAGATCTTGGGTTACTCCCTCTATTGCCAATTGGTTTTAGAGTGGAACCCCATAGACTCTTAACATTTTCACTATAATACTGAAGAGCCCTATTAATCTAATAGCATCTAATAAGTCTCCCTTACCTCTTTATCATAACAATGTCTCAAAAGAAAATTTTATTTTTTATTTTTTTATTTTTGCTTCTCTTGACATTTCAAGAGGATCTCCATCCACTTACTAGCTGTTTTGCTAGTTGTTATGTGGCGAAGTGCTTGAGAGATAGGATTTGGATTTGTCTCGTGGAATGTGCTGCGAAATGTACTATCCAAATGTACATTGAGATCACAACTCACAAGACCCCAAAAAAGATGTCGGAATTACATGTAGTTGCAGATGGAAATAGTCTTGAATTAGAAGATGTTGTGTAAGCTATATTTCACTAGTGTCATGGTGTTTTTTTTGTAATCTTTATTCCCTCCTTTAATCGTACTAGAAGTGATTTTTTTACATTTATTTGTTTCACCTAAGTCAATCTTTATCTCTATATCCCAAACATAAATAATTATTCCTATATTTCAATTTCGTTAGAAATCTGTTTTAGCGAAAAAAGGACCTTCGATAAAGGAAACAGAGTTAGCAACATCAATTATTGCTTTTGATTATTCCTATATTTCAATTTCGTTAGAAATCTGTTTTAGCGAAAAAAGGACCTTCGATAAAGGAACAGAGTCAGCAACATCAATTATTGCTTTTCTTTTGCCAGTTTTAGAATATAATCTGCTACGGTAAATCTTTTCGTTCCGTATTAAATAGATAATAGGATTCTGTTTTAGCGAAAAAAGGAGCTTCGATATAGTAACAGAGTCAGCAACATCAATTATTGCTTTTCTTTTGCCAGTTTTAGAATATAACCTGCTACTGTAATTCTTTTCGTTCCGTATTAAATAGATGATAGGATTATGTTTTAGCGAAAAAAGGAGCTTGGATAAAGGAACAGAGTCAGCAACATCAATTATTGCTTTTCCTTTGCCAGTTTTAGAATATAATCTGCTACGGTAATTCTTTTCGTTCCGTATTAAATAGATGGTATTGACTCAAAAACACCACTAAGCAACTAATATACACTCCATCTCTTCCGCCTTTGCATTCTCTTGATCGTTTCACATTCAAAACTAAGTTCACTCCAGTCAGCTAACATTTATTGAAAAATACCTTAATCTTAGTGGTTGTAATAGCCTTTTCAAGTGAATCAATTAATTGAATCATACCCTTGAGAGAAGCTACAATCACTAGATGATAAATCATGAAACCCAAGCATTTAAAAGCCTGGGCAGCACTGGAAACATAAAAAAAAAACATTAGTGTATATATAATATTATAATAATATAAATGACGAAAATATAAAAAGGGAAGAATTTAAAGTATCTTACAACTGAGGAATATCAAGTTTCCTATTTTCAGTAAGTCATCAAAACAAATATTCCAATTCATATATATTTAGTGCTTTAGATAGTTTTTTAAGGATTCTTTGAAAGTAAATTATTATTTTTAATTAAAAACGAAAAACAATAATCTCCTCCCCCACCCCAATAAAGTAATTTCATATTTTATTATCAGTTCATTTTTAGAAGTGTATCATTTAAAGTAATTTCATATTTCATTATAAGATTAATTTTTAAAATGGTTAGTGTATAAAATGAAATGGATTGGAAGTTGCAACTAATATCAATTTGATGTAAAGATAAATCATGACAAATATGAGTTTGTTGTGAATTTAAATCGATTACAACGTATTATATAGATTAGAATATAATAGATTATAATAGTCATTTCAGTCCAAAAAATTTGTCCAATGCTATCAACTTTTTTGAAGGCGCCCCATAATATACACTGCATTGGGTTGTTGGTGATGTGGCTGTAGACAGAAACCAATTAATAAATTTAAAATTGATTACCTCTGGTGGAAGTGGAAGGTGTTCTGGTTGCAGAGAGCCCCCTTTCTGAGCTTTCACGGTTATTCTCTTATTTGAAACATATTCATTTTATGTCTTTGAATCACCCTTTACTGATGAAGAGTCCTGAGATTTTTTCGTAGTATTCCTAAGCACTCTTGGATCAATATCATTATCATCATACTTGCTTCTGAAATGGATTACAAAAACCTATGGGAAAAGCCGGACAGGGAGTTGAAGGTACCCCAAAATTGTAGGACAAGGTATCCCAAAAGCCGGACAGGGAGTTGAAGGTACCAACCACTGAAGCATCTTGGGAAAAGCCTGAAAGTGAGTTAAACATGTCAAAGAGTGAAACATCTTGGGAAGCAGTTCTGTTGATCACATCCATTTTTTTCGTAATTATTTTCCTTTTGCTTTTTGTAAATGCAAAACGCAGAACATCAAAATTTAAACTATGATAGAACCATATTTGATGCTTTATTATAGGAGAAGGTGATGTATTCCTTGATTAATGTGGAACTCGAAATGTGCTGGTAAATCGTACCACATAATTCTCCAACCAAATCTAACCTCTATTTTTCCGGCACGAAATCTAACCGAACCTCGAACCTTCAAGTTTTTCGTCTCAATTTTTTCGGCTCCCTCTAACTCGAACATGACCAAACTTTTGAATGGCTATGTTCCAACTGAATAACACGACAATTCGGTTCGTCTGGTTCATTTATAACCATAGCGTTTATGTTTGTATCGGAAAGGACAAAAATATTGGATTTTGTTTAATAAAGTTGGGCATTTTTGCAACCCATAAATTTTATGGATTCCATTCATTTTACTTATATTCCTAACTAGGCCAGTACCGATCGAACCCTATCGAACTTCGTCAGGATTCAATTATGTTGAAATGTAAGGATTCGAAGGTTCAGTTCGTTTGAATTCCCCTTTCTTTGATTTGAAAGAGTGTGTCTTTTTCCTGAAATATATCATATGTAAAGAAAGGAGAAAGAATTTGCCGTCAACAGCGGGATTATAAGGAAAGAACAGCGTGGGCTACTTATTTAGGTAAATAAGTTCCTTCTCTAAGACCTCCTCTTTCACCAGAGAGTGGTGATTTTCCTTTTTTTCTAGGTAGGTACCTCTTGAACGAACCACATAATATGAAGTTCGATTCGGTTCAAAAAAATCAAAGGTTCAAACTAAACTTTGAGTATTCTTGATAAAATAAGAAGAAACTTGAAAACAAATGCATTAAATTCGAACTGAACCTTCTGTCGAACCTTAAAATGAGGTACGAGGTCGGTTTGATCTACATCAAACCAAATCTTATAGAAAACTTCTCAAACCTAATCGAACCTGAGGATTTTTCATAGGCCTAGTCCTAAACATTCAAAATTGTATTTTTAATTCTCAATGAACCTATCAATCATTCAGTGCTATAGTTTCAAATTATTGTATTTTTATATTTCAATATAATTTTTGTAGTTTTTTTTAATTAAAGTGAAAATTACTAGAATGATAGTAGTAATTAGAATAAAGAAAGAGCATCTAAAATATCCTAAGCTGGAAAGAAAATTGGGGAACCTAATGTTTAAAATTAATAGCAAAAGCCATCATTGTGATTTGTGAGTGATCCTCATAAGAAAGTGAGACAGTAGTCCTTCCGAACATTATTCCTATATTGGTCTATGTTCACTTTTGGCATAAAGCCTACTCTATATCATACTAACAAACAATTTATAATTATGTAAATATCATGATTTATCAGCATTATGCTTCCAATCTTGATCAACTACAAAAATAATAAAACTAATCAAAACCTAGAGTATAAAAGGCATAAGTATTTATACTAGGAATAAGTGAATAATTATGTTCACATATCCCTAAAAGCTACTTAATTATATACTCCTTCAATCATGATTGTAATTTGTAGGTAGATTAGAAAAATCATACAACCACCCACAATGCGCTAAAAGATGTGATTTGGAAAGAAAATCAAAATCGAACCGAACTGAATTGGAATCGAATTAAAGACCGTTGATTTTTTCGGAAATCGATTGGATTCGAATCGATCTAAGTTCCGCACCAATAAAAATTGAATTGAACTGATGACTAATTACATGTAGAAATAATTAAGTAAATACTCCATTCTTTCTAGCCATTTGTACGTAGATTAAAAAAGAAAAAAGTAGTCAAAAATTATAGTGGATATGTAAAATGATAATCAATTGAAACTATATAATTGGTTTGTTGATAACTTTATATGAAAAAATAATTAAAAAAGTACATTGAAAATGTAAATTCACAATTAATTTTGCTAATAATATATAGATATATATATATATTTAAAAAGTGGTTTCGTGTCAAGAACTTATATATGAATTTTGAAATTAGTTTTAAAAGAAGCTCGTTAAAATCACATAGAGTATATATTTTCGGATCCTAATTATAGGGGTACGATTGGATATGGACTTAAACCGAACCGGGATCGAACCGATCCAAGACCGGCGGTTTTTTTCGGTTTTAAAACAGATCAGATCGGTTTCGGTTATTTGGATTAAAAAAACCGATCGGATCGGTCTCACAAAAAATTACCGGCGGATAAAAACCGATTGATATTGTTATTATGTATTTGGACTTTGAACAATATTTTTATTTTTTTTATATTCCAAACATTTGAATGATATTGTTATTAATTTATATTGATGTTGTGACTTGTGAGTATTTTTTTTGTGTTGATGGTAGATTTAGACCAAAAAAATTCAAGTAGAAAGCACAAAATATGAATCTAAATATGAATTTGTAGTTAAAAAGTCCATCAATTTATATAAAAAAAAAATTGGCCCAAAAAGTGCCCAAACTTGATCCAGAAGCGGCCCAGTATTTGAAGCCCATAACCGGCCCAAAAACCGAACCGGTCCGAAACCGGCGGTTTTAACCGAACTCGGTTTTTTCGGTTTTCGGACCGGTTTCGGTTTTGGTTTTTAAAAAAACCGAAAAATCGGATCGGTTTTTTTTAAGGCAAAAAACCGCAAAAACCGGTCCGATCGTACCCCTACCTAATTGTGAGTACAGTTAACATAAAACAATAACAATCACATTTAGATTTGAGTCCAAAAATAATAATATTAGCTATAAACAAATAGAAGAAATTTGAAGGCCAGAAGTAGACTCAAATTTAGGTCTAAAACAAGTCTGAAACACGAGGTCCATAATTGGCCCACAATCAAAACCGAATCAAATCCGACTTGAAACCAATCGAAACCTATTTTAAGATCCGTCCCTGTTAGGGTTATGGGTGACTAGCCCATAAGCCCACATAGTAGAGACTAGGGTTAGGTTGTTAGGGTATGGGTGGCTAGGCCATAAACCCATATAAGCATTATGTGTAGGTTATATTTTACCTATAAATATAGGTTTGTGTATTGAACAACAACAACAATTACATCAATAAAATATCTCCCTCTATATTTCTACATGGTATCAGAGCCAGCCCGAGTTATTGGGATACGTGTAACCCCGCCGATGTTATTTCGGCAAGTAATTCCGGCGAGGAAAATTCCACCGACGATTGGGTTTCACGTGAAGGGGAGTGTTAAGATGCACTACCACATCGAAAGTCGATGTCCTCCCGGGTCAATATATAAGATCTTGGGCTAGCCACCCATACCCTACCAACCTAACCCTAGTCTTACTATGTGGGCTTATGGGCTAGTCACCCATAACCCTAACACCCTCCCTCAAACTCATGGTAATTTTATAGAATTTCCATGAGTTTGCAATACAAAATTAATAAGTAATAAAAAAATATAAGTTGGATCAAGCCGGTTCCATGATCAATGCGTATCGGAATCGCCAGAAAACGCCTATTGCCAATCAATAACAGCCAGGAACCATCCTTTTCGAACCTGTCAGATCAGTGCGTGTCGGATTCGCCAGACTACGCGTAATTTGTCATCAATAACTGCCAGGAACGCCATCCTTTTCGAACCTGTCAGATTAGTGTGTGCCGCTAACAACTGTATCATCACGATACATAACTACAGCATCATCCCAATGCGTAATTGCAACATCATCCCGATGTCTGACTAAAGTATCATCCCGATACATAACTACAGCATCACCCCGATGTCTGACTAAAGTATCATCCTGATACATAACTACATGCCTGACTAAAGTATCATCCCGATACATAACTACAGCATCATCCCGATGCCTGACTAAAGTATCATCCCGATACATAACTACAGCATCACCCCGATGCCTGACTACAACATCATCCCGATGTCTTACTAAAGTAAGATCCCGATACATTATATATTAGATGATAAGAAAAAGACCTTAGGGTTACTAACGTGTGAGAGGTTAGTAACCTGACATTCAGTTAAGAGCAATAATAATGCTCTTAACAAAATCGACCTAGCTCTGAAAAATAAAATTGAAAAAGATCAACGAAATCCCGCCGGTGAGTATTACATAGTAAAAAACCCACCGGCAGGGCAGCGGAATGTGTATTTAGGCCTCAAGAATCGATAGGCTCTGATACCATGTAGAAATATAGAGGGAGATATTATATTGATGATAATCGTTGTTGTGTCCATACAATATAGAGATCACCTATATTTATAGATGAATATAACCTAACCCTAATTTATTATACGGACTTATCATGACAGTCCCTTCAGAGATAACTAATCGCATTCACTAGTGATGATCAACAATAATAATCAAACCTTATAAACAAACAACAACTTTAAAAAGATATGGTAATGCTAACGAGTGTCACAATCCACTGGTTAAGTTTAAATTATGTTGATTGCTTTTTCATTTTACAAAGTTAGCTAACCTTTGATCATGAACGATCTTGTAGGTAGTTGTATTATGAAAGATTAAAAAGCTAATACTTCTTTATTTCATCTCATAAAGATAGTCCGATTTTAACTATATCACAATTTAAAAGATGTTAATTCGGTATCAATTGATTACATATAAAAATTGGTCAAATTAGATAAGTAATTGGAAAAAGAGAGTAAAAATAGACCTTGATAGGATTGATGGAATATTATGAAGATATTGAAATATAAATCCAATTATTCCTAATTTTTATGGGATTTATTTAATACTCTAATGAATATAATGAATAAGAATTATTAATAGTGGCAAGTATCACGAAAAAAAAGAAGAAATGTTTTGATTTGGAAGAGTACCTAGTAATTGTATGAATAATCTTATTCTTTAATTACTTTTATTAACACCTTTTATTTTTGGGCGATAAAAATGATTAAACTAAACCTATTTTAAAATATATTTTGATAACATAATTTATTACAACTTCATCGTCATGCGAACAAAAAAATTACACCGCCCATCCCAATTTATATGAACAATTTTCCTAAAATGGATGTCACACAATTAGTTCCATTTTAGTTTAAATTCGTGGATAAAAAAAATCTAATCATGCCAATTATGTGAGATGAGTTGAATTTTCTTATAAGTTTGTGCAAAATTAAAGTGACCAAATAAAATGAAATGAAAAAGGTATTTACAAATTAAAATGTTAGATTAAAAATAAAAATATCAATTAAAATAAGTTGAAATTAATTATGTAAACTTTTTTTGTATAAAATTTTATATAAATTTTAATTTATCTCACAAACCTAATTTTCGATAAAGGGGACGAAGGACTAATTATTCTTGTGATGATTTCCCAAAAAGAAGTGAGTTCGAAGATGGAGAAACGTTATCCACCCACTCCCAAACTCCTTTATATAACCCACTCCTTCTCTTCCTTCTTTTCTCATCCCAAATTCCCAATCTTCCTTCTTAATTATTAAACCCTTCAATTTTATTTCCTTCTTCATAAACACACACTCATCACTCTCATTTCACACACACACTTCACACACTCACCACTCTCAATTACACCTTCAATGGCCGCTTCAAAAGGCTACTTCGCAAGAGCAAACTACCGCTTCTTCTCGACTGATTCTCACGCGCCTCTCTCCAACGACTCGCCTCTCGAGCTCGACGAGTCCGACATCTGGAACTCCACGTCATCGCCAATCGGTTCCAAAATATCCAATAAGCTCTCCACCGCCGGAGCTGGCCGGAATCAGAGAAACTCCGGAGGACGCAACATCGGTGGAGGAGGAGGTGTCCGGAGTGGGGTGGCGGCGTCGATGCCGGTGAATGTGCCGGACTGGTCGAAGATACTGAAGGATGAGTATAGGGAGAACCGGAGGAGGGACAGCGATGATGACGATGATGATGAGGTAGGTGGCGGAGGTGATGATCGG
This sequence comes from Echium plantagineum, assembly GCA_003412495.2. Taxonomy (NCBI): domain Eukaryota; kingdom Viridiplantae; phylum Streptophyta; class Magnoliopsida; order Boraginales; family Boraginaceae; genus Echium; species Echium plantagineum. The sequence goes on along the minus strand of CM016563.1, from coordinate 13,047,065 downwards.
ATTCCGCCGCATGAGTTCGTGGCTCGGCAGATGGCGAGGGCGAGGATCGCCTCCTTCTCGGTGCACGAAGGTGTAGGGAGGACTCTGAAAGGGAGGGATCTTAGTAGGGTCAGAAATGCAATTTGGGAAAAAACTGGGTTCCAGGATTAATTAATTAGATTTAATTTCAGATTTTTCTACTACTAGTAGTGTACTATTTTTGCCTTTTTGGAGGGAGCTAAGTAGGGGGTAAAATTCAATTTGGGGAAAACTCTGGGTTCCAGAAGTAAAATTTGCCAATTGTCTACTATTTTGCCTTTTCTGAAGGATCTAAGTAGACATCGAAATGAAATTTATCCAAAAACTGGGTTTCAATAGTAATTGAATATGAAAATTTTCTACTAATAGTACTATTTTAGTACTCTTAAAATAGTTTTCACCTTTTTTTTCTTAATTTTTTTTAAGATTTTGGAGGGGGAGTTTTCAGTTTTAACGGTGCTTGTATTTTGAAATTTTGTATTGAGGAGGATAATATATATTACGATCATAATTTTTATTATGATCTGAGAATTGATGATTTTGATGTAATATTGGCCAAGTATGAATTAGTTTGCCTACATTTTAAGCTAAGGATGTGTTTGGCTTGGAGAAACAAGAATATGTTGATTAAAGATTAGATATATTTGGACAAAAAGGGAATAATTATTTTGATGCTAATTAATAGATGTATGGACATGAATTAAGAAAAGAGGGAAAAACATTATTTTGGTCTGTAATTGAAAGAACTATTTTTGATTAGGAGTATTTGAAATTCATCCACATGCCACAGCAAACATAGCCTAAGGAAAAACAAGTGATGGCACATCAAATTCTAACTGATGAGACTTGAAACCGCGATACCCTTTAAATTTAATCAGTGGTCAATTTCAATTACTGTGTGTTGCGATTGAATTTCAAGTCAAATCAGTAGTCCTTCCTCCGTTTCTAAATGATTGTTTATTTTGATTTTTTATGATCAACAAAACACAATTTAAAACATAAATATTTCTTATTTTATATATGAAAAAATTATAAAAAATTGATATTCAAAAATATATATTAAGACGAATCTAACAAGTTACCATATGAAAATTGTTAATCAAATTTTTTAAAGTTTGACCATGTAAAATTAAAATGTAGCAATCATTTAGGAACGAATGAAATATTACATTTTGGATGGGAAGAATATATAAATATACAGTAAGATTCATTAATTATGTTTAATCGACTCACTATGAGTGAGCTTATCAAACTCAATTAAGTAAAGAAGATATAAGATCATTTTTATACAAGTTCACTCATAAGTTTATTTTCGTATTGATGTGTCAACTTCCACAAATGCAGTATCGAGAAATTTGGAAGAATGATCCCCTCCTTTCTTTTTGGGTTTTAATTTTTATATTTTAAATATTGATTACTATACTCCATTTTTCTAATTTTACTCTTAATTTTACTCTATAAAAATATACAAAAAATGATAAAGTAAGGTGTTTATTTGGAGAAAACGAATTTGTTTATTTGGAGCTTAAACTCTCAATTGCTTAGTTTAAAAATATAATTTATTTCTTATCGCATGACTATTTGTAATTTTATCGTTTGAATGAAAAAAAGACCTTCATTCTTTTACTTGATTCTCCTATGACTTTAAGGTTGCTGTTAGTCGATCTTTTACCTTTAATATATTGCAAGTTTGTCTCTACAAAACTTTTATTTTGAGTTTTAAAAATAAATTGATTATTTTATTGAATAAAAATTTGTCAATTGAATGGGACGAAATGTAATATTTTGAAATGCTTGGGCCCAAACTGTCTTGCTTCTATGATGCGGATCACATATTAGCTTTATCTTATGCTGGATAACTAATGTCTTGAAAATGATATCATATACTTTAATGGCCACTATCCTTCCATTCACTTGAACTTGTGATCTCGTAATAGTGTCTAGAATCTAGATGTAACGTTATACATATACCAGAATAGTGATCTACTTTAACGTAAAATTATTATTTTGTCTCATATTTCACTTCCTCATTTTTTACATTTTTAAATAAAAAGGGTAAAACGGTGTGTATAACCGATCAGTAGTAGATTATTCGAATTTTAAGTAGTGATAAAAGTTACACATCAACAAAAATACTACATTTATTACTCGTAGCATTACCTTATCTCCTTAGAACTTGGGTATGGACTTATGGTAGTATACCGGAGTATAAAATTGGAGGGGCAAAAGTTCTATTACTTTAGAATTGGAGGGGCATGTACAAATAATACATTATACCTACCTAGATTATATAATAATGTGCTCATGACTCAATAACTTAGTAGTATTTGACCCGAATGTAAAAGGTTTTATCTCATATTTTACTCTAATGATTTGTAAGTTAAGAATTTATGTTTGCATTATTCATAATAATCCATCCTTTATTTACACAATAACGCGTGCATTGCCAATATTAACACTAAATAAACATTCGCCTCATAAATTGGTGGATTATAAGAAAATATTTAAATTGGTGGCTTATAAGAAAATATTTAACAAAAGTTACAATTTCACATTTTGTTGAGCCATTTATACAAATAATGTATGAACTTTCATGCCTTATTCTCATTTCTGAGTTAATTGAGTAGTCTAGTGATATCTATAAAAAAAACAGCCTATTGAAAAAGGTTATTGTTAATGGTCAGTAGGTTTCGAGTTCAAAACTCATTTCATCGCTCATTTATAGAGAAAAAGGGAGAAATCTATTCTACAACAATGTGGTCAATTTTGAACTAATCTTGAAGGGAGCTAAAAACATTAAACTAATCTTAAGGGATTTGTGTTATTATTTAGAAGAGCTAATTTCATTATCTTATACTCTTCGCTTTGATATATTTGATTGTTTGTGAGAAAAGTATTTTATTAATGAATTGTGCAATAATACAAATATCCTCAAATAAAGATGTTGGAATGTTATTTTATTATGGACAAAAATCAAAAAATAGGCTTAAAAAATTCATCGAAAATGTAAATAATCAAACATTTTGGAACGTGATAAAATTTTCAAACAATCAAACATATTGAAAGAGATGAAGTATAAATAACTATAATTGGACAATATATTTCAAAAAAATTGGAAGTGTTCGATTGATCTTCCTTAAGTTCCTATAGCATAAACGTGAGTCTGATTAGGTAGGGATAGTAGCATACCCGTTTGTAAAATATCCCTATATTTTGGGACCATGAGCAATTTCTGGTGTAGAAAAAGAAAAGGAAATTGAGTGCAAGTGGTGAAAGTGATACGAATGGGGAGTAGTGGTTGAAGCAGTCGTTGTAAAACATAGGTGAATAATTGATTAGTTTGAGTGGTGGGTCTGTTGATTGATGGCTATAAACCACTAAAAAACACACTAATAACTGACTTTGAAAAAGTTGACGATGGTGTCAATTTCTTTCATCAACGGGACTCAATTATTGCTTTATAACCGTGGCTAGCTCGATAATCTGGTCACATATGACTCAATCTTTTAATTAAAGAAGCTTGGTTTAAATTTTATTGGATACATTTGTCTCATATTATTCTATTTATCGATCTATTGCTTATAGATAATTGATTTATAGGGCATAGCTCAACTGATAAAGAGCTAGAGTGCAAAGTGCAAAACAGTCTCGCCTCTTCATGCAACCCAGGTTCGATTGTCACCGGAAACCAAAAACTTTGTGTTTCAAAGTGATTAACGGGCAACCTCTAGTCCCCTGATCAGGCAAGACACATCATGCGTCAACCTCTAACATCATATCTAAGGTAGGGAGCTGTCAGGGTCCTTAATTTAAGGGTTTCAAACTTTTTATAAATAATTGAATTCGTTACTTGTAATATATTGTATTCATACTCTCGTCTTACTTTTTAAATTTAAATAAAAGTATTGCTTTATAAGAAGAGTATGAAAGGGTCTTTGAGAAAGCGCCAAGAACCTATTTTATTTAAGACGTAACCTATCCTACTAGCTCACACCCCACCACCACATTTATATGTTTTCACGTACATTAATCGTTCAGCTTTTTTTGTCACTTGAGTGGGTCTTCACTCGTGTGCTCAATAAATTCATCAAGACAAATGACTTGGGTTGGTTGTCAAGCCTCATCTCAATTATCAAAACCACAAGCGAAATTTACCTCATTCGAAATAGTAAATTATACAAAAATGATTGTAAAAACTGAAAATTGTACATGTACGACCAATTTATCTTATCTTAATTTCTTTTATTATTCACATTGAACATAAAGAAATTTACTCGCTGTTAGCACACCTTGAGTGCTGGTTGCACAAGAGTGCACAGAGTGTATTGGTCACGTTTTTCCTGAACAGACCAACTGTTGTACCATCTATTAAAATGAAAGTATAACAGTGAGCGGAAGAAGAATCATTACGGAGTTAAGCATTAAAGACATTAAAGACTAATTCATGAAGAGCAAATATGGAAGATCCCGGAAGATCACGTTGAAGATTTGGACGTAGGTCAACAACGTGTGGACAAAGGAAACATGAATTAAGAAAGATCTTGTCATTATGAAGCGGGATTATGTTGGATTCGTTTATGGTAACTTTTGTTATTAATAGGCGCAATCAATGACGAGATATTCAAGGGCCAAGATTCACATTACCTTATGTGATATTCAAGAGAGTTAATGTAGATTGACCTAGCCCGTCAAGATACACAAGAAGGCCCGCGACCTAGGCCTATAAAAGGAGCACTCACCGTAGCTGGAAGATGTCGACTTTTGTAGAGAGCACAAGAGCAATAGAAGAAGATTTTATTATCTTAGTTTAGTGCTAGGTCGTCCATATGTGTTAGAAGAATAGATCTATCTTCTAACTGAATTTCCGATTGAAATACCACCATTCGGTATTATCAATAGTGATGTTTTTATCTCTACCTTTCACCTTTGATTTGTAAGTATCGGGAGATACATTCTGTAGGGGTAGATCTCATCTAGAAGAGTCTAGGTTTAGGCAACGGTGTACGGGGAGCGTACAGAGTAAGACCTTCCTTGTAAATCTCAGTATAGTGGAATTTTCCCTTGGACAGGCAGTCCCCCAGATGTACGTGCGTTGACACGGAACTGGGTTACCAACTTTGTGTCTCTTTTTATTCAGTATCTTATTTCCTGCACACTGACCGTCATATTGCTATAGCAGTTCAATCTACCAAACAGGATACACAATTTCAATTGGTATCAGAGCAGGCACTCAACACACAGAGTGTACTTCGTGATATCCTGTAGCAATGGGACCAAGGTGGCTTCAACCCCCACTTCTGCATAAAGATACTGATTTTGGACACTGGAAAATTAAGATGTCTGTTTATCTAAAGGCTGTAAGCAAGGCTACCTGGCAGGCTGTGATCAATGAATGGAAACCTCCTATGGAGTATCTCGAAGGAGCAGCATCTGAGAAGCCAGAAACTCGATGGACAAAAGCTGAAGAAGAAGATGCCTTGGCCAATAACAGAGCCTTGCATGCACTACTCTCTAGTGTAGATCTCTCTCTGTTCCCTCTTATAGCTGAGGAGACTAGTGCTCATAAAGCCTGGTCAATTATAGAAGAGAAGTGTACTTCAAGAATTCCTTTACTCAACCTTGATGAGATTAGGGCAAACTGGCAGGAGATCAGGATGAATGATCATGAGACCATTCAAAATTACCTCACCAGATTTCAGAAGTTGGTGAATCTAAGAATCTCTACTGGCCTGATGAGTCACAATGAAACTTACACCAAGAAATTTTTGAGCTCTCTCACTACAAAATTTCAGGAGAAAGTAAAAGCCATTGAAGAAGTTGATCCCCTACTCACTAGGGAATTCTCCTACATAACCAGAAGTCTCTCCATCTTTGAAGCTCAACTTAACAATGGAAATAACTCCAATCCTACTCAGACTGATCATTCTGAAGGATTATTCAGGTGCTTTGTATCATGTATCCCTCATGGAGCTGATAAAGACAATGAAATATCTGATGATGAGAATGATATGACAGCCAAAGAACTTGAAACTGAGTATAAACATCTCTTTCACAGTTGGAGTAATCTAACAAAGGCCTTCATTAAGCTAAAAGAAGAAAAAGACAAACTCGAATCTGAGAATGAATCTCTTCTCTCTGAAAATTTAGAATATAAATCAACTGTTGGAATGCTAGAAGGAAAAGTAGCAAGTCTGGAAAAGGGAATCAAGATGATGAACCCCAGCACCAACATGTTGAATGAAGTTCTGCTTCTTGGAAAACATCCTGGTGATCATGAAGGGATAGGCTATGGAAATCAACAAAGATACCAAGAAGCTGCAAAAAGAAGAACAAAGTTCTCTCACACACAAACTGTCCAAGTGAAAGAGAAGGCAAAAAGGAATTGGAGATGTACCAACTGTGGTAAAAGAGGGCACATTGCTCCTTTCTGCTACAAAGTCTATGGCAAAGGAAAGAACAGATTTATGCTCAAACAGATATGGGTACCTAAGACTCAACTGGTAAGCCAAGTGGTAGTAACTGTTGATAAGGCACCCCAGGATGAGATTTGGTATTTTGACAGTGGCTGCTCAAGACACATGACTGGTAATGTGGAGCACCTGACTAATCTGGAAATGGCAACTAAACAAGCAGTAGTGTTTGGAGATGGGAATCAAGGCACTGTCATTGCAGTAGGAACACTTAATGTTCCAGGGCTTCCAAGACTGACCAAAGTTCTGCTTGTTCAAGGACTTACTTCAAATCTCATCAGCATAAGTCAGCTATGTGACATTGGAATGCATGTTGAATTTTCTAAAGAAAATTGTCTTGTCATCAACAAATCAAGATCACTCATGATGAAAGGCAAACGATCCAAAGAAGACTGTTATATCTGGACCTCATCTGAAGCTCAAGACTATTCACTTGACATGAATAAGTCCACCCTAAGCTATGATTTACCCATTTACTCACAAAACTATAAAAAGGGTAATCAAGGTTCAGAAAATTGTAGATTTCTTCAAAAGGAATTTCAGGAAAGAATCAAAGAACTTGGCAATAAATATGATGATCTAAGACAAGAGTATAATAAATTAAAAGCCCAAATTGATCAAAATCATCATTTAAATTGGAATTCCAGAAAACACCATGAGGATTATAATTGGAAAAATCAAAATTTCAGAATGAATCAATCCAAGCCTTACTCAACTAAGTGGTATAACAACAGGAAGGCGTTAAAGGCTACGGTTAGACCTTGGAGAGAGGAAGTTGCTTTTTGCAGGAATGACATCATCCCATGCAGCTTTTTCAGGCAACGTGGAAAGTGGAGTAATGAAAAACTATATCAAAAACGCTTCATTACTTCATGTTGTTCACTCTATTTTTCAAAACTCTTCATTTGCCACACCTTTCTCTCTCAAGCAAAAACAGAGAACTCAATGGCTTCTTCACGAAACAACTCAAGGTCTGAGGAAGATAATGTACCCATGCCTCTACAAATGCGAATTCCTGGAGAACCTATGGAACCGCTGGCAGTTTTGGTTGTTGAAGAAAGACCTGCAGTGATTCGACCTGGAGAAGTTCTACTCCTCCCTTGGATTGAATCAGGTAATCTGGCTATCTCCTCTGTTTTACCTTCTGAGCCTTCAACTATGCCGGATTCTGGAATTAAGTCTCCATCTAGGGTTGACAGTGACTTAGGCACTAAGACATCAAGTCCCTCAATTCCTAAAAAGAAACGAGTGTTGAGAAAGGGGGGTAAACCTGTTAGGTATGTTAAGGTTGAAGATATCTCAAATTCTGACCGAAAACTCTCTGAGAAACCGAAAATTGCTGTTAAGAAAGAGCCTGATAGTAGTGATGATGATGACATTAAGGTTATTAGTGCTACTAGTAGTGTTGGTAGGAGACATACTAGAGCCAGTATGGCAGCAATGAAAGAAAATGTTAGAGAGATGTGTGTTGATGAGAACATTCAAGCTTCTCTTGAAAAGGTTAGGGTTCAATCTGATAAATTTAGGGAAACCCTACGAAAGGTTGAGAAGAAACAGAGAGGGGTAAAGAGGGCTGCTACCCCTGATGTTAGCAGTAGGAAAAAGGTTAAGGGGATTCACATTTCTGAACCTAGTGAATCAAAACCTTCTGACAGAAGACTTGTAGATACAAGTTCTGATGAGGAGGAAAAGAAGGTGAAGTCAAAAGGGAAGGAGAAGGTCTTTGAATCCAGAACCAGGTCTGGAAAGAAAAAGGTGTTTGAGGATGATGATCCCACTGACAACTCTGAGTTTTCTGGATTTGATCAAACTGATAGATGGAGAATTGTTGCCAATAGGACTATCATTCCAGAAAAACATATCTCAGAGGCTGTTCAAAACATAGCCACCTACATGGACATAATCACTGAAGCAGGCTTACTGGACATAATTCCAGAACAAACTCAGTACTGGCCTCAGCTTGTTAAGGAGTTTGTGTATAACATTAGTGAGGAAATTGAGAATCCCACTCATCCCATGTACTACAAGGTTAATGTCAGAGGCAAGATGATCAAATTCAGCCCAATGGTGATCAACAGAGCTTATATGAGGGCTAATGAAGGATTTACAGGGGAGCATCTAAGTCTAAATGACATTATCAGTGAGCTCACTGCTGATTATATGAAGAAATGGCCAGAGAAAGGGCAACAGCTGCAAGCCTCCTCCCTCAGTCTCAGACATACTCTCTTCCACAAGATAGGGTTGTCCTGCATCATTCCCTCATCCAACAACACTAATGTCAGTGAGACATTGGCCAGAGTCATGTTTCTAGCTGGGACTGGTGAAACAGTGAACTTTGGGCAGCTTGTGTTCAATCAAATAACCAGCCATGCCATGTCCAATGCTACCTTCAAGTCTATTGGCTTTCCTGCTTTGCTATGCACCATTATGATAAGTCAATATCCTACTATTGTAAAGCCATCTGATGGAGCTGGAGTGTGGACTAAGCCCTTGGTCCTGAGTAAGAAGCTAATGGGCAGTCATCCTCTGGATTGTGAAATCAACAAGGCTGACAAGGAACCTGAGCTGCATGCTGAAGATGATGCTGTCAGAGCTTTGTATGCTGCCAGAACTGAGGAGAGAGCCAGACTGATCAAGGAGATTGAGGAGAAAAAGCTGCTGGTACAGGCCCTGGATGAACAGATCAAGCACATGAAGATGACTGCCAAGCCTGCTGACTCTGACAATGATGAGTAGCTGTGGATGAAGACCCCCCTGTTGGCCTTTGGTTATGTTTTTTATGCCAAATAGGGGGAGAAGAAAGAAGAAGAAGCAACTGTCTTAATATCTAGTGTTTTATTATCCGCTGCAAACAATATTTCTTTAAACTTTTATTCTGCTGAACAATCTTTACCTATCTTAGGATATTGTTTAACTATCTTAGGATATTTGTGCCTTTGTGCCACATGTGATGTTTTTATAAACATCTGACTACCTGTGTCCACCACACCACTGATGGTTGGACTGATATCTGGTTAGATAGAACCAATATGTGATGTTTTCAAAAACATCTGACTGCCTGTGTCCACCACACCACTGATGGTTGGACTGATATCTGGTTAGATAGAACCAATATGTGATGTTTTCAAAAATATCTGACTGCCTGTGTCCACCACACCACTGATGGTTGGACTGATATCTGGTTAGATAGAACCAATATGTGATATTTTCAAAAACATCTGACTGCCTGTGTTCACCACATCACTGATGGTTGAACTGATATCTGGTTTACTAGAACCAATGTATGTCTTTAAACACTTGCTCTACACTCTGAAAACAAACAAGGCATTTGTCATGAAAAACATGCCCAAAGGGGGAGTTTGTTAGCACACCTTGAGTGCTGGTTGCACAAGAGTGCACAGAGTGTATTGGTCACGTTTTTCCTGAACAGACCAACTGTTGTACCATCTATTAAAATGAAAGTATAACAGTGAGCGGAAGAAGAATCATTACGGAGTTAAGCATTAAAGACATTAAAGACTAATTCATGAAGAGCAAATATGGAAGATCCCGGAAGATCACGTTGAAGATTTGGACGTAGGTCAACAACGTGTGGACAAAGGAAACATGAATTAGGAAAGATCTTGTCATTATGAAGCGGGATTATGTTGGATTCGTTTATGGTAACTTTTGTTATTAATAGGCGCAATCAATGACGAGATATTCAAGGGCCAAGATTCACATTACCTTATGTGATATTCAAGAGAGTTAATGTAGATTGACCTAGCCCGTCAAGATACACAAGAAGGCCCGCGACCTAGGCCTATAAAAGGAGCACTCACCGTAGCTGGAAGATGTCGACTTTTGTAGAGAGCACAAGAGCAATAGAAGAAGATTTTATTATCTTAGTTTAGTGCTAGGTCGTCCATATGTGTTAGAAGAATAGATCTATCTTCTAACTGAATTTCCGATTGAAATACCACCATTCGGTATTATCAATAGTGATGTTTTTATCTCTACCTTTCACCTTTGATTTGTAAGTATCGGGAGATACATTCTGTAGGGGTAGATCTCATCTAGAAGAGTCTAGGTTTAGGCAACGGTGTACGGGGAGCGTACAGAGTAAGACCTTCCTTGTAAATCTCAGTATAGTGGAATTTTCCCTTGGACAGGCAGTGATGTACGTGCGTTGACACGGAACTGGGTTACCAACTTTGTGTCTCTTTTTATTCAGTATCTTATTTCCTGCACACTGACCGTCATACTGCTATAGCAGTTCAATCTACCAAACAGGATACACAATTTCACTCGCGAAAGAAATACCTATGATAAAAATATCATCTAAAAAATCTCATCATCTCCATGTCCTAAGAAAGATTAGGCTTATATGTGGTCCCAATATGGTGAGTGGGTCTCTTACCAAGTTTGAATTGAGTCATAAGTTTGGTAGAGCTTGATAAAGTACATACTTGAATTACTCGACTTGGAGGCTCAACTCGGTAGTTCATAGTGAATAGCCTAATTTAATTTTAAATTTGATCGACTTTGAAACATAAACTCGATACATAGTATATATAATTATTATTAAATGACTATGTATGTTGATTAAATGTTTGAGCAATCAACATATTACATATAACTATTACTTTAAAAAGGCTTACGGTGTAAATCGTTTTACATGATTGCTCAAGTCAAAATTCGAAGACCAAACAAAAGAATTGTATGATCATCTTTTGTAGTTTGTTGACCGACTCTTATCCAGTGAAAGAACGCCAAATGTGATTTATTTTTATTTTAACAATATAGTTTTAACTTTTAACAACAAAACAAACCTGCATTTTGCAAATGGACCCCAAATGTATTGTTTCTGACTCATTTTTACAATCATGACAAGAATTGATTTTATATAACCAATATATGCCTATTATTTTCAATGCAAGTTACAAGATACATCACCCGATATGCTAGCAAATGCACACAACGTGCGTTACACATTAAAGCGAACACAGATAACGTACATCACATGCGTCCACAACATTACGTGTCTTATATATCCCGTGCCGTAAAAATATATAGCTATGATTTGGATGTATTATCATAAAATAAGGGAAGCCCCACTATGAGTGTATGTTGTCATTGATTTTGAAGTGTCAACTCAATGGTTTAGCATGGATGCATTATAATTGAGGAATCATCTGGAAGTGGTGTTAACTCCAAGAGATGGATGGACCTATATATGCCCCCCTTCTCTCAACATGTCCTTGTACTATTAATTACTTGTTGCTTTCTCTTGATGGAGATTTAAGGACCCTCTGGGTTCAACCTGTCTATAGGATACTACTCTACCATTCACCAACTCATACTCCCTCCGTTTCTTTTTATTTGATTGTTTGGAGCTTTTCTTTTTGTTTCAAAATATTTGATTGTTTACAATTTCAATGCAACTTTTTACAATTCCAATGCACCTTTTTACAATTCCAATAGACCTTTTAACAATTCCAATACACTTTTTTACAATCCCAACGTAATTTTTCACAATCTCTTAATAAAATTCTTTTTCCCCAAACAATCAAATAAAAAGAAACGGAGGAGGGAGTAATATTTTACTACTACTTCTACTGTTAACTTATCATCAAAATTATGACCAAGTTATACACCTTTATATCGATATGTTTGATTCTTTGTGAAAAAAATATTTTATTAATAAATAGTGCAAGATTATTAAATGTCCTCAAATAAAGGTTTTGGAGTGTTACTTTATCAGAGACAAAAAAATACTTTATAGAGGCAAAAAGGAGAAAATAGGCTTAAAAGTACATTGAAAATGTAAACAATCAAATATTTTGAAACAAAATTTCTAAACAATCAAACATATTGAAACAGAAGGAGTACCAGTTTTAATTCCTCTCGTTCTTTTATCTAAGATACTTTTACTTAAAGTAAAAATTCTTTTTATGGTTTCATTTACCAAATGAAGAAAAAAAAAGGTGATTTATGAGATGAATTCAAAATTTTGTTTAAGTAAAAGTAAATTGTCCTTGTAAAGTGGGATGAAAGAGTACTAAATTTATGCATATCTTTGGGTTTAGGAAGACTTTCATAAGTTGAAATGATGAAAATATCAAATGTCTTGTTTTACGTACACTTTTATTATTTTATTTTAAAACATTTTAGGCCAACACCTTCACACCTCATTTTAAAGCATTTCTAAAGCCATATTTTCTGATTAATTACTTTGAATGTTGTGATAATAAAGACATAATGTGTGTAATTCGAGACACATGTATTTATTGGTGACATTTTATACTTGACTGAGTTTATTGAGGTCAAATTTCAGTTTGTTAGGTGAACGATCAATAATACGGCATATTTAATTGCATATTGGGATCACAGGGAGTTAAATAGCTAATGACGCCGAATGGCGCTCAACTTCTCCTTCTTGACTATTTTCGGCCCTTTAATTTTGTGTTCTTTTGGAACTTGTGTATTGATCGCGAACCTTTCTAACGATCTTTCTGTCGGTGGCGTTTCTTAATACAATCATAATGTTTGAATAAAAAAAATATAATTTTTCTTTCTAATTACCTTAAATTTTGTTTGAAAATTAGTACATGTAATCTAAAAAGTTTTTTTTTTAAAAGTGAGATATGAAATCAGTAATATGCGCTTCCAAGATTCTTTTTCTTGATATGAGTTATCGATGAAAATAAAATACAAGTGAACAAATTTTGTAAATGTTCATAAATTTTTTAACTACGTACATACATCTTTATTTGTACACTATTTCTCAATCTCACTAGTTTATTTACCTACAAAACAAATGATTTTTTCATTTTCTAACTAAATATCTAATTTCATTAAAATTTTCGGTGATATTGTTGGTCATGTTTATGTATTGACAAATCTTATTATGTTGATATATTTTTTATATGATAAACACAATAATGGATATTTTCTCATAAGAGATCACATGTTTGTTTTATTATGAGATCCATTAATTTGTACAAGCAGTATGATAACATTTGAGCCTTTTTGCTTCTTTTGGACAAGGGAATATTAGTGATGCTATTTTTTTGTTTAAATTTCAATATAGTACAAACTAATGGATAAACTCACCCTTACTTTTTTCCCAATCGTCTTTTGGTACTCCATATAATAATGACGTACGAATTTATAATTTTTTAATTTTATTATAAATGATTTTTTTTTCTAAATATCTAAAACATATAAACCGTCTCTACAGCTCTCAAAAGGCCATATGAGTGGCAAATTGAAAATGGCTTTCTATTAAATACGTCAGCTTTATTAGTCATTGTGATAAAGACTAAAAACTTGCAGCTTGTACTAGGGTACGATTGGATATGGACTTAAACCGAACCAGGACCGAACCGATCCAAGACCGACGGTTTTTTTTGGTTTTAAAATCGATCGGATCGGTTTCGGTTATTTGGATTAAAAAAACCGATCGGATCGGATCGGATCGGTCTTACAAAAAATAACCGGCGGATAAAAACCTACCCGATTGATATTGTTATTATGTATTTGGACTTTGAACAATATTTTAATTTTTTATATTCCAAACATTTGAATGATATTGTTATTAATTTATATTGAGGTTGTGACTTGTGAGTATTGTTTTTTGTGTTGATGGTATATTTAGACCAAAAAAATTCAAGTAGAAATCACAAAATATGAATCTAAATATGAATTTGTAGTTAAAAAGCCTATCAATCGGTAAAAAAGTTGGCCCAAAAAGTGCCCAAACTTGATCCAGAAGCGGCCCAGTATTTGAAGCCCATAACAGGCCAACAAACCGAACCGGTCCGAAACCGGCGGTTTTAACCGAACTCGGTTTTTTCGGTTTTCGGATCGGTCTCGGTTTTTGTTTTTGAAAAAACCGAAAAATCGGATCGAGTTTTTTTTAAGGCAAAAAACCGCAAAAACCGGTCCAATCGTACCCCTAGCTTGTACGTTATAAAAATTCTAAAACTCATAAAGTAACTCATGTACTCCTGGTTTCACACAAGGAAAAAGCATATTGAGATGAATTCAAAAAATATTAACAAATATTTTATGAGATATTAGATGAATACTTGTTAGATATTTTGAGAATTGTGAGATAATATGTTATGCTATTATATATGACTATATGTACGTGAGAAATTGATTTTCTTTAAAGTATTTACGATCTTGGCAGTCTATCTCTTCCACATACGTTTTCAAATTTAAATAAGGTATGATTATATCATATATAGGAAGCGTATACATTATGTTAAGAGTTCATGAGTTTCACTCTAAAATTAATTTTTGATATGAATTGTGCATCTTATTTCGTTGGTTGTCAGAATAACATCGTCAGAGTTACATGTTCTTCACTAGCTCGAGGTTGACTCTGATACCATGTTAATAGTTTATGTTTTACACTTTAAAACCAATTGACAATAAAAGGAATAACCCAAAATCTTATGTTTTAAACCAGGAGTACACCAACTTTCATTGTGAAATATACATCTTAACATATTAGAACATGATGACTTCACGATGAGTGTGGTGCCATATGTTTATTGTATAGCTAACATGAGTATATTAAAAGAGATTGATAGTGTCTTTTTTAGAAAAGAGGACCTACAAGCAACTAATTTATTGGTATCTGAATTACTGATTTATATATTAATCGTTAATTCATCACTAATTGATTTAATGGACAACTTAATTACAATAGTCTCCAACTCTTAATATAATTTTGGCACAAAATTTTTTTATTGAGGAAGTCAGAGAGAAAATAATTTTAACCTTCACTGTTGTTTTGTACGCCTGTAACCTAATCGATCTATTTCTTTTGAATAAAAAAGTTTTGTCCTAAAACCCTATTGAGAGTTGGAAGCTATTGAAATTGGATTACCTCTTGGATCAATTGATAATACATTGATGGTAATATATGAATCAGTATTAGCATGATTACTAAGCCAAATTATATTTGATAATTGTTTTGAATTCTCAATAATTGGTCTAATTTTCAGAAGAGGATCAACAAAAGATAAACATTTTAGGATGAGTGAGTACGGATGAGTAAAGAGTAAATAAAATTGCTTCCACAATGTGTAATTGAAGTCGTGGGGTATTGGTTTAAAACAAGTATTAATATTTTGTTGATTGTTTGGATTATCAAACCAATCTTAGTTTACATTCAATTTCTTCTATATCATATTTTAACTTTTCTTTTTGTATAAAACAGAGTTAGGATTATACATTTCCATACCGGGAGATTGATTGAATCAAAGGAGTTTCGGAGGTGACATTTGCAGATTGAAGGAAGATCACACCAACTTTAAATACACTATCCCGATCACATTATTACGATTGTCATTTTATTATTTAAAATTGAAAAAAGTGGTTCATGAGTTATCTTAGAAAAGTATGAGAAGCTAGGGACTTACTGTAAAAAAAATGATAGTTCAGGGCAACCGGTCAGAAAGCCAAAATATAAAGAGATGAGTTTCAACCTTCGGTTTAAGGATGATTTCAGTTCGTGTCAAACCGATCGAACAAAAAATTTACCGATTTGATTGGGAAAAAAATGACACCGAATCGAAATGGTGAAAAGATCCAAAATTGAAAGAAAAAAAGTGGTTTTCGCTTTATGCCGAAACAAAACGAACTGACTATATATATATTGTTTAAAACATTTGTATTTGTGATATTTTTAAAAATTGTACATAATTTTTTATTCTTTTACATAATTTATTGGTTTAAAGTAGCCCAAGTGTTCAAATGAAAAAAAAGTCACTTTTAAGTAGTTATTAAAATGTGTTCTTAAAATCACTAGCATTTAGAAGCTTAGTTTGAGAGAAAGTGAGAAAGTTTGTGTTTCTTAAAATGTGTTTATTTGTGTTTCTTAAAAAATCAATCGAACCTTACCGAAAACATCCCTACTTCCGTCTACTTTTGTTCGTATTGGTTTGCCAAGTGCTTTCGTGATTTATATGTTACGTCTAGAGGGAGCCCATGTAGAGTGTAACCCGTATTTTTAATAGGGTTTTTGTACAATACGACTTGAAGGGCTAGGAATCGAACCGGATAAACTTTATACGTATTTATTCCAAATCGAAAAACTTTTAGTAATATACTCGATCAGATTCGAAATAGTTTGAACTGGATTAGTAAAGAAAAATTGTAAAAAAAGACTTGGCCAGAAACACGATCTGAATTGTACAAATTACTTGACTCGATCCCACTAAATTCGAAACGTTTTCCTAGTTTTCGGGTGGATTTTGTTCACATTTGGGATAGATATTATTGGACTGAATATTTTCTCAATACTACAATCAATATTGATTGGTCATTTATACACCGTCCGATGATTTAAGGAACTACTAATACATAAATAATAAATTAAAAGAAGAATGCGTTTTCTTTTAAATTCATTCATCTCTAATAATTAATATTATGAGCATTTGAAAAGTTTTTTTATGAAAAAGTTAGCTATGGAAGTATAAATATAATAGTATTATGAATATAAAAATTACTAATAAGAAATTGTTAAATTAGATGCTAACTAATGAACATTTAGAATAAAATATAAGACAAATTGTTTTTAACGAAATTTGAACCATGACCTCCTCTTTAGAAGTTGGGTCAACTGCCACTAGTTATTTAACCATGTCATCTTCAAAGTTGAGGTGAACAATATATGCAATCTCGATCTCTTTAACTATTCAAAATAAAAATAAAAAACACAAATTTAAGTGTGACTCCTAAAGGTCGCCAAACCCTTAATTCCTGTTGCTCTTAGAACAAATTGATGGTATATTGCAGCAATTGCAGCACCCACAAATGGTCCCACCCAGAAGATCCACTGCAATTAAAATCACCAATTTCATGTTAATTACTCAATCGATTTCTACATTTACTATGCTAACCATTTCTTACATGATCATCCCACGCCTTGTCATTATCAAAGATCACGGCAGCTCCAAAACTCCTCGCGGGGTTGATTCCGGTACCGGTAATTGGAATCGTGGCGAGGTGAACCACGAAAACGGCAAATCCAATTGGAAGCGGAGCCAATACCTTTTAAATTAGTGCACCAAAAATAAGCACATTAGATAACAGCCCTACTCCTCCATCAACAAACAACAGCTACTCGTCAAGTGCGCATTTAATACCAACAAAGCGTTAATAGGAGGAATCGAATTAGAACGAATATAATCCTATCGAGTAGATCTAAGCTTACGGGGACATGCGAGTCTCTTGCACTTCGCTTAGGGTCAGTGGCGGAGAGAACGGTATAGACCAAAACAAATGTACCAATAATCTCAGCAGATAATCCAACACCTATGGTATAATCATGAGCAACCTCATTAGCTCCTCCACCATAGCGGTTGTAGTGAGATTTTTGGAACCCCTTAACCAACCCTACTCCACATATTGCCCCAAGACATTGAGCTACCATGTACCCAATTGCCCTTAGCAAGGACACCCTCCTTGCCAAAAATAACCCAAATGTCACTGCTGGGTTTATGTGTCCACCTGTTTAAAACATACCAACAATATTTTAATTCGACCACTAGAAATTCGGTTCAGATACCACTAGGTTATTAAGTCATCCGTTGCTGAGAGTCGAACCTGCATCCTAAGGGTACTAGAGTTTATGCTTACCAGAAATACCAGCAGTGCAGTAAACAAGGACGAAGATCATGCCACCAAAAGCCCAAGCAATGCCGAAAATACCAACACCACCACACTCGTCCCCGCCACGAAGGGGGTCCGTTTGGGTCTTGTAACCTATAACTGTCAACACAGTGATATACAAGAAGAGAAGTGTTGCAACAAACTCGGCAATAAGAGCTCTATAAAATGACCATTTTCTCAACTCATGAGAATCGAACAAGGGCGCCGGGGGAGGATCATGATAGTCCTTTGCAGGATGGGACTCTCCACCATGTTCATCATGTGAAGCTGCCTCCAAATCGTTTGCCATTTATTTATGATGTTCAACCTATCGACAATAAGGAGCTTATTAAGTACAGGATCAGGCACCTTTTATTAATTTTTTTTTCTGATGAAATATTAAATATAATGTTTGTAATATAGTAAAACAGAAAGCAATCATACACACATACATCCGCAGTGAACACTGAGATCATTTTAGTAAAACAATATTCGTTTAGAAATTAGAATTCTTCGAATATGTCCCGGAACAAAATCATCACTAAACTCAGCCATATTAATTGGAAGGATAGGAGGAAAATATGAAATCAAAATCATCATATAATAACAAAAATCAACAAATAAAGTCAAGCTAATGAAACTATATACATTGATCTCGTACCTTTTAGAGTTTTGGACTAATGATGAGAACTGAGATTTGAGAAATAAAAGTGAAGGGTTTGTTTAGGTCTATGTGAGATTGTTTTGCAGGAGTGTTTGGCTGCTTTCAAAGACTTCGTCTTCTTCTTTTTCTATGTTTATTTTGTAACGAAAAATCTGCAATCGCTAGTGCACACTCGACAAACTATTTTTCTTATTTTTATGGACAGGTGGTCCTTTATGAACGAAGTTAGGAACGATTCGGCTGCTAGATTTTGGAATAATGACATTTATTGAGCCATTGGTACAAGAATTACAATAATTCATGTATGCAAGTCATTATTCAATAACATATAATGAATGAGCCTCTTCAAGAAAGGCCCCAAAAGTATTGTGATCTCCTATATCTGTTATCTGTATTGAGCTATCATGAAAATGATGTACATGATAATTTGGCTCCTGTTTTTCTACACTCTTGTGCACATATCATCCTATGCATTATCATCAACTCATTTTACTCTTCCGAAGGAGGATCAACCCATCGGCCATGGTCCTTGATCAACTGGATTAAAGCATCAGTCGCTCCCTCCATAGCAATGCCTCGCTTGACAACAGTCTGCAAAACATGCAAAATAGTACCAGACTGTCTTTAGTTTTGCATTTAAAGAAACATCATTACCCAAGAACCATCAAGACCAACAATTATGCCTAGAAAATTTTCAGAAGGTGTTCGAGTAAATAGACATTCCAAATGGATTGCCAAGAAAGAAAACAAGATTAGCAATGACCTTGCCAACATAAAGGTCAATCTTTCCAGGGGAACCACCAACATATCCAAAATCTGCATCGGCCATCTCTCCAGGACCGTTAACAATACACCCCATGATTGCAATCTGCATGAGTAAAAGTTGAGACACAAAAATAATCACAGTGAGTTCACATGTAGAGAGAAATAATCATGACTCTATGAGTTCCATTTTAATTGAGGTTCATAAGATTGTGTGCTTACAGAAACTCCAGGCAAATGTGAGGTCTTTTCTCTTATTTCCGCACTTATTTCTTGAAGATCAAACAGTGTCCTGCCACAGGAAGGGCATGACACGTATTCCTGGAGTAGAGGTCAGACCAACATAATAACAATCAACAGTAAGTAATTGATATTTTCCGTTACATACTAAGCATTAAAGAACACTATACAGGGAGAAAACAAAGATACTCACCGTCTTTGTATTCCTCATCCTGCAACCTTGTAGTAAATTAAATGACGTATCTCTCAAGAAATCGAAGTCCTGATCTGGAGCTTCTAACAATATACCATCCCCTAGCCCATCAACTAAAAGCGCACCAGCATTGCTCCCAGCATTTATAACTAAGCCATCTCTGTTACAAGAAAGATGTTATCATTATAAATTCAATAAATGTCTAATCTTCATCAACCAATCTTTATTTGTACCTGTGAATACTTTTAGGATACTGTATGTGATGAATCACAGGGAAATTAAGGGAGTTCTCTGGCAAGTATTCGAAAAGCCTGCAGATATTCAAACAAACAAGTGATGTTAAAAAAAAACAGTAGACTGCTACTTTAGATTGACCAAACCTAAGATTTGACATTTTAGAAGAAACAGCATCTCATTCCTTAATGAAGTTGAAAGTGTCAGGATCCATATTAGTAGTTACACAGGGGAGACCACAACGCAAGCCTTGTTTTAGTGTGATAGTATAATCTGAGGTCTTTTGAAACCAACCCTTTCAGGAAGACAAAGCAGAATTGCTCACAGTAGATCATGAGGAATTTTCATGAACTTCTTTTATGCAGAGATATATGTTCCTATACTGTCTATGGATGTTGTGAATGCATGATGTATTAAATCTACATCAAGCAGACTTTCTCTTCAAAAAACACGTATCGAGACACACGACAAGAGATCAGGTTTTAATGCATATACCTCCTAGCTGCATGAACTCTGCCAATCTTCTCCTCCGAATAAGGTAAATCATGAAGAACCATTATAGCATCGACATTCTTCAGTAAATCTAACTCATTTTGGGGTTCATCACCACGTAGAGACACAGCCAAGCGAGTGCCTGGTAAAGAAAAGATTTCCAAATTAGCCTTAACATTTCCCAATGATTACAGTTATGAAACACATAAAAATTGTCATACCTTCTGGCAGAAGTTTGTATGCACCACTAGCTAATTCTTTAAGTGTTACCAGGGCAATGGCATTGGGTAATGGCTTTGTCAGCTGCTCAGACAGAGGAGTTATAACTCCCATACTGATGTCTATCAGCCTTTTAAGTGCTAGCCGCTGCTCAAGACAGTAACAGAATCAAGCATACATCATTGCTCCAAATGATAGTTTAAGAATCTAAATCAATAAAAATCAAGAATGATACTCCCTCCGTCCCTAAAAGATTGTCACATTTTGACTTTTGTGGTCAATTACAACAAAATTTGATCACGAATTCTCACTAAACGAAAAGAAATAATATAGTCTTGTGGGACCTCGTTAGATTCGTCTCAATATATATTTTTGAAATATCAACTTATTATAATTTTTTTGCATTTAGAATAAGAGATATTTATATTTTAAATCGTGTTTTATTGACCACCAAAAGTCAAATGTGACAATCATTTAGGGACGGAGGGAGTATATCACTATAAACAAGCAGGAAGAGGACCTACAGCATCTTTATCATCTTGAGGTGGCAGCTCTCTTAACAAGATGGAGTCCACTGTTGCCAGATCCTGAAAGTATTAAACACTAAACAATGCAAACTCAAGAAAAACGATAAAATTTAAGACATGATTTAAATTCAGCAAAGAATGAACCTTAAATGGCATTCCAACAACGAGTTTTGCAGCCAGCGCCTTGTATAGAAGTTCAGGGGTCTGGCAGGACAAAATACTGCAAGTTTTTAGAACTAGAATAGAAATAATGAACACAATAAATGGAAAAATGTTTCAAACTAATACAGGATTTAGCATTGAAACTGTAGAGGACAACCTTCAACTGATCCAGGGAAACCGACATTAAAACAGAACCATCACGGTGCAGGACACCACGATAATCTACCTCTTCACCCTGCGCTTGTTGTTCAATGTAATTGTTAAGGTATAGTAGTCAACATGTACAAGTAGCACATCAATCTTTAGAACTTCAAAAATTTACCTCCTTCTGAAGTGGCAGTTGACCATTTCTACGCTGAAAATCGAAGTAATGTCTGTGTTTTTCTTCGAAGGGGGCCTGGCAAAGTCAGAAAATGGACATCAATAGGGTGTTGTTAGCTCAAGATAAGGAATTAGAAGGTATATGAATTAAAAGTAACTCTTACCACCCCTTGTTGGAGTTCTGCTGCTCTTGTGCCAAGGTTTGCCAATCTTCGGCAGGGGTCAATCTCCAATTCTGGAGCTTCAGTCAGGGAAACTCTTATAGTATCACCTAGACCATCCTATGGAAAGTAGTTCACGAACATTATAAATATTGGAGTAATGCAGTACCGAAGTATTGTTGAGAAATTATCAATCATAATATAATTCTCAATGTAGTAATTTTTTGTTTTATTCTTCCCCAATAAGCTTTGGACCCCTCACCCAAGCCGTCCTATATGGCCACCTGTTCCCCTCATGACCTATGATCACTGACCAATACTCACCTTATATAAGCAATCACAATGGTGGATAGATAGTTTTTTCACTTAATCTTAGGTCAATCTAACCCCTCCTTAAGCCCGCATACGCGCGAAACTCTTAAAGGCATTACAGCATTTTGTCGTAAGCGACCGCAAGTATAGCATATTTCAGAGAAATGTACTTGGTTATGCGATTAATTGAAGATGTACCCACTATATATATATTCTAATTCGAAATGATGGAAAGAAATAATGGAAGTATGATTCTCCACCTGTAGAAGAGTTCCAATACCAATGGCAGATTTCATCCTTCCATCTTCCCCTTCACCAGCTTCAGTAACTCCCAAGTGTAATGGATAATCCCATCCTTGAACATACATTTCTGCTACAAGAAGACGGTAAGCTTGAACCATTATGACAGGATTGCTTGCTTTCATGGAAAAGACGAAATTGTGGAAGTCCAATTTACGGCATATTCTTGCAAATTCAAAAGCAGACTCAACCTGCATAAAAAATGGAATGAATTTTAAGACCATCTGATCTATAGAGCCAAACATTACTAGAAACATAGTAGAATTCTGTCAGCCTCATTCAGTTGCAACTTACCATTCCCCTTGGTGAATCTCCATAATAGCTCATAATACGGTCTGAAAGACTCCCATGATTTGTACCAATGCGCATTGCTCGCCCATATTTTTTACATTTTTCAACCAATGGAGTAAATACCTGAAGCAGGTCAGGATAATAAAGAGGATGACATGGTGATGTACACACATAAAAGAATTCACAGCATCTACAACAAAGCAAGAAATGATGACATTGTAAGTTGTAGTAGAGTTTATCACAAGATCATAAGTCATTGAGATAGTGTTTCAATAGTTATTTATCAATTTTCTTTACCGCTCAATGCCACTGAAGATGCGCTTGACCAACAGGTAATGGATACAAGGCCAAAACCATTGTAACTAACTTCCCTCTTTAAATATCATCTAATCCCATATATTAATTCCATGAACAAAGCAAATGACATGTAAAAAGACTTATTCTTTTGTCCCTTTGGAGTACAATAATGGTATAGCCTATGGCTACCTATCAGGTCAAAGAATTATGTTGACACAATTCACGTGAATCATTACCACGTCATATTCAAGTTGTGTGAAATCATGTCAAATTGTTACCTCTTCAATATGTTCAAGTTCTTGCTGATAATCCTCTTCGGTGTACTCCAGCTTTTCGAACTGCGCTCGCCTGTCAGCTGAAATGCAGTACATAATTAAGCTTAACGAAGATGTTCAAAAAGCACAAGAAAAAAATTGTTAGTAGAGAATGTACCAAAGTTTCCAGGATTGATTCGTATTTTGTCAAAGCATTCAGCAACCCGCAAAGCAATCGGAGGCGCAAAGTGAATGTCCGCGACAAGAGGGATGTTATAACTGTCGTAGTCGATTGTTTGTGAAATGTTAATATATATGCAACAAAGAACTTATGTAATTTACAAGAAAAATTAAAGGATACCTACTTCTTCTGTACAAGAGTGTTCTTTATTTCGAAACATGCATCGGCTTCTTTCTTCCCCTGCACTGTTATTCTGACGATGTCTGCTCCTGTGTCAGCTATCCTCATTACCTGATGGAAAAACAATAAATTGGAGAACTATCATTGACTGTCATTGTTGCTTCACGGTCAACATACTATAGTGGGTAATAATATTCCTAACTAGTTTGTGATTCTCTTAGAGGTCTTAGTTGTTAGTACATATTGCTGCTATACAAGTGAGGAGCACCATCCTTCGAAATCTCATTACATAATGAAAATGAAGCCCACGTTGCAAACTTCAGTAAAATGCTAATCATATTTCATCGAATGATATTTCCAGTAAAATGCTTCAAGCACTTGATACGCTAGCATTATTAGTGCAAATATTCAAGAACGAAATGCTTCGTTTATATTGGTTGAGCAATTTGGATCATTAATAGGGTCAATTCAACAGACGAACTCTGAAGGCCTTTAAAAGAGCCAATTAACAAAAGGAAAACCATTTAACATAATATTCACGTGTGTTCAATGAGATCACAGCCTCGTGCATCAACCAAATACTAGTAATCTCACTTCCAGTTCATTCAATATATCATAAAAAATTGTAGTTAGTTGCATTGCTGACAAATGCCAAAAATTACTTGTATATACTACTCAATTAACAACAAAAGTATACCTCTTCAACCGTGCCAGCAACATCCTTAGTATCAGAAGTAGTCATCGTCTGAAGTCTTATTGGATGATCACTACCAAGAGCTACATTCCCTACCAGCACAGTTCTTGTTTTCCTCCTCACAGTTTTGTGAATGGATTCACAATACTTCTGCCTCGGTACTGGCGTTCAATAGTTCATATACCAAACTCAAACAATTAATTCCATCTATTTATAACTAATAATCTAAAGGCATCTAAAAGGAACCTCCCTGTTAATTCAGAAACAGCCTCCCTGTTATAACAGGTTTAAGGCTGCATACTACCTGACCCCAGATTCACCACCCCGTTTAGGTGGGTGCCTCTTCAACGGTACTAGGATACGTTAATGTTATCTAAGAAAATACCTAATAGTTGACTCCCTTTTGATGCAGGCTGAAGTTCAGCAGTTTCTTGACCAGGACTCTGATTTCTGATCACAAAAACTCGGTTTCTACGAAACTTCATCCTCTGCACTCCAGAAAAATCAATCCTTTTTGCCAACCCATGAATGTTTTCTTGTCTCTTCAGACTAGTAAAAGGAGCTGGAATGGCTCCCGTTGCCATTTTCCCTGCAAAACACATAAAAATGACACTTCACAAATCCAAAAAAAAAACAGTTTTTAACTCAAATTTCATCTAAATTCACAACAAAATCAGTTTAATAAAAACCACAACATTACAGCTAAATAAATAATTCAGTTCCTCCCAATTGGGCTGAGCTAAAGTGAATTCCAATCAGAGATACACCATAAATTGAAAAAAAAACACATAAAAAACCAATCTTTATCAAAACAAAAGAGTTAACAAATTCATATATAACAAGTAGAGCAGTGAGCATGAGTGATCAAATGAAGTCAAAATTAACAGATGGGTATACCCATAAACAAGAAACATACAGTTTTTGGTAGAATTCAATTAAATTTCTTGAATTAAAAGTACCTGAAAAATAATGATAAGTGTGTTGAGCACAGGGGCTATATGAATATGAAGTTGGGCAAACAGTGACAGAAGAAGAGTCAGGAAGGGGAGGGAGAAAAAAATTGGTGGTGGATAGGGAATAAAAGGGAGTTATAAACAATGACTATCAGAAATAATTTGGTGGGAATGGAAAATTAAGCTCATACTGTATGAATGATGAAAATATTATCAAAGATATATTTCTATATATGAAAGCTACTTAATGAATGTGGATAGGACAATGTAATAAACAGACAAAAACAATTTCCTTAGCATCTTTTGGTTTAGTGGAAATAATATGAGTTGCTTGAAACTTGAGAATATACCTCAGTTGTCTGTTCATCTACTTGTGAATGAGTTGATGATTAGTATAGTTTGATTTGGCTGAGTTGCTATACACACAAATAATGTTTTTCCTGTGAAGGAGTTGATTAGTATAGACTGATATTTCAACGTCAAATGTGTTTAACATTTTATATGTTTTGTTATTACGGGTCTTTTTAATTTAAAATCAATCAAAAGATTACAACTGACAACTAGAATTTCGAGTTAGAATTTCATACTCATAAGTTCAAAGTGATGGACCAATAACGAATAAAAAAATTAAAATTAAAATTTTGACCCAATTCTAAAAGAAGGATCTTCTTACTAAGAAAGGAAGATAATTAAAGCCTTAAAACATTAAATACTCATATAAAATAATAAAGGCATGCCTAAAAAAGGAAGAAAATCAACTTAATTAATACTACTAAATCATGTATTTTTAGGGTCTATCTCCCAACAAGGAGTATTAATTGAGTGTTAATAATTTTGTAATCATCTTGCTTAAAAAGACTAGATTGTCAATTAATTTTGTTAATATATTTTAGACACCAATAAAAAAATATCTGATTATTAATGTGTCATACAATTTATCGCCCAATCTTTATCTTATACTCCATTAATTTCAAATTATTAGACTTTTTGGATGTCGTGTCAAATTGGGCCATAAATTATTTTTTATTCAATAACTAAAAAAAAATGGTATCGTTGCAATTGATTTTAAAAAAATCATTATATTATTTTTATGATTTTTTTATAATGTATATACAATGTAATCGATTATTAAATTGTGCCTTGAAAAACTGAAACTCTTTTATAATGAAATGGAGGTAGTAACAACAGACATTTCAATACTTTAAAATGTACAATTTCTAATTAATCTACTCAATTATGCCAAAATTAACCTGCGGTTGAATAACATTGAGTCCTAAGTATTGGTCAAACAATAAACGTCTATTTAGGACAGGAACGGTTACGGTTCCGTATAAATATTTATCCGTATAAATCCGTATATGTATAATTTTTACACCCCTAATCCCTTAAAAAGATACGGCACCTTATATAAACCCCGTACGGAAATTTGTAAGGATGATGTTTATACGGCACCTTAACTTTCTACATTTAGGACACACAAGCTATGAAGGTAACAATCTCAATCGAATGAACATTTCAAAAACTAACAGATTGAAGATTTTAATATCTTGAAAACTGAAGTTGGCACTTCAAGTGGGATATAGTTAAAAATTAAGTTATAGAGGTAATGAATTTGACTTTCAAAGTTGTTCTTTTGGCAACTATCTTTTGAATTGTAGACTTATATTCTCATTTTTGTTATGACTTGGTTTTATATTATGCATGACAATTTAAGAAATGGCTTCAAAGAAGGAGTGAAATACAAATTCATAACACACTAGATCTTACTTTAAAGAAGAGAAAATACAATATCTTAATTCCGTCTTCAAGTCCACAGGTCCATTGTGGAAACATGGATCGATAACCATCACGGCAAGGTCTGTGGTTCATATAAGACAATACGTCAAATATGTAAAACAACCTACATTATGTACGTCTGTTGCCTGCTTTTTGAATCATCCCCTGTTGTGGATAGTCTTAGTTATTTTCATATAGCTCTTAGAATGGGATATTAAATGCAAATACGTTAGGGCTACGACTTCTTCGTTCCATGTTCTTGACTAGAGCTGATGACCCTTATCTATAGTAGTCACTAGCCACTAATCATTAAGGAATAAGTAACAATTGTTGGCACGTGAGGCATATTCTCGAATAATTTTATAGCATTGTTAACCTCTCCTTCTACAATAATGTAATGAAGAAGGGCTTCGGGGTATAGGTGTGTGGATGAGGAGGAGGAAGAAGAAGATAATGGGGTAGGGATATTGTAACTCACAATTTTATTATTATTGAAAATAAATACGTATGTTTAGTTATTTTTAGAAGGTGTTTAAAAAGTTAATAAAGATGTGAAAACAATACAATATTATTAGTTCAGAGACAATTTCTGAATTTAAGATAAAATTTGTGGCAAAGTGTAATTTAAAAGATAGTTTGAGGCATAACAAAGTATGAGGGCAATTCACAAATTGAAACATAGTTAAGGGACAATACAAAAAGAAAACTATTTTTGGAAATTCCAACCCAAAATTTGTTAATCTATATTATATTTAATTTGAAAATGAGGCAATTAGATGTTTCATTTGAATCTATAGTTAAGATTTCTAACTAATACGCAAGTGATATATATTAACTTCGATTTGTTAATAAAAAAATTCATTTAGTTTTATTTTTTAAAAGTTTGCAGAAGTCTTTTATTATTTTACATATTAAATTATTTAAGCTGAGTAAAATAGTTAAATATAATTATATACTCATGAAATAATTTTCATACACATGTATTTTTGAAATTCACAATAGTTTAACATCATCTATTTATATCAAAATAAAAATAATACTCCCTCCTATTCAAAATATATAACGTTTTTTGTTTTTACGTGCCAACTTTGACCATCAATATAAAAATTATTCTTTAATCCAAAACTTTTAAAATTAATATCGATAAATTTATAACTAAAGTCTAAAACTATTTTCATAAAAGTAAATTCTTATAACTTTATATAATATAACTAATTAGTTATTGTTAATTAAAGTTAGATACGGAAAATCGAAAAATACATATCAACTAGATGAATTGGATTGAGTAGTAGTACGATAAAGATAAACTAGGTGGCTCAAAGTCACAGTGGTGAATAATGACTGAAGAGCTAGTATCCACTAGGTGACTCGCCCTAGTAATTCAAATCATTTTAACTAGGTGGCTCATCTCTGCACTGTACTCATCCGCCAAATTGGACAACAATTTTGGGACAATCGGACGCATAACTCGAGATAAAGAGGAAATGGCCGGAAAGAAAGAAACCTCCAAAAAGACTACCCCCGCCGCCAAAAAACCTAAGAATCAAGAATCCGAGGTTGTCTCCGATGAAGAAATGAACGACGCAGTCGTGAGTGATTCAGAAGAATCCGAATCGTATGAGGCGAATCAAAGCATCATTCGGTCGAAAAAAGGAGTGAAATTTGATAAACCAAACAATAAAATGAAGGAAATCGATACCAAAATAGTATCTGAAAGTGAATCTGATGGCGAAGAAGTGGAAGAAGAAGGAGAAGAAGAGGTTGAAGAATCCGAGGCTGAAGAGGTTGAAAATTCTGAGGGTGAAGAAGAGGAGGAGGAAGAAGAATCTGGGGGTGAAGAGATCGAACAATCTGGGGGTGAAGAGGTTGAGGAATCTGAGGGGGAGAAGGAGGAAATTGTGAAGAAGATAAAGAAAATCGAGAAAACTAATGGTGGGGAGAAATTGAAAGGGAAAGAGAATGGGAAAATGAGTGTTACCAAGCCGAAATCGAAGGGGAAGGGGAAGGGGAAGGGGAAGGAACTTGATAAGAATGAGTGTGAGAGTGAGAGTGGGAGTGGGATGTATAAGCTTCCGATGAGACGTATTAGTCGGATTATTAAGGATGAGACTCCTGATATGAGGATCACTCATGAGGCTACTTTTCTGATTAATAAAGCCACGGTATGCGATTATGCACTTCTTTTCAGTTTTGCTGTTTGGATATAATGTGTGGAAATTTGTTAAATTTATGTAACGTGCTTATTGATTTTGTAAAGTTGGCGAGGCTTTAGTAGTAAAAACTGGAAGTGGTTGGAAGATAATTGAGGATTATGAAATTTGCACATTATCATATTGATTTATGTGCTTATTGTTCAGGTAGAACTATTTGATGAATTTATAAGGGAAATGATTTTACGGTTTAGGAGAAGTTGGGTTGTAAAAGAGGGTATCTACCAATTGTTGTTGAACTGCCCTAGTTTGTTTTTCAGCAGATGGTGGGTGCTTGGAATAGGAATAGCTGAACTGTTGTCTTGTAGTATTGATTAGTGGGTTGAGTTTGCTATGAAGCTTTAAATACCATGGCTGGAACTTCGAAACTGACACTAACTGTTTGTACTAAATTGGTAATGACACAACAATTTTGTGTGTCTTGTACACATCGATAATGATATAGATGGCTCTTATGGGTCTTCACAAGAGTGGTACATTAAGTAGTATATAGGTTTGCAAGGTATAGTGGAAAATGATGTTGCTCAGGAAGTCGACCATGTTCCCTATTACATTATCTAAGCAATGATACTCACATGGATTCCTATAATTGCATGATATGGATCTGGTAATAAATGTGAACTTTTGTACTCATTGAGTAGAGCCCCATGCCATCGTTGCTTGATTGCCGGTTGAGAGTGACATCCATCCATATGTGTCAATGGCAAGGCGATCCAACTGCATCCTCAACGAGGAATGTTGCTGGTGGTGAAGTTTATTTTATTTCTTCATATATAATATAGTATCTGAGAAAACTGGAAGTGATTACAACATATGAAGCTACTGATCAGTACCTTAAATATGAAAGCTTTAGAACTGCTCGTAGACCTTTCAGGCGTTGAAAATTTGAATTATTTCAGCTTCGTTAAAGTTAGGATCCAGAACAGCATACTTATTCCTAGATCATTAAACTCCTTTCTGTAGAATAGATAAGGTCATATTTGTACGTATGTCTTTATTTAAAAACTCATAAAAGCTGCGGGACATGATGTGACAATTTGTTGTGTACTTAAAGGGCATTGTCATTGATCTTTGTTAGATTTGCTACCCAGCAAAAGATTATATTAATTGAGAAGCACTGGATGCCTGGACTAGTATGCTTGTTTTAGCTCCACAAGAGAAGACAGGTCTTTGACATTCTTCCTAATGTTGCCACTGGATCTCCAATTATTGATAGTTTGAAGCTTAAGTTTTCTCCAACATTTCTGGGATGATTTGTTCATTATTTGTGCTCTATTTCTTGACAGTCATTTCTCTGTTAATAGTCTAAGACTCCTACGTGACTACATGTCTACATTTAATAACATGACTCCTAATCTTTTAGTGAGTTCACTACTTAAATTCTAAGTGAGACAGTAGTCTTCGGAGTTCAATGTTGAGGCTCGATGAGTTGATTGTATGCTATCAATATGGCTAGTTTTTTGTAAACCTCGAAAGTATTCAAGCATAGTATACTACAAACTAGCGATTCGCAATGGCCAATTATGCACTTGTGCCTCCAAAAGTTCGTTATAACATCAGATCACTCTCCATTCTTTTAATACTCGTACGCTATTCCTTTATGCTGATTGCAGGAGAAGTTTCTGGAACTATTGGCGAGAGAGTCTTATGTGTGTGCATTTCTGGATCGGAAGAATCAAGTTGCCTACAATCATTTGGGTAATATTTATTTCCTTTCTTGTTATCAAGGTAGATAAAGCCTGTGATTGTGATATTTGCTAATGAACCCCCCCCCCCCCCCCAAATGCAGCCAACACATTTGAGCTGTTTGTTGTTCAATGGTTTTTGTTATTTAAGGAGTCATCATCATGCTGAAAGCTTTTTATGGATTAGATGTGCAATGTGCATTTTTATGAACTCTGGTTGTGAATTTAAATCATGTTGATAGAATTAGGAAATTGCATTTTCCTTATAACACATTGTATCTGACTTGGCGTTCGAAAGTTATGTAAATTCTGGTTGGGCAACACATCTGATTAGTAGCTAAACAATGTAAAAATTGGTCTGACTGAGGTCTGCTAGTTCATTTGAGTGATTGATGATCTGTTATCCCTTTGTAAACCGTTGTCGTTTTGATAATTCGTTAAGAGGAATTGCATGCCTTTCGTCACTCGTCCATGGTTCGTCTTCTTTCAATACCACAAGTATTACATATTTAGACATCTCCCTGTTTGCAAGCATTGTGTAATCAACACAATCAGCCTTCTTAAGAATTACTAGTTTACGACCTCCATCCCATGAGTTTGTCTAGTTTGAATTTTGATGGTTTTCTTTCAAAAAATATAAACTCAGTTATTTATGTACTCTATAATATTTGGTAAAAAGTATATCAAATTTTGATTTACACGAAAGTTATATGTGTCAATCAAGTTTACAATGTTTGTAAATTTTGTCCATTGAAAATCAAACTAGACAATCTTTATGGGATGGAGGGACACGTTTTCTGGTTAATCATGATCCCGAACAAAACTTGGTACCATCAACTCGTATATATGCCTATCTACTCTATAGTCCCTGACTACCCATTATCGTGGTTTCAGCATCAGCTATAACCAAAAGAAGTAGATTTGACTTTCTTTCAGGTATCTTCTATCCAACTATTGGTTTTACAACTTAATTTTAATATCACATATATGTCGGGCCTTATATTAAGTTTGCCTTCTATTAGATTTTGTGCCTGAGAAAGTGAAAGCTGAAGTTGCATTAGCAACATTGTCGATGAACGAGAAGTAGCTATTACTTACACGGCACATCTTGGAATATGAAATTGATGGAACACCGCTAGCTGGGTGTTATAAACTCGAAGGCGTCTCCTGCTGTGATTCTCCTTGTATATGCAACAATGGGAATTTTCCAGCTTCACCTTGTTTTCGAGGTTAACAAATTTAACGAGCAAATGCTAGATCAAAAGTAGATTGTGGCATGCACCATTTCTTTCAGCTGGGTTGAGTAGCTTTAGTTTTTGGATTAACGGCGTCTGAGCAATGCTGCCGATTTTTTTTTTCAGTTTCCACATGTATCGTTCTCTTGGAGGGTCAAGTGAACAAAGTAATTAATTTGTTCTTCAAGTGCATGATGGCGGAGATATTGAAGTACGGTTTCGTATGGTGAAGATGTTGCGATTTTGTAGAGACTTTAGATTATCTTCCGAAATGCCCCTTTATTTTCCGTATTCATTAAAATTTGAATAGTGTATGGGACGATATTTCATTGCATCCGGTAATAGTATATGTTCATATGTTTTTATTTCATAAAATTGTCAAGAATTCGTGAAAATCATCATATGCGAATCAATAACGTAAAAATAATATAAAAAAGAAAATGTAATATATGTCATAATAACTATAACACCATTCCTTACACACTCAATGAAATGAGAATTCAAAAAAATGAATTGACTAAAAGTACTCAAACACTACCATATTTCATATTACTATAGCTAGAATCAAGATTTCAATTGGTAAATTCAAAGGGGCGATTCAATATTGAGAGACCCCTGACTAAACAAAAACAAAAAACAAAATATTGTTACGTTTTTTACTCAAATATTCAAGGTCCCACTTTATAACGGTAGAGCTTGCCAAAGACATGAAGGGCAGAGACAAATCCGATGAAACAAAGGCTCATCACTAACACAACAGTAGGACTGATCTTTAGTCCGGGGGCATCATCCGTGTAGAACCGCAACATATTCCCTCCGCCCGAACCACCCCCACGAAACGCTTGTGATGACCCGCCACTGGCAGATGAATTGCCAGTGGCTTTGCGCCTGCGCATTCCAGCCGTGGCAGCAGCAGAGCCCCGTGGCCCGGCCATCGTTGCTGGCCGGGTCACGGTGGAAGAAGCGGCTTGGGATTGTGAAGATCCTCGTGTCATTATTGCTGATGATGTAAAACTATTGGAAATGTATTATTGTTTATGAAGTTTATGATTAATTAAGATGAAATGTTGTGTTTCTTTTGGATACTTAATGAAGTGAAAAAATGGTTTCTTAGTCACAATTTCGTTATCAAATTTAATTACATAAATAAAATGTGGTTGGATAACGCATATTTTGAGCAATCAAATGAGGCTAAGGTGACATTTGTTGGAGGCATATGGATCCATATTTTGCTGAGAGTTTGAGGTTGACATAGAACAACTTATCGCTATATTAAGTGAAAAATAAATGTATGTATAAATGATTTTTTGAGGTCATCCTACGTAATAAATCTATGTTCAAATGATTTTTATTAATTGTATGCCTATGTATAAATAAATACTGAAAAAAGATGAAATCTATAAAATTTGGAGAATAAATATTGAAATTTATAATATTTTGTAGATCACATATAAACTAATTTTTCAATAAATTAAACTGCATCCAAGAAAGAAAAAAAAAGAACGGGTATGATGCATTCGCGACATGCAAGAATTCTTGTCTATAAACAAAAAACTTAAAGAGGTGAAAGCTACAAAATTTTGAGAACTCAGAATGAAATCAATAAAATTTTGCTCTGCTGAAATCATCAATAATGTTTTGTAAAATATTTAGATATTCTTAAGTTAATTGTAAAAACATGTATTATTTCAAATATGTTTGATTTCAAAACATAAGTGAAAAATAAATCTTGAGAAGGGCTTATAGTTTTATGATCCACACCATTTATCTTTTCAATAAACTTCATCATTTTTGCTATATATTCGAGATATGCAATCGTTATTCATTGAATGTGCAATACTAGGTAGACCTCAGACTTAAGTATAATAACCCTGAAAAACCACAAGCTCAACTAATAGAATGTTAGTGGGAAAATTGAACTCATGACATTTTTATCACAATATCGCCTTCTCGGTTGAGTGGGCAACCATGGCTGATAAATTGCATTCCTATGACCTATGTACTTCTAATTTGAAGTAATGAAGATATAATCGAATCTTGAATAGCCTAAGCATAATCTAATGGAGCTCATATATAATTTTAATGTTCTTTTGAAGTAAATTAAAATGATTTTTAACTTATTTGAACTCCTTACAAAATTACAACATATATAATAATCAATCCATGTTTTTATCTATTCCTCACATGCATACAATAAACAATTACTTTGTGAACTACTCTTCCTTCACGAATAGATAATGATATATAGTGTAGCTGTGTAGAATAAGAAATACTTTTTCATATAATTGATTGTTTATTAAAAATGGTGACAAAAAAATAAAAATAAAAGGCCAAACAGATTAAAAGAACGCAAACAGTAATTTCTATTGATGTTTCTATTATATGAATTAATTATACACTTTCTTAGTCACAATTAATATGAGTTTACGAATTTATTAGTAAATTAGATTTTGATTAGTTGTGATAAAGCACATTTATATTGCTTTGACAAATTGCAGGTGGATTCAGAATTATGATTGTACAGACTATCGGAAATAAATTTGACGCATAAATCGGAAATGAATTTGACGCATAAAAAGTATGAAGCGATTTGATAAAAATATTACAAAAATAAAAATCCTCTAATAGTAGAAAGTAATCATTCAGTTAGGAAAATGTTATTAGCATAATTCGATCACTCATGTTCTAATATCATATATCATCAGTTGATTTTGAGGTAAAGTTTTTCATTAATACAACTAACAAAAAAAAAATGTTAAAACAATATCATTACAAATAATTACTGTTACATATCTTTCTACATAAGTTACAAAATGGTTATCTAACCATTAATAAACACCCAAATTACTACCTAATTCAGCTGAAAAAGGATACTCAAACCTTGGAATCGCTTCTTATTTTGATCTACATCACTAATTAATAATTTAAAAAAAAACATAAATTCAAAATTTAATTTGGTCACAGAACACTTAAATGTCAAATATATAGTTAGATGACCAAATATATTAAATATGTGCCCTCAAAGATGAGGAGCTTATTATATATTGGGAAGTTTTACACACGAGAATTGGGTTTGCCAGCTTTGTGAATTGAGGAAGTTTCATCCATTTTATTTGTGGGGTTTATTTTAGTGTAAGCAATTATCGCTACAACAGCTAATCCACCAGCCATCATAGCTACAGGACCAAATGGTGTTTTCTTCGTTTGTTGAAGTACTTTTGAGGATGTCTCCCCTGCGGCACTCATTTTCGCCTGCCGGGAATGCCCCATCGTCTGATCTCCCATTCCCGCTGTTGCTGCAGCTGTGGCTGCCTTCATTGGGTGTTGTCCAGGTGGAGAGGGCGCTTTCATGCCATCTCCCTTCACATTTCCTCGTGATGCCCCCATTTTTCGTTTATTGATTGTGCTAGTTTTTTATTGATGACTATTATTATGTTAGTTTTGGAACTCTTGTTTCGTTTGGAAACGTTTAGAAATGAAAATGCCATGGACGAGTGTATTGGGATGACAAATAACATTCACCTTAGGCTACATATTCGGCATTGTAAGGAGTTAGATAGTGTTAATTTTGGTGGTTTTGAGGAAGAAGTTGCACAAAAATAGGTTTCGTTTTAGCATTTCTTACCAACCAACTAGATTCAAGGCAAGTGTTAAGTTGGATGAAGCTCAAAATTATATTACAAAACTTTCAAATTAAAGTGAATCAAGCTCAAAATCATATAACAACAAGATCATGATTTAACTCATGAATGGGAATATGGGATTCAAAAATATGTTATGATGTTACAATTCGATGAATAATCATAGTAGTTTATTATTCGATGAATATTAATTATATGTTGTTGCGTTACAATTCACTTACAATCTAGAATCACCTACAAAACTTGAAGCTATCAACGGGTATATATAGAGGCATCGATTTTTATTAGAATGTCTTGCCAAGAACTCGAACTCTGAACCTTCAATTGTGGAGACTAAATGGAGTAATGTTTGAATAGGGATAATATCGAGTAATGACATTTCCAAGTCATGGTGATCGAGTAATGTTTTTAGCCAACTCGAGAAATATTTAATGCAATTAACACTTCCATCGGAAATCAGATTCAAATCAAGTATAGTACTTAAAAAGTTATGGTATTATTTTTTGCTAGATTTGTATTATTTTATACTCAATTACTCAATCTTACACATTATCATGTTATATGAAAGAAGTCTTAGAGGTAGAAGCACAAAAATACATAATGATTGTCTAGGTAGGCAATGATATGGACACATGGCCCATGATGGAGTACGGAGTTTGAAAGTATACGGCCCAAAATAAGAAACAAGGTAGGCCCAAGAAACATTATGGGCTGTATTGTGTTAGGCAATCAAAAAGAAGAGGACAAAGAACAGTTAAGGTAAAAGGTCCACCACTTGAAATAATCGAAAACACTTGTCGACCTACATTGCATGTGAAACGACCACTCAATCCAAATCTGAACTAGACAATTGATACAGTTCTTAGTAGTGGGGATCTCTTTCATTGTTTCATGGGTCCGTTGTGTCGCAGGTTGTATCATGTCATATCACTAACCTATCTCGACTGCTCGCTCGATCCTTCCGAGCCTCTAACAATCGTTAATGATTGAGTGCGTACTTGATACATTGTATGAATTGAATAACGTGAATATCAGACCAATTACCTAAACCACACTAGACAAGCTATGCGTGATAAGTTTGACAAAGAAAGTGTTTGAATATAAAATAGCACCATCGGGACATAGCTCAATTGGTCAAAATTAGAGCGAAAAGTACCAACAATCATGCCTCTTCACGATCGACTTTTTTAAGATGAACTTTTGTGTTGACAAAATGGCTACCAGGCTAGTCCCTG
Source organism: Echium plantagineum (assembly GCA_003412495.2). Lineage (NCBI taxonomy): Eukaryota > Viridiplantae > Streptophyta > Magnoliopsida > Boraginales > Boraginaceae > Echium > Echium plantagineum. The sequence goes on along the minus strand of CM016563.1, from coordinate 13,009,709 downwards.
ATCAGCTCGAGACACCTCCCGTGATTTACTTCTCCGTCTACTCTGAATAGCGGTGTATAAAGACCGTAAGTGCATTATGATCATAAATATACCTCTATAACCAATTCCTTCCGAATAAAAATGTAACTATAACAATACGTATATAAGGAGACTGAAGTACCGATTCAATCATTTTCTTGTGAACCACCTGGATGAGTTATGTCCTTGTAAAACGAATATAGTAGTACTCAAGTTGTTAGAGTTTTGCCCATTTCTTTAATAAAAGGAATGCATATATCATTCCGTTCTAATTGATGCGAAATATACCTCTTTTAGAAATGAAGGAACGAGAAAGTATTCTAGTAAAATTGAATTTGATGGAGACAGGGCAAAATTAGTTTGTATAACCACTTTCGATTTATTTTAATAGATATTTTTATTTTTGAAATATAATTTTATTCATTAATTATTTTTGAATATATTAAGAAAAATAGCAAAAATAATATTATAAAAATATTTTTAAAAATAAATTCAATTATAGTAATTTTATATTTTTTAGATTAATAAACAAAAGACATTAATGATTAAACTCTTTTATTGGAAGTAGGTTGGGGAAGAAGATAATTGGGTGGAGTTAATTTTTAATTATTATTAAAAATAAGTATATGTGTTTAGTTATTTTAAAAAGTATCTAAATAAATGTGTTATTCCAAGAATATCATTTGTTAAAATAGCATTACATTGGTTCACGAGGGTTTAGGATTTAAGGGGCAATTTAAAATTTAATGTAGTTTAGAGAGCAATTTAATATTAAAATAATAGTATGGCGCAATTTGAAACTTTTTGCCATAATAGAGGGGCAACAAGAAAATAAGTCAAAACTTCTTTACTCCCTTCATGCCGAATTGTTTGGTATATTTGACTTTTCACGATCATCGAGACACGACTTAATACATAAATGTCGCTAATTTTACGCATAAACATTATAAAAAGTTGATATTTAAAAAAATATACATTAAAATGAGTCTAACAACATCCCATATATCTTATATTATTTGTTATCAGCTAATATAAATTCATCATCAAAATTTTCAAAGTTTGATTCTTAAACTAAAAAATGGACAAACAATTTAGATTGAGGGAATACTATATTTCTTAATTAGTGTGTAAAAGTGTAAAATGACAAAAATTAAAAGAGACCGGAATAGTCATTATAAAAACAAAATTATATACTTATGATATTCTTCGTTTTCTAGTCATCTTAACGATTTCTATACACCATGAAAAAGCGAGGGTACAGATACTAATACTTTAACTCTTTGCCAACTCAACTATAACGACAGATACATTCCCTATCTACAAACTAAGTCAATGGTTGAGCAGGCAAAGTAGTTACTAGAATTTTCAATTCCATGCCCACATGATGGTGGACATAATTTTGAGTTATGAAGTAAGGAGCTCCTTTTTATAAAAGTCGTGTATGACAATGAAGCTTAATTGAATTCAGTGAGCATGGAGATAGTGCTTCAAGTAATGATAGAGGCCTTGTTCTATTAATGTTCCATTTATATAATTATCTAATTGTGATGGGGTTAAAACGGGAATAGACAAGAAAATAAAATATTAAAAAAGCTGACTTTGTTTGCATTCAATAGCTACTCTCTTTTTGTCTAGGTGAATGGAGGACCACACCTCCACAGTAAAAAGATCAATTATTAAAGGATCACATTTTTTACTAAACGTATTCCATTAACAAATTTTGGATTCAATTTTTATTGGAAGAAATGATAGATGAGTTTTAAAGGAAAAAAACTATATATATATTTAGAGCTTTATATTTTGACAATTATACTCAATTTGTAATACAAGCTTGTTTCCTGAATTCAAATTTATATGTGAATATAAAATTGACGATTTGAAAAATATGAAAGAGAATTTTTGTAAGAAATGTCATATCAAGATTGGACATAGGTTTTACCGTTTTAAGCATATATATTTTCGAGATACAAATTTTCAAGACAATAACTTCTTCGTATTTTATCCTTAGAAAACATATGGGACATGTATTCGGTGTGCAGTTGAATCGCATGTCATATTCGTTTGTAAAGTATGCCGACCGTACGATTGCAAATGTCGTGCGATTGGTAATCAAACCGCCTTTTTAGTTCTTATCAAACACATGAAATGTGTAATTGAAATGCATGTCATATGCGTGCGTTAAGTATGCCACGACCACATATATCGTGTGTTATTTTGAAATTGCTGAATCACATACAACAAAATTAAATATAATGGTTATTAAACCGTACCAAACAGGTAAAACACACATTCTTGAAGGATAGAATTGGCAAGAAATTATTGGCTTCAAAGCTCTTTTGGAAATAGGATTTTTCATTCTACCTATTTATATATAAGGCATTTTAGTGAATAGTAGATATGCATTCATAAAATGAAATCCTTCTACATACTAATTCATATGGCTATTAATTGTTACAAATACATAGGCTTGAGTTTGATGTTTCAAGAACCTGAGGAGAATAGGTGACATAGTTGAAATTGTAGAGTGGGAAAGTATTATCTTTGAGAGTTGAGACTGGTGGTTAAGAAGAGTCCGTTTGATGACATAAATGGTGATGGTACTTCCAAATGAAATATTAAAATTAATAGGGGCTAAATTTTAAGATATTTGAAAGGTGGTTCGAATTTTCTAATACAATATATGACACATTAATAAATGGAGTAACATATACTCCATCTCTTCGAAATACAAAATTATCTAGTTAAAAACAGTTTATTAAAGATAAAAAAGATTATTATTAGGATAAAAAATGAGTTGAAAATTACACTGAATTCTTAAATGATGAACTATTATAAAAAACCATTTTTTTCTAAACAATTTTTTATTTTGAAACAAGAGTATATTTTAATAAGTATATATATACGAAAAGAATCACCATATAACTATTCTGATCGTTGGTCTACTCCTCTTTGGAATTTATATTGTAAATCGAAATCAACCAAATTTGTTTCAAGCAAGATTATGATTTAAAGTTTCTCGATCGAGCTCAATAATGATGCTACCCGATTCACTAAGAGTAATAGCTCTAAAATGGGTAACCTTACACACAAGGGCAGACCTGCTTACACACGCACTATAGTGTTTTTGTTACGCTTGAAAATATTATTTTATCCTAACTAACTCTCATTTACTACATTTCGAAATAGAAGGGGCAAAATAATAATTTTGCTCATAAAAATTACTATTGCCGTGTGTATAACAGATGAGCTCTAAAATCAAGGTTGGGAATCACCACAAGATTTTGTCGAATTCATTACTTAAAGCAATGAGACATTTTATCAAAGATTAGTCAACTACAGAAGCTAAGATTACTAGGTTTTCTACAATTGTAATCATCTTGAATTTCAAGTCCATATACTGATATAATGCCTATGAATAAATATGTCGTTGGTCTAAAAATACAAAATGAATAGTCTAAAGATAATTGTAAAGCAACAAAAGCAAAAACAAATGAAAGGTAAGCTGAAGATGAGAAGTGTGGGTTCTGTACTGTCTTTAAACCTGTCCCCTCCACTCACCACAGTGTTTTTTTCTTTTGCTCTTTCTTTTATTTTCTTAAACAAAAAAGAAGACATTACACATAAAATAATGCAAGAAATGAAATAAATAAGAGAGTATTAGTTGTTGACATATTGATATTCAAAACACAGTTCGAGTCACATTCTGCGATTAACTTAGTCTATATAATTTTGCATATATATTCTGTGATTATCTTTGTCCCTATAGTTTTGAATAGGAAATTTAACATTGGGGTCTGAATGGTTTTAAATATTGTAGAAGTCCAAAAAGGCATTGGCACATTGTGCTTTTTTGCCTTTTGTTTCTGTGCTGCTTAAGCAATTGTCTATGTCTGCTGTTTCTGCTCCCCCATCATACAACTGCAAATGGGGGAGGAATCATACTTTCAATTTTTTCTTATTATTTGATTCCCCTTTCCTTTTTCTCATCTTTTTTCTTATTTGCTAATTATCCTTAAAAGAAATGACTTTTTTCCTTCTACTTGGTCTTATTGTTGTCTATGTTGCAGATTAGAAAGATTGATTTTTTATCATGTTCTTGCTTTAAATGTAAAAAGGGTGTCTTTATAATTTGCCTAAAATTGCAATTTTTAAATTATAAATGAACTTTTTTTAGCTAATTTTTAAGAACCACTTGCTAACTTCTTCCACACAAGAAAATCTCATCTTTTTGTATTTGTAATCTTTGGTTCTGTTTTCTGGTTTGTGGGTTTTTTTTCTTCTTATTTTTCCTTGTAAGGTAACTTTAAGGGAAAAAGGAAAGTTTGATAAAGGGTTGATGGAAATTGATCTGAACCATGCACTGAATGAGGTGGAGAAGAATGGAGGTTGTGGTAATGGAGAATGCAACAAGAATGGTGTTGGAGGTTGTGTTTGTTGTTCTTTTTCTTCAAACTCATCTTGCTCTTCAAATGGCTCATCTGCAACTGAACCTTCATCAATCTTCAAGGAGCTGTGGCATGCTTGTGCTGGCCCACTAACTAGCTTGCCAAGAAAGGGAAATGTGGTTGTGTATTTTCCTCAAGGCCACTTGGAACAAGCTTCCTCTGTTTCCCCTTATGCTCCTCTGGATGTTCCCACCTTTAATCTCCCACCTCAGATCTTTTGCAAAGTTGTGGATATTCAGTTACATGTAAGTTCTTCTAAAAATTCCGGTTGTTGGACCTCGTTATTGCGAGTAATATTTTGTTGCCACTAGCCTAACCCTAGTGTTTATCTAAGTTCTTAGTTATTTTCTCTCTTTTAAGGGTAAGAAGTGGCATATTCTTGGTACTACTTGTTAATTTCTGCTGTGTTTAGCTTGAACTGTTTTCTTGAAACAGGCTAATAAGGAAAATGATGAGGTTTATACTCAGCTGAATCTGCTCCCTTTGTCAGAGGTATGGTTGACCTTTGGACTGAGGTTTTATATTTTGCATTTCTTGCAATTATTGAGCTTCTATGGGAAGTTTTGTTTTGTATATTCTATTTTGTCAATCAAAAGTGTTTGCCATTTAACTTTAATACTGATTTGCAGCTTCAACTTTTGCTTGTTACTATATTGTGCTTGAATAAAGAGATTATTTTTGCTTCCACTATAAGAGTATACTTGTATCTTTTCCTCAGTTTTTATTGATATTCGGTTTCTGTTCTCCTTTTGAAGCTTAGATGTTGATTGGATTGTCATATTTGGTGCTACAATTGATCTCTTAGTTTTTGGAATCCCATTGATATATTTGTTCTAGTTCCCTTGTAAAATTACTTCGCATATGCTTTGTTATGTCGAAATGTCTAATTTGCCATACTCTATTACAAAAGTTTCTGAATCCAGCATTTTTCTGCAGGTTGAACTGGATCTAGATGGTAATGGAAGTAAGGAGTTTAAGATGGATGAGGAGACAAATGTTGTCACTCCCATAAAAGCAACTACCCACATGTTCTGCAAAACCCTTACTGCTTCTGACACAAGCACCCATGGAGGATTTTCAGTCCCGCGCAGAGCTGCTGAAGATTGTTTCCCACCTCTGGTATTTCAGTGGTTCAACCTGTAACTGTTTTCAATAAGTCTTCTCATCATTGTTAAATACACCACACTAAACATCTACTATACTTTCCATGTTCATTCGTTGTCATCTATGAGTAGGACTACAAAGAGCAAAGACCATCACAAGAGTTAATTGCTAAAGATCTCCATGGGGTGGAATGGAAATTCCGTCACATTTATAGAGGTATTCATGGAATATATATATTTTTTTAAATTCTGAAAAGGCTTTGTAATTGGATGTTTAAATCGCAGGTCAGCCGAGGCGGCACTTGCTCACTACTGGTTGGAGTATTTTTGTTAGTCAAAAGAATCTTGTTTCAGGGGATGCTGTTCTCTTTTTAAGGTATTACACGATTCTATAAATCTGGAAGTCCTATATAAGAATATTATAGTGCAATGCTCAAAATGGGATGCACAATCACTCTGTTGAATTTAAAAATAGATGAAAGAAGTGAATGATTACAGTTAACATGTGTGAGCAGAGTTATAAATAGATTTCTACGAATTGACAAAATTTGTGATAATCACTGCATCAAGTAAAACAACAAAGAAACTTATAAAAGTGAATTTCTTGTGTAATATAATAACCTACAATCGCATGATATTTGCTAGGTGAGGGTTTTTTTCCAAAAAAAAAGTATATTTGCTAATCTAAGACATATTGTGTTATCTTGACTATATGCAGGGAAGACGGAGGAGAACTAAGACTAGGAATCAGACGAGCTTCTCGACCTAGAAATGGGCTGCCTGATTCAGTTATAAAAAATCAGCATTCTTATCCTAATATTCTTGCTCCAGTGGCGAATGCTATGTCTTGCAAAAGCACTTTTAACGTGTTCTACAGCCCTAGGTAAACCTATCAACTTACTATAGTGAACACTGACTTTCACTTACTTAGTACTTGATTACTGTTACTTCAGAATCTTGAAGACTCAAATACATCATTCTCATACTTGAGCATTGTTGGCTGTATTACTTAGAGTCATTAATTGATCATGTTATCTGCTGTGTATCAAAGGCAAACTAATACATGGTCTAAGTTATTAGTAAGCGCTGTGATGTAGTGGTAGTCTCTTGATGGCTGAGATGGAAAAGGAACTGCAAGCGGCAAGAAGGGTGCAAAAGCATTTCTTAATTGACCAGTGCCTGTTATAGACAAAAAAATATGCCAATAGATCTTGAGTATCACTTCTAGTTATTTCCGTTCCTGCCCACTCCTCTGGATCATGTATCCTTCGAGAGAGTAATAAAAAATTTACCCCTTCCATTAAGTGAACCAATTGAGCATGTCGATAAACTGAAAATTGAGCATGTCGATAAACTGAAAATTTAATACATATGGCTATCTTCTCAAGTATCTTTAGATCTAGTTAAAAGTCTCCTGAAGTTACCTCATATCGCTGATAGGCAACATATTATATGTATCCAAAATACATTTGAAAACAAAAATTTGACAGCTATGTTATCTTCGCCACCTTAAATTTTATAAAACTTTTCTCTCCGAAACTACTGAGAAATAAGTTGTAGAAGTTTATGATACTTGAGAAATTCAGACGGTAATAAATTTGTTGTTGCATAAGCTTAACCATAGATGAAATTTGTCCCCATTCAATTTTTATTAAGGAGACTCATATAGGGCATTGCTTATTTAATTGTTAGCTAATAATGCTTGGTTCTCTGGTACTAGAAAGTTGTATACTTTTGAGAGTTGTTGCAATAGTATCTCTGACTACTTTATATTGCAGGGGAAGCCATGCAGATTTTATTGTTCCTCACAGTAAGTATGTGATGAGCATCAGTCATCAGATACCTATCGGAACAAGATTCAAAATGAAATTTGATTTGGATGATGCTCCAGAAAGGAGGTCAGTAGATTATGGTAATTAATTAATCATCTCTCCAGATGCATCTATCAACTATCTCTCCTTACAGAATGTGTATTTGCTTTGTTAGATTCAGTGGAGTGGTCACTGGGCTAGGCGATCTTGATCCTTTTAGGTGGCCTAACTCAAAGTGGAGATGTTTGACGGTAATTTCTCTTTGTATGAACAAGCAGTCAGATGCAGATGTCTATTCTTCTTCTTTGCACCTAACTATGAGTTTAACTTACGTTAGGGGGTCCTTGCTAATAACTTACATTCATATCTGCTAACTGGAAAATCATTCAATTAACGTAAAATAAGTGCTTCTCCTTGATGATATGATTTACCTCTACAACAACCCCTTGTCCTCGATGTTGTATATTACATTTTATGCCTTAAACAAGTCTAGTCTCTTTCTATCTTATGGAATTGATGGTTAATCGGACAATACACTTCTGTGTCGCTTGGTCTCAAACCTCAATTGTTTTTTTGCAATCCTCCAATTCAGTTCTCTTCTTTTTCGTCTTTGGTTGCATGTCAAAAGAGAATAAAAAGATTCTATAATCAATTTCAAAATGGGATTAGATAAAATAGAAGATTGCTAATATCGTTAATTGACAGATGTTATTATCTGATAGGAAGCCATTGAGGATCTTATATGGTTCACCCCAAATTAGTAGAATTGAAAATATAGTTCTGAATTACTTCTTTTTCTCATTTTATTCTATATATGACAACGAAGTTCCTCCATTTCATTTATAGGTTAGATGGGACGAAGATATCATGAGCAACCACCAAGAACGTGTTTGCCCATGGGAAGTTGATTTTCCAGTCCCTTTTCCACCCCTCAGTATCCAGTCCTCCCCAAGAATGAAAAAGCTGCGTACATGTCTGCAGTCTAGTCCGCATGGCTGCAGTACTGCTGGTGAATACTTCACACTTGGTGAGATTATATTATGTACAGAGATGCTTTACATCTGATTCCCATTTCTGTTTTCTGCAGCAGGAGGCGGTTCATTGTTGGACTTCGTGGAGTCTTCAAGATCCACTAAGGTCTTGCAAGGTCAAGAAAATGGTTCACTATCACCTCTGATTGCATGTGATAAGCTGAACTACCTATCAGATTTTGAGTCACAGCGAGTGGCACATCAAAATTCTGTACTAAATGGAATAGAAACAACAGGTTACAACAACTTGTTCAGGAGTCAGACTCGTTCCCCTTACACAGGCTTCACGGATTCTAATAGATTTCCGACGGTCTTGCAAGGTCAAGAAATTTTCTCATTGAGATCCCTTACCAATAAAGCTGAAGCATATGCTGGTAATAGTGTTCTCAACATGTATCAAGGACCAAAAAACAACTACTATCCTCTAGCTTCTGAAGGTTCGAGGAATTCCTTTTTTCCTTACGATCAAATCTACAAAACTGGCCAAGATCCTGTGCTTTGCTCTTACATGGCCAACCTTCAGAGGCAGAGTCATGTCCTGAATCCTGCTTCGATCAGGAATGAAGGGCCAAGAAGTGAACGTAGTTTGTCAAATTTTACCACTGAACAGATGCATCAGGATACGTCACCTCAACTCCCAATCCCCGATACACATTTTAAGAACAAAGAAGACAACACCACCAACGGGCCGGGCTCAGTCTGTAAATTATTTGGGTTTTCCTTGAGCAAAGATCCCCATACTGCAAACTCACAGGGTCATAGTAGAAGGAGCTGCACAAAGGTTAGAGAAAAAAATTGCAGTAATGAAACAAATGTCAGGTATTAATTGACGCCCCCCTCTTTTAGGTCTCCCAATAATCAACTGTTGTCTAATTGTACATGAAGGTTCACAAACAAGGCAGCTTAGTCGGAAGAGCCATTGATCTTTCAAGATTGAATGGCTATGCTGATCTGCTTAATGAGCTAGAGATCCTCTTTAGCATGGAAGGCCTCTTGCGGAATCCCAATAAAGGCTGGAGAATATTATACACAGATAGTGAAAACGACATGATGGTAGTTGGGGATGATCCATGGAAGTAAGTTTTTGTTCAATAATAACAATGCTGTATACCGTTTGGCTGTTTAGTATTCGTTTGTCTTACAGTGTTGGAATTTAAGGCACGAGTTCTCATTTAATGATAATAAGCTTGAAATGACAATTAGTGTTTTACCTACTCTAGACGTGCCAAGTTTACTGGACTGAAATTTTTGGATTATCTTGCCAGTGAATTTTGTGAGGTGGTAACCAAGATTCATTTATACACCCAAGAAGAAGTGGAGAGAATGACGATTGGAATGATCAGCGATGACACTCAAAGTTGTCTAGAAGAAGCTCCAGTAACATTGGATGTGTCCAAGTCTTCTTCCGTCGGCCAGCCTGATTCTTCTCCTACAATTGGGAACAATTGAAACTCGTGAAGTTCAGGTAGCAACTCTCATAATCGTGTGTGCTACTTAACAGAACCCAACTCAAGATATGTTTGAGTGATGAAGTTGAATAATAAGGCTGAAGATAAACAGCCAATATCTTGCCTGTGTGGAAATTCTATTATTATTATTATTATTGTCATATTATGTGTGAGCAAATGGGATGTACGAATTTGTGGTAATGTGAAGTATGGTGTGAATGATAATGAATATATCTATTGTGTTGAGTAAATTGAAATCGATATTATATGATAATTAATTAATTATTTTATTTATTGAGGCGTGATTAAGTTTATGTAGGGTCGTTAACGATCATAAGTCAGTTTTGGACAAACCTGGTTCAAATAATTATCTAAATTAATTTACAAATTGGTTTGTCAATAAAGTGGTTTAATAACAACCCTAAGTGTTACAGGAGCTTATCAGAAAAAATATTAAAATTGTGTATTGATGTCATTGGAGTTTGAATGTGTATTAAGTTGCATGTTGGGTCGATAATCACTAGGTCAAGGCCACGAATTCATGTTAAGAGGTTAAGTTGCATATAAAACGTAAAACAAATAACGACTAATAGTCTAATACTTAACAAATATTATGGCAACAATATTCTTTTTATCGATCATTATTAACATTTTAACTAAGCTTTGTCTAAATAGAGAACCATTTGAATTCGATATGATTGACATGTACATTAAAACAACAAATAAGTGTATGGTCCATTTCATGTGTAGGCCGAGTTCATCAAGCTCAATTGGCCAAATTAGTTACTCGTCGAATATATACGGAACATATCTAAAATGAAATAGTAACTTGCAAATTATGATATTATATAAACGACATCAAAATTGAACACAATTATTATCTATGACCAAACAACAAATCTAAATATTTAACTTACTTAATTATTTTTGTATTTAAATCAATAATTGTTTACTCTTCGTCCCCATTTTTTCTAAAATAAAAATCCACTTTTATGATCTCACTAAATAGTGTTTTTCAGGATTAAAATTATCTTTTTACCCCTGAATCAATTTTCTTCAAAGAGTATATTTACATATTTACAAATAGGGGGAGAATATAGTCCTTTTATGACTAAAAGTAGTAATTGGGCACTATTTAGATGTGCGTATAGTAAATTGTGGTCCTTACCTCCGACCAAAAGTCCCATGATTATAAACCCTGAGAGACAAGAAATTTGAAACACAGAGCTGATTTTGAAAATTAAATCGCAATGTCGCGGTCCTCGGGTGCGGGTGCAGCACAGCCTCCGAAGTTCGCGGTGTATTCGAACCCAGCTCTTTCAGCAGCACTAACCTCCACCAGTCTCCGCCCCAAAACATCCACCATCGTCTTCCTATTATCCCTCCTCTCCGCCTCCTCCTTCACCTTCCTCCATCTCCACCACAGGTATTCCCAACTCCACCTCCTTTGAACAATGTTTCAAAATTGTTTTAGTTGACACTCTTAATTTTGAGTAGAATCAAAATTATCATGTTAATATTCAAGTGTATCCAAAGTACAGTATTTCGATATATTTTTCGTAAGCGTTGCACATCAGATAGAAAAGATTTGAGTGATATTTTAGAGAAGGAGGCAGTATTAGTTAACGTGATAACTTCGATTCAAAGTTATGTTTCTCAATTAAGGCTATAAAGTTGGTTAATATTGATAACTGACTACTGGACAATGATTTTGGGATGGAGAGTGCTTTATTTGTAGCAGAACGCTGGTGATTAATTGTATGATGAGTGAAGGCTTGAGAATTGGATTACATTCTTAATTGAAGTTCTTTGGAATTGGAAAATACATATTTGTGATTTTAGCCCTTCAGAGCTTGTGTGAAAACAATTTATAATAGATATTTAAAAGGTAAAGGAGAACGAATTCTAGATTGATGTCAGCACTTCTTCAGCCTTGTGACACTAGGTGAAGTAACTTCAATTTTCCTGTTGCAGGGAAGGGGGAAATATTGATGGAATTGAACTCGGATATGTATCAAAAGATGTAGCTGGTAAGTGTTTTTTGCTGAGATTGTTATCGCTGAGGTGCCTTACTCGCTATACATGCTAAGACTCTGGTATAACTTTGCGTCTTTGTTACTATTTTCAGGTCTATTTACACAAGTGCTAAAAGTCATGACAGGATTGATTATAGTTGGAACCTCGATGGCATTTATAAGAGCAACATCACAGTGGAGATATGGAAACCCTGGAGATGAATCGGTGGCGTCTGAAGGTAAAAACATGCATACAAATCTGAGTAAACGCCAATTAACACTTTTGGGAATCAAGCCAAAGGTTGAAGAGGCCAGGGTGGATTCTGCCAAAAGACCTCCGAAGACCAAACCAAGGTCTTCTCCATTAGAGACTCTTGTCCCACTTCACCAACCAACCAATCCAAACCGTTCAGCTAGATCGAATGGTGATAGAACAAGCTCAAATGTTGGGAGTACTGTGCTTTCTTACAGCACCCCTACTAAATCACCATCTTCTCCATCTCTGTATCTTGTCCCTCCATCCTCATCGCAGTCACCTTCTTTTCGCGGTTCACCAGGGGTTGATCAGTTTAGTACCACCCCTTGGTCAAATAAGCGAGCTCCATTTCAAAGAGATATAACCACAGAAGAAGCATTTGAGAAATTTCTGGCTGATGTTGATGACAAGATCTCTGGATCTGCTTCTAAATTGTCAACTCCGCCTCCAACTACTAATGGTTTTGGCATAGCAACCCCCAATAACATTTCCACTTCAGCTAACACTTCTGGAACTGCTAGAAGTACACCTCTGAGGCCAGTTAGGATGTCCCCTACCTCGCAAAAGTTCACAACTCCTCCAAAGAAAGGCGAGGGCGATTTTCCTTCTACAATGTCCATGGAAGAGACAATTGAAGCTTTTGAGGATCTGGGAATCTATCCTCAGATTGAGCAGTGGCGTGACCACCTGAGGCAGTGGTTTTCTTCAGTTTTGATCAATCCCTTACTTGACAAGATCAATACTAGCCACCTGAAGGTGGCTTACCCCTTCATAATTTCTTTTTTGCTACATTTCTTAAAATTAGCAGATTGTTGTTTCTTAACTCTTAACATGTTCTAATAATAATCATAACATAAAGGAAGAGCCTTCCAAGTAATTACACTTGATAAAAAAAGATTATAGATCAGAACCCTTTCATGTTTGTATGTTTACCTAGGGACTTGACCACGTGGGGTTGGATGACTGCCTGTTGAATGCATGATGAACTCCAATGGGTTTCTTATGTACCTGTTCTGAACTGCTTTATGAAATTGAATATGATGGTTTCCTTGCTTAGCCTTTTCCCTCCTTGTCAGTCTGTCATGTGCATATGTCATTACCTCTACGTGAAGTTTCTCAACAGTTTCCTGCTTCCCTCATTGAACCTGTGTGCATTGAAAATTCTCTTTACTACCCCTTTTCATCTTGTACATTCATTGGTCTGATATAATTAGCTTCTGCCAACATGAATCATGTGGCGCAGATGAATTGATCATTCAAATATCTATTTTGGTTCAATTAGCATGCATAGTGCTAATGTCTCCTCAACTACCACTTTTGGATCCTTTGCTTAATGCTTGATTGTATCTCGATGTGTTCATCTAATTTGTAAGAGCTACTCAGGTTATGCAAGCGGCTTCTGTACTTGGTATTTCAGTTACAATAAGTCAAGTGGGCAGTGATACAACCAGTACGGCAGCTACAGTTGAATCCCCTATTCAGAGTAGTGAGTGGCAACCAGCATATGCGATTGATGAAGAAGCACTACTTCATCAATTACGTGCAACCCTTGTTCAACACTTAGATTCTTGCACCGGTAAATTGCTGAAAGTCCTTATAATTTCATCTCTAATGGTAAGGTCTAATAGTGCGCTTTATTAGAAAACTTAATTCGTATGGTTGGAATTTGCAGCCAACGTTCCTAATAACTATCTCCAGCAATCACCCCAGCAGAACCGAATCCCTCTTCTACGAGAGGGTATAGATGCAATCACTGAACACCAGAAGCTCCTTTCCTTGATGAAAGGGGAGTGGGGAAAAGGTTTGCTGCCACAGAGCGGTGTGCGAGCAGATTATACTGTTCAAAGAATTCGAGGTATTGTTTGTCATCCCTTAGTAAGTTCGGAAAGAACAACTTATGGATAAAGTAGGAGCTTTCCAATTGTTGCATGGAGTATGGAAAACCATTGACTTCTATCATATTTCCAGAATTTGCTGAAGGTACCTGCTTAAGGAACTATGAATATTTTGGAAATGGAGAAGTTTATGATAAAGCGAACAAGAAGTGGACTTTGGAGCTTCCTACTGATTCCCATTTGCTTTTATATCTGTTTTGTGCTTTCTTGGAACATCCCAAATGGATGCTGCATGTTGATCCCTCATCCTATGCTGGAGTCCAATCAAGCAAAAACCCTTTGTTCTTTGGTGCCCTGCCTCCTAAGGAAAGATTTCCAGAGAAGTACATTGCTGTTCTGTCTGGCGTACCCTACGTATTGCATCCTGGAGCTTGCATACTAGCAGTAGGAAAGCAGAGCTCTCCCATTTTCGCTCTATACTGGGACAAGAAGCTTCAGTTTTCTCTCCAGGCAAGTGATTAATAAATGGTGTACTTACATTGTCATACATCCTTTAATATTACTGACTCATTTCCTTTATGAATTTCTTACAGTTATCTAGTTAAGATAACTGTGTCAGTGTGGTTCCTGAAGAATTATCTTCTTCTTTACCCTCACCAAAAGCCCTTTATCACATCTGGATCTTGCTCCACCGGAGTCGAAGTTTTAGTGTTCTACTATATGTTATTTAAGTTCCTTTATGTTACTTAGACATTTGTCAAATTCATTCTATTATCGTTAGGTGTCATGTAACATACTATCCCTTGAAATTTTTTCTTGGTTTTATAATACTGTTTCTGTGGCCTTTGTTTTCAGGGGCGTACTGCACTCTGGGACTCCATTTTGCTCCTTTGCCATAACATTAGGGTTGGGTATGGAGGAATTGTTCGAGGCATGCATCTTGGCTCGTCAGCCTTGGGCATTCTGCAAGTTCTTAATACCGAAGATGATGATTGAATATACCGGCGCTTTGCTTCATTCTTGACTTCTTGTTTTATTGTAGAATGTAGCATGGAGCTAAATTCCTCGAGAATCTGATATGGACTTCCAGAGGTCTTAAGTTTATAGATCCCTATTGCTAGTCTGGTTAAGTTCCCCTTGATGCCTTTTGAACAAGTTGTTCAGAACAACTGATGTAGATGATAGGCTACATAGATTTACTATCTTGTAGCTTCAGCTTCATATTTTATTCAAGTTGATTTTAGGTTGAATAGGCACACTTCTATGAGTCTGTGAACGGAATTGTTCCAAGTTTATATCTATTACATTTTTTTCCATCGAATTTTAATGTTATCATCACTTGTCGGAATGTGAAAATCATTGACCTATTTGTCTTTAGTAAAATAAATAGTACTAATCAATCTCCCTTAATCTTTTATGCTTCTCTCGGGTCTCGTCGGTGATATCTTCTTGGGTTTTCAAGATGATAATCACACCCCCAAAGAGTGGCTTTTCTCACACTACTGTTCCCTTTATCATACTTCTTTCTTCTTTTAGCAATAATTTGGAAGTTGATTTTATGAGGGTAAAGTTCCTTAAAACCTCAACCCTAACTGTAGATATCAATTTTGAAATGCAAAAAATTAACAAAGTTTCTTTTATAGGTTTGTTTTCCTGTGATGAAAATGGTACTATCCTCGTACAATATAATGAGGGAAGATTATTAATCAAAGAGTACCTCAATTTGATCTAAAATTTAATACAGTATATTCTTCTAATACAAAGATATCATCATAAAAAATTAATCGATTCATCAAAAACACCATAATTTCCCCCACGATACTGCTTCATCTGGACGAGCACCAGAATCACTTTCATTGAGCTCCTGAGCTGTGTTGATAAGTAAAACAAAATCAGCACTCTTACAGATCATGTTCGCATTGCATCCTCCCCCTAGAACAATAATTTGAGTTTTCCTCGCACCAGCACGTTTACTCATCATGTTTGCCTTGTATATGTGTAACATGTCGTCAAGAGAGAGCCATCTGTCAAATCAGGGCAGAAAACGAGTATATTGTTCTGGAATGAAGAAGAGCAGCATGAGATAAATTTTCCCGACCAGGAAGATACTAGCTTCCATGGACAGAGAGATAGCACTTAAGGTTAGCCATACATTATCGAACGGTAGAATTCAATCAAGACCAAGGATGGGATCGATGCCAAGGAGACAACGCCCCTAAACCTCTATATCACGTATACAATGATCTATATCAACTCTACATACACAGGAGTCAGTTAGATGATACATGCCAGCACATTATTACAATATACACGAGTCAGTTAGAAGATACATGCCAGCACATTATTGCCATTAAGGAAATTAGCTGCAAGTAACTGAGCGAGAGAGTAAAAAATATACCTTGTATGCCAGGTACTAGAAAAAGCTCTCATCATTGATTTCTTTTCCCCGAGTGAGTTTACGCCTTCAGATGGTGTCCACAAAATTATTTACAAGATTGAGAAAATAAAATAATGTGAAAGCTGCCCAGTGAGAGACTGAGAGCTGATCATAAATGCTGTTCCTCAGAAAGAAAAGCGCAAATGGAGAGAACAATCTTGACGGTCATTAGTTAATACACATACAGACTACTTTCATTCGTATTCATCAATATCATTACTTACTTAGAGCTAATTAGACCAATTGACCAGCTCTACACTCAGCATGTGCTAGTCACCGACAATTTAACATCTCTTATAATCCTATTATACGCAACCTGTTTGGCTACTTCCATGTTGCTGCATATCCAAAAAAATTCGATTCATTTCTTTTATCGACAAACTATTGCAGTCTATAAGCAAGCAAAGGGAAAAGGAAATTACAGCTCTCTTCTAATTGTCCCTCTTTGTGAATACTTCCAGTTTTAAAGTTAACTCAAGGTAAGTACTTTACAGAGCCCAAGTGTTGAGAACTGGCAAGAAGGATTCTTAAGCAATGTCTCTAGCATTTCACCACCTAGTGGCACAAAGAATCAGTATCTCCAATGTACACAAGCAGATTAACTCAAAGATGCCTTGATGAGAATGGCAACCTATTCATTTTAGCAGCGTATAAAACAATGACAAGGTGTCTATACCTCTGAATATTGCCTTCCAGCATCTGATCGAAAATGTTCATAATCCAATCCTCAATTTTGCAGTATTTATCACTAGGAACCAGCAAATAAACAATGCGGTTTAGTCTTTTAGAAGCAGAACAACCCCAGGTTGCAAAATCACCTTCATAAGTAGGAGCAGGGTAGCAGACATCTTATGAGATTTTCTTCCACAATACCAGTTGTAAGAATTCATCAACCTGTAAGCATCATACACACAGTTTTTTCATATAAAATTATCATAGCATGTATAATATACAAGCTCTGTGAATGCCTCAATGAATTTCCAAAATCTATCTTTGGCCCTTCCTATGGACGTGAAACTGAAAATTTAATATTGTTGTAGGTAAACTGCTATGCCAAAAGAGTAGCTTGTCCTCAAAACTGCATGTCAAGGGATTTCACCGTTTACGCCATTAGTATTTACAAAATGAGAATTCATTCTTCTTTAGCACTTACAATGTGATGTTGAAGAGGATCTTTAGCAAGCATTTTCACTCCCTCGACAATAAATATCCAAATAACTTTAAAATTCGAAAAGGTATGGGATTAGAGCCTGTAGAGCATCAGGTTGAATAAAACCTATTCAAAGATCAAAAGCAGGTACATATCTAGGTCATATGTTCTGCTAAGCCTTAATAAAATTGGTAATAAAGCTGTAATACTTTACAAACCACCAAACAAATGCAATTTCTCTTAATATATTTTTATGAGGAACTTTCTGCAATAGACTAACCATCTCACCAACGACTTGGATAGCATCACCAAGATTGGATGCTAGGAAACCAGTGGAAGACAGAGTTGAGAAGCTCACGCTAGTTAATGCCACAATGAATCGTAGCCCTCCAGCTTTGGTGCGTTTGTCTTGAAGATTCTCAGATTGTTTGAAACTTCCGGAGCTAGCGACTCCAGGAGCTGCTGCTCGCCCACGGCGCTAACCATTTCTAGCTATAGCTTGTTCAAAGTTCACCCCCTATCCAAACGTATTTTCTGATAAGTGCATAGAAATACCTTACTTCTTATGACTTAATCAAATAAACAAAAATTAGTTGGAAATTGTTCTTACAATAGCAGAATCATGCCTAGTTTTCAACATTTTTTAAAATCAAATGATAATATATCTTTCGATTTTTATCAATTTTCTAATATTTGTAATGGTACCAAGTCTATCAATCTAACAACCAACAAAAACTATACAAATATGAAATCGATTTAGTTACCTTTTCCAAATCAGATCCATCAATCCCAGTGTAAGCTTGTAAAAATTACAAGAGTACTCAGAATACATGAGAAATTTACTTGTCATGGCCCCTGGATAGAAGAACCTCTGGATTGTGATTGAAGCTAATAAAACTTCTAATACTGTGAATCAGGGGAAGTTATTTCACCTCTTGCATCCCAGTTTATAATTCTTACCATGCATGACTCTTAGAAGTAATTTACCCACATCTGGGTATGATTTCATCCATCCTCTTGAAATTGCATGTGCGAGAACGAGATAAGACTTTTCATTAGGTTCACATCCATCAGCAATCATATTTTTCAAAAGGATGAGTATTTCCCAAAAAGAATCTCTCTTCAACATTGCCTCTAAAATAGTATTATAGACTCCAGTATTAGGAGTGGTTCCGCGTTCAACCATCAGATGCAAAAGCTGGCAAGCATCAGATATATTGCCTTCTTTGCAAAATGCAAGAATAAAGCATCCATAGGTAACAACATCAGGCTTCACTTTTTGGATAATCATTTCCCTTGACAACTGATCTACCAGAAAATTGTTTCGCTCTATTACAGAAGCACGAAGGATAATGTTATAGGTAACAACATCGGGCAATATTCCACAAATCTTAAGATACTTAAATATTTTAACTGCTAGTTCAAGTAGTCTGTTCTTGCATAGCTCATTTATAAGAGTATTGAACGTCACAATAGAAGGAGTATGACCTCTAATAATCATGGACTTCAAGAGCTCTAAACTCTCTTGTGGCTTTCCAATTTTACAGAAATACTGAATCATACAAGTGTAGTCTACCATATCAAGTATAATACCTTCATATTCCATTCTATGCATTAGTTGTCGAATTATGGCTGAGTTTCCTTGTTTACATGCAGCGGAGAGAATAATGTTAAATGAGAAGTTATCAGGGCCACCTGAAGCCCAATCAATGCGATCAAAGAACTCCCATACTTCATCTAAATCTTTTTCCATTAAAAGCCCTTTTAAGATAATGTTATATGAAACATTAGTTGGGGTAACACCAAATCTCTCCATCCTGTTCACTATGGAAAATGCTTCAACAGATCTGTTGAGACAACATAAAGATTTAAGGTACATGTTATAAACCACGGCATCCATACGCAAGCCCTTTTTTATGGTACCAAGCAGAAATTTGTGGGCATATTCTATCTTGCCGCATTGCAGCATCCCTCCTGCTATAGCAGCATGTGTATGTTGGTCGGGTGAATATCCCTTTTGATCAATTATCCGCACAAGATTTCCGGCATCAATGAGTCTACCTTGGTTACACAGTTCCCGAAGGAGAACATTGTAGGTAACCATATCTGCAATGCATCCTTTCCTTTCCATAGTTTCCAGTAAGCTGAATGCCTTATCAACATTCCCATCATCACAAAGAAACTTAATCATTATAGTATAAGCTCTCACACCTGGATCACACCCATCTCTTCCTATACCATTTAAACAAGAAAAGGCTTCGACCCATAATCTCTCTTGACAAAGCCCGTAAACCACAGCTGTGTATGTGCAAATGTTAGGCGTACAACCCTTCTTCTTTACAAACCCGATAAAGGCTAAGGCCAAGGAACTTTGTTTAGACTTGCATAGAGCCCACACTATTGGATTGTAACTATATGCACCATTATAACACCCTTTCTCTAGCAAAACTAAAAACAAAAAGTACGCTTCTCCAACAAATTTACATTTACAAAGGGCCAAAATCATCGTTTTTAAACTATGTTCACTCGGAAAATAACTCAACCTAAGCATCATCTTCAACAAACTTAACCCATCAAGCAAACTCCCCATCTTCAACGCACTATTAAACAATCTTGACAACATACTAAACGATGGCATAAACCCACTCCCACACATCTCGTCTACCAAAAACATACCATCATTCAACCTGTCCAATGAAATCACCCCATTCAACAGGATATTATATGTTAATGCATTCGGGCACGGGCCACACTTCTTCATACCATTATAAACCTCAATTAACTCACTAAAGTTGACATTTTCAGACCTCAAGTAACATTTTATCAATGAGTTAAGTTCATATACTGTTGGGTTTTTACTAAAATGATAGTTCATGGAATACAAAACCTGAACAGCTTTCTTGATGTGACCCAACTCAGCATAATTCTGCATTTTCTGGTGCAAATCATCAACTTTGAGCTTCTCTTGAAAATGGGTTGACTCATTTTCAAATGCTGAAGTATCTAAAGCTTCAACAAATTTACATTTACAAAGGGCCAAAATCATCGTTTTTAAACTATGTTCACTCGGAAAATAACTCAACCTAAGCATCATCTTCAACAAACTTAACCCATCAAGCAAACTCCCCATCTTCAACGCACTATTAAACAATCTTGACAACATACTAAACGATGGCATAAACCCACTCCCACACATCTCGTCTACCAAAAACATACCATCATTCAACCTGTCCAATGAAATCACCCCATTCAACAGGATATTATATGTTAATGCATTCGGGCACGGGCCACACTTCTTCATACCATTATAAACCTCAATTAACTCACTAAAGTTGACATTTTCAGACCTCAAGTAACATTTTATCAATGAGTTAAGTTCATATACTGTTGGGTTTTTACTAAAATGATAGTTCATGGAATACAAAACCTGAACAGCTTTCTTGATGTGACCCAACTCAGCATAATTCTGCATTTTCTGGTGCAAATCATCAACTTTGAGCTTCTCTTGAAAATGGGTTGACTCATTTTCAAATGCTGAAGTATCTAAAGCTTCAACAAATTTACATTTACAAAGGGCCAAAATCATCGTTTTTAAACTATGTTCACTCGGAAAATAACTCAACCTAAGCATCATCTTCAACAAACTTAACCCATCAAGCAAACTCCCCATCTTCAACGCACTATTAAACAATCTTGACAACATACTAAACGATGGCATAAACCCACTCCCACACATCTCGTCTACCAAAAACATACCATCATTCAACCTGTCCAATGAAATCACCCCATTCAACAGGATATTATATGTTAATGCATTCGGGCACGGGCCACACTTCTTCATACCATTATAAACCTCAATTAACTCACTAAAGTTGACATTTTCAGACCTCAAGTAACATTTTATCAATGAGTTAAGTTCATATACTGTTGGGTTTTTACTAAAATGATAGTTCATGGAATACAAAACCTGAACAGCTTTCTTGATGTGACCCAACTCAGCATAATTCTGCATTTTCTGGTGCAAATCATCAACTTTGAGCTTCTCTTGAAAATGGGTTGACTCATTTTCAAATGCTGAAGTATCTAAAGCTTCAACTGCTGCTGCACGATAAAATGAAACATAATGCTTGAAGTTGTGCTTCAAGAATGCTCTATTTTTTACAATTTTTGTATAAATTAAACATGAACAATTATTCATTGATGGGAGTAAAAATTAAGGTATACGGGGTAAAAAAATTGATTGAACTTCTGAAGAAAAAAAAGTTCAAAATTTTGTTTTCACTATATTTTCTGTGATATCCATCTAGGTTTTAATTGAAGATTGGTTGAAGATAAAGGAGAAGGTGGTTGAGATATCAGTGAGAGGCGTTGGTCGGTGGTGGAGGTAGGTTGGGGGTGGGGGTGTGGGGGGCGGGGGGATGGCGGCAGTGGTGAAAATGGCTGGGGAAGAAGGGGTAGTGAGGGGATAGTTGTTTATTTTTTTCTCAAATTTTGCCCCCTCCCTTTTTCTTTTTGAGTACCCCTTTATTAAATTACTAGTTTGCCCTTAATAAAGAATTTTGATTAAAAAAAATTCCCCCCCCCCCCCCCGTCCCCCGTATTAATTTAAAGTATTAAAACGATATGTTGACTGTAATTGTTTAATTCTTAAATAAGATATCATTTTTATGCTAATTTTAAGTTTCATAAAAAATCACGCAAGTTAAATGCCTTAATGTAATAAATTTCCCTTTGTTTGGGCATTGGTTTTGATTATGTTTTTATTTAGTATTAATTTTTTAATAGTTATTGAAAGATGTTGTACATGTTAAATTATTTTAAAATATGTCTAAAATTTAATATGGTCAAGTAAAGTACATGTGGAATTTTGACTTTGCTCTAGCGGAAATAAATTTTAAGATGCAATTTAGTTACAAAACAATTCTTTTGATAAAACATACAATGTTCTTTTGATAAAACATACAATGTTTTATGTATGTTTTATTAAAAGAATTGTTTTGAAAATGTTAATATTGATAAAATTGGGGGTTTTAACTCGTATTCTTAAAAATGATCGAAAGCGCTTTCTAACGCATTTTGAATCGCTAAAATTGGAGTTTTAACTTAATGGGAAATAAAGTTTTAAGTTGAGGTTCAAAACCTAAAAAATCTAATTTTTAATGTACGTTAATAGTTTATAACGGAAACTTAACAGTAGGAGTAAGGTGTTACATTTTAATGTTTACAAGGGGTAATAGCTCCCTTTAAATTTACAAGGAGGTAGGGTGCACATTAAAATGTTTACAGGAAGGTACGGTGCAAATTACCCGAATAGTCCTACATGCTTCATTCACACATACTGGAAATAAAATAAAGCTTTTACCAAAAGTCATTCAACCTAAATGATTTACCAAACAAAGAATTCATTCAACCTAAACGAAAGGTTACAATATTTGCTTACGTATTTTGTAACTAATTCGTTTGATGTGGGCTGCATTTAGAATTTATTATAATTTGAGACCCTTGTGCAAAAATATCAGTTTCATTAAGGTCATTGCTGGAAAATTAATACAATTTCACAACTATCAACAAGCTAATTTCCATTTTGTAACACATTATGCGATACAATGAAATCACCAACTTTTTTTGTTTTCACAACGAGAGGACTCTTAATAAAAATCTGGAAAACAAGATTTTGAACGAATCTTCACATTTTCGTCGACCAAACAGAATCATTACTATACTCGAACCTCCACGCTCTTTAGCACGAGATTTTGAGTCTCGCGTATCCAACATTTATCTGATCTCTGCATAAGTAGTCTTATTCTTCTCAGCATTCATCAACTCTCTACTGCAAGAGGCTCTTCTTGGATCTGCAAATCGAGCCGAGAAGGATCTGGTGAAGTATTCTGGCTCTGCCCTCTCCAATCCTTCATCAAAGTTTTGCATATAACTAACACGATCATATGATGATCCTACAGACGCCTTCTTCAATCCTCGTAGCCTTTCCCAGAAACGCGACCACTTCAAGCCAGACTCATATTCGTTATCATCAACAACAAAATCGTACTTCAAGTTGAGATAATCTTTCCTCGAATGGACTGATTTGCTCCGCGATCTGCTCCAACAATTTACGCTCATTGTAATAAAACGATATAAATTTATAGTAGCTTTGAATCAATGTTGTATTTGAACTAAGAATACAAGATTAGCATATTTTTATATGTTGAAAATACATAGGATACTTTTGAAAGATGAGATAGTTTAGAACGTGCATAGATTTGAAACTGAGGCTTGTCAGGACTTCATTTACGAGAATTTACTCATTTTTAAACTCCAATTGCCCAAAAGTAACAGCTTTCATTATATTAATTAATGGTTAATGGTTGGGGACATCACTTACATGTCTCCAATATCACCCGTTGATCGCTTATTTTTTAAAGTGTCATAGTTGATCACTCAACTTTGAACATTTGTCTCAGTTGGTCTATCAGACATTTTTTCTAATTGTCGACGTCGGCCAATGCATGTGATGACCATTAGTAAGGTCTTTATTGTTTTTTTTTTCATGTCGAAATTAAGCAAAAAAAAAAATTGAAAAGTAGAAATAAACTCAAAACCAACCCTTAATTTCGACATGAAAAGGCGAAAAAGCCCTTAATAATGGTCATCACATGCGTTGATCAGCCGGAAAATGGCTAATAGACCAACTGAGACAAATTTTAATAGGTGAGTGATCAACTGAGACACTTTAAAATGTAAGTGATCAACTGGTGATATTGATGAAAGGTAAGCGATATCCCCGACCATTAACCCATTAATTAATACAACTAAGCTGAGAAAATTGTCAAAATAGTTTTCGTAAATGTGTGTAAGTTGCATTTTGATCATATTAAATGATGAGTATGCGCCAAGTGAATAGTCTTCTAACTTTTCTCAATCAATCAACCAATTCAATTCAATGTCTAGCCTACTCCTATCTAACCTATACACTACAAATACTATATGGCCATTGGAGCAACCTTGTTGCCATCCTGAATCTTGACACAGCAGGTCATAACATTTTTTATTAAAAAAGAAAAAAATCGACCCTTCATTGTAAGGAATCGATCCCAAACCCTCGATATAAATCGGACAAACACCCAATGATTAATAGGCGAGTTTGGATCACCTGTAACACTTTTATATGACACTCTCTGTTACACTTCTATTGTTTGACTATTTTTTTCAATTTTTCAAGCGTACTCCCTTAACAAATAATCTTGATAACATTATTTACTACCACATCCAACCTAATAGGCTAATCCTAGTGGTTAGTCATATGATTTTTGGCACGAAAGTGAAAACGAGAAAATAGGACCTGAAGCTTGCTGATAATATGAATGCAAATTATCGGTACTCCCCCCATTTTTATAGTTGTCAATTGTCATAGTACCTTAAATATATGTTCCTAGTTAATGATGAGAATATTGTTCGTTGTAATATTGCATCTCGCATGCTTAAACAATTTCTTTAATGTCCACCACCCAAATAATTCAACACTCATACTCAACAATGCTTATAAAGGGAAATATTATATTTCCCTTGCACAGTTATACTAATGGAATTGCTGATTCACAAGTTTTAATTATACCATAAGTCAATAATTGCCAGGACTTAGATGCCACAACTCCTGCAAAATATCAGATCTCTAACATCTCGAAATCCAAGCGACGACATGTGAAATACAATAATTTTGAACAGACCGTCAAACTAGAAAGATAACATTACAAAAGCTGCAATGTAGTGCAAATCCATCGTACAAAAAAAAAGCTACAACAGTCTACACAGGTCGAGCACCATTAGGAACCTGAGATCGCGTGAGCTCCCGGAGTTTGTGAAATGCTACAGAACAAGCATGAGAATAATCTGTCATCGCACGAAAAAGTTCAGGCAATCGAATTTTTAGACTTCCTATGGACTTCTCCCTCACTTGTAAGCAGTGTTTGCGGTGATCTTCCTCTTCCTCTTCCAACCTCTTCTTCAAGCTCTCCACCACAAATTGTTTCTCTGTTATCGGGTCTTTGGTAGAACTATCTGTGACCCTGTCTGGATCCCCTTCGTCTGGCGGGGTTCTGTTCCGCATGTATTTGTGGTACCAATCATCAAATGCTTGGCTCTTGCGTATGAACTCCTTCCTGGTTTCCTCACACTTTTCCTTCAGCTTCATTTCTTCCTCTTGATGAAGAAGAATGGTCTTTATCACTGCAGAAAAGGAAGTAATAGCACTTTTGGTATGCTCGTCTGGAAGCTTATCGAGGTATTCATGCCACGTATGGAGGAGTGGTTGTATTGGAGGGTTCTGAGCTCTTGGTGGAGATGAGATCTTTTCTTTCAGGCTGCTTTCGATGGGGATGAGATTTAGCTTCAACCAGCTATTAAGGGCATTTATGTAATGTTTCTGATTTGCCACTAGCTTTTCGAATTGTAGCCGCCAGTCATCAACAACCCTCAAGAGCTGAGAAGTACGCTCATGATGATATTCACTCGTTTCTTTTGGGCATCCGGAAACATCAAGAGATCTCAGCTCCATCACAATACTCAACTGGTTATTATGATGCATCAACATGGACTGCCACATATTGGCCATCCTGCAAAGTAGACACATAAGCTTCAGAAGATTGAAGGAAAAAATAAACTGAAGATCAATTTCTTTATCAAGTATGAGTTATATAACAAGATCAAATATGTACACATCAAACAATTATATAATAGTGACACGTATAATTTCAGAATATCAGCAAAACTGATACACGAGGGGATCTAGAATCTGATAAAAATGGAGAGGATAATTTTAACACTACTATGCCATACGTATAATGTAGTAAGAAGCTGTACGTAAACTACAAATCACCTCTTATTATTACTCGTTATAATCATAATCTCAACTTTTTATACTTGAATGGTACAGTCGGCAGATGATCTGTTTCTAGAAAAGTATTGAATTTAATCAAACCAGAGAATGAAGATGATATAAGAAGATACAGAATAAATCAAAGGGCATCTCTTAGTTGTAAGGATTTGACTGCTAATGCACTAGATTTGATCATATTCCAGTCATTAAATAACCCATTGAAATTTTAGGACAAAGTGGAAGGCTGTCCACACACCAGACTTATACATTTGACACACTCTTGATCATATTCTTTTAATCAATGGTTCAAGAAGCATCTTACCAAAATATGATGGCATGCAATGTGATAAGAGTCCAACAAAACCATATATAATCGCATTAACTTTCCGCACTAAATTAATAATAATAAAGCACATCTGTTTCTTAAAGGATTCAAAATATGATTTAATGAGTGAAATCAAAGAATTGTAAGGTATCTGACTAAATTAAACCCATTGGACTGTTCTTTATGAAACATTCATGAGCCATCACAACATGTCAGATATAAATGTCAGCTAAATATGGAGACCATTGCCTAATTATTGACACAGTGATAATGCTATGTTATAAAAAAGAAGGTATCCTTGTTAGATTATACCAGTTATTTATATGTTCCTTAAGAGTGGGAAGAGAGTGAGTGGTGATTATTCTACGCTTTTGGTCATCTCAGCATACACATGTGTAGCATACGAGAGAGTGGATATCATTCATGCTACATATTAATGAATTTTGTTGTTTTCCTCTTATTTTACAACTTTTTAGGTGGAGTGGGGGCCTTTACCCATTCCTCTCCAAGAGAGAGGTATTTTAAACATCACAATACAATGAACGAAAGAAGGAGCACATTTAAAGACATTATCAACCATACACACTTAAACATGAGCACTCACCCATCAGCAAGAGCAACAAGTTTGGGGTATAATTGCTTGTCACGTATATCGTTCACCTCTGCCACAGTAGAGTCTAAAGATTGCATGTCGACAATGTACCGAGTATGCAGATGACTGACAGCAGCCTTGGCCTTTTCCACAGCTTCTGTATTACTGGAATTTCGTTTCTTCAGCCTGTTCAGCACAGAGACCTTTCTCTGGTACTCGAGCTTCATAAGCTCACCAGCCTGCATTACAATTAAATACAGATTATTATGTCAGATCAGTATCAGATTAAAGTTATATACAAATAGGACCAGAAACTAAGTACTTCAGAAAATACTCCCTCAGTATATGTTTGGTTGTTTGGGATATAGATGCTGTTGCTTTTTTTATTTGATCATGTCCTTTTCCAAAGTAACCTTTTGTATTCGACTTCTTATATTTCTTCGGTTTTATTATCTTGTTTCATTTTTATTGGTAAAAAGCTGTGGTTAATGAAATTTTTAGCAAAGCAATCAAATAATAGGTTTATGAAGTATTAACTACAAACAAAATACAGTTTTTAATTACAAGCTACTACATCAGAAGGGTAATCAACCTCATGGTTGCCAAGACTATATGGAATTTATTAACATAAAGATAAAATCTACTTCACGAAACGACGAATGATAGGGAAATATGCATTCTTACAACTAAAGCCTAGGCTTAAACTACATGCAAGAAGCTTCATACAGAAAAAGGTAGCATGCATCTACTTGTTGCCACAGACACCATATTAACTTTATTCTATTCAACTTATGAAGAAATCATTTCCAATTGTAGAAACACAAAAAGCAGAGTTGCCAAGACATACCTTCACTTCCTCATATAGTTTTTTCTCCCAAGCCAGCAACTTATCTAAAACTGTAGCATGTGTCTCATATTCTTCATCATACTCATCATTCCCACCCTCACCATTAGGGCCACCTCTAAATGACTTATTCCATGTGATGACACGCATGACCCTTGCAGCATGGTCAATATGCCCTGAAAAAGGATGGGAAGAGCCAAAGTCAACAAGCATAAAAATACTACTCAGTGACTCTTGCATGCAATAATAAGGTAAGTGTATGCAAGATCGATTGCCTTATACATTTCTTTGCAGCAAGTAAGGTGTTAAAGGACAGAGAGGAGGGGGGAGGGGGATTCTATCCTGATTGAATATGGTTAAAATCAATCAAATAGGAATGTATGGTGATTCATTAACACCAATGAGAAGATACCACCAATAAACCAAAATTGAGTATTCTTAACCATACTAAGAAGATTTCCTCATGAAATATGTATACATAAGAATAAATGGTTACTGGCTTGCTCAGTAATTCAGACACATGACAAACAAAACTTCATATCGAAAAAGTAAGATTTTACTCACCTATTATTATGGATTGTTTTAGTTTATCAGAGAAGGTTTCCTAGAAAAGCTAACATTCACTACAAGAGATTAAAAATCAATTGAAGCAGTTTCTGTATGAGTTATGCACATTCAAGAACATAATCTAACAAAAGAGACACATCTAATGCACTGCATTTTTAAGCAACATGAAGTAATTCACCTCTATTATCAGCAAAATTTGAGTGATAATGCAACCTTGTCGCCTCAAGCATCTTCGATACTTCCTGTGCACTCTCTGAAGCTTTTAGAAAATGATCATCAATATCACCCAAAACCTTTAATAGATCCACACTATTGCCAGTACCACCTCCTTCTTTCCCCCCTACAAAGCCTCCTCTTATAACTGAAGGAGCTGTATTAGAATGCACAAATTGCTTCTCGGGTGTTATCGGAGTCATTTCCTCCATGATATTATTTGTTCCCTTCATAACCAACTTTTCTGGGGTTGTAAAGTTAGCTCCATCATTTATATCTTCTACATTCCCATGAACATCTCCAAAATTATTCCTCTGGCTCCCATCGTGCTCCTCCACCAAATCCTCATCGTCTTCTTCTTCCTCATCCTCCTCTTCTTCCAATTCCTCTAACGTTCCCCCAGGAATATTCTCCATATTAAAAAAATAATCCCAGGCCATCCCTTTATTCTCAGGGGGAGGGGGAGGGGGAGCTTGAGCCTTCATCGGTGTTTCCTCAGCCTCGTGTCCTACCCCTTTCGGTTCTTTTCGTCTATGATCTTTCCTCCTAAACCCTCCAACACTTTCTCCTCCTTCGTGTTCCTCTTCCTGCTCCTCCTCAATTCCATCAATTTCCTTCATTTTCATCCCTGGCTGGGTAAGTGCAGCAGGCATAGTCATTGCCCTCTGAAGTGGTGTAGCTGGGGAAAAATTTGGGAGAGGGGGAGGAGGTGGGGGAAGGTTAGCCTCCGTCATCGGAGGTGGTGGTGGGGGAGGGGGCTCTGAAGCAATATCATTGGCAGCTCTACCACCAACTACTCCTAACTGTGGTGGGGGCGCCTCGCCTTGAGCGTAGTCACTCAAGGCGGCCCCTGTGTTTTTCAAAGCTACAGCATACCCTGAATGTGCAGATGCAAATGCATTTCTAGCACCCACAGCATCTTTCATGAAATTCCTCCTATCTTTACACCTTGCAACAGCCTCCTCATTATCTATCTTTGACTGAGCACAACCCATGATGCACAAAGTACAACAAATAAAAATCTACCCTTTTTGCTACTTTTTAAACCAAACCAACTTGAGGCTTCTTGGGTTTTCTCAACAAACAAAAAACAGTCACAAGGTGAGTGAATGAGACTGTCCAACAAGAGATGCACAATGTGACCTACAAAAATCCAACCTTTTCACCACCTTTCGAACAAAAACCACCTTGAGGCTTTCTGGGTTTTGCTCAAAAACCAAAACACTCACTCACACAAGTATATCAACGAGATTGTACAACCTTAGATGCATAAAGTACAAGAAATCAACCAAACTAATGTACCAAAAAAGCAGCTAGGCTTTCACAAATTTGGTTCATAAAGTTAGCACATATAGTGATGGGACAAAAAAAGTCACTAAAAACTCAAACTTTTCTTGATCTAGAAACAAAAAAAAATCAAAAGTAGTTTCTTTTCCCTAAAAGGAGTTCATAAAAGCATCATTTTGTAGGACTATATCTGCAGAAAATGGTGAATGCAGGTTTTTGTGAAGGTTGATAAGAACTTAAAATTTAATTTGTTTAGGAAAAAGTAAATTGAAATTGGTTTATTTCCACTGCAAGACACTAAAAGCAGTTTATAGAAGCAATACTTTGTGGGATTAAGTGCAAAAAAAAACTGAAAATGTTTGTCTTAAAAAGGTGAGAAAGATGATATTTTTAGTTGGTAAAAACGTAAATAAAATGAATTAGAAATGAGAAAGAAATGAGAATGAGCAAATGGACAAGATTGTGTGCATAGAGATGAGTACTCACTCTGAACAATGGTGACAGAGCAAGCAGGAGCTCTGTTTGATGGGGTAAATCACTTTATATGTTACTCTTTGTATCCTTTAATTGAGGTTTTTATTTTACTCCCTCCGTCCCTAAAATATTGTCACATTTTGACTTTTGTTAGTTAAATATTACTAAAATTTGATAATGAGTTCTCATTAAACAATAACAAATAATATACTCTTGTGAGACCTTGTTAGATTCGTCTCAATATATATTTTTGAAATATTAATTTTTTATAATTTTTTCGCATGTAGAATAAAAGATATATATGTTTTAAATCATATTTTGTTGATTATTAAAAGTTAAAATGTGACAATCTTTTATGACGGAGGGAGTATTTTCTCTATCCTAAAGTTTAAGGCTCATTTTAATTTGGATTAAATTTAAAAAGAATTGATTGTAAAATTTATTTATGAATAAAAATAGTCATTTGAGATCTTATTAGATGCGTTTTGATATATATATTTAACATATCAACTTTATATATTTTATTCGTGTAGAATTAAAAATATTTACGTTTTAAGCCGTGTCACGGTGATCGTAAAAATTAATAGGCTATGAATCTTATATTTTGGGATGAAGGGAGTAATTAAATTCAATATATTTTTAGTTTTTGATCTAATAAATATGCACTTAAAAGTTGTCCGGCTTTAATTCTTTTAATATTTTAATAGACAATATATTAGTTATGAATTAAAGTTGTTTTTTTAAATACAAATGAACATGTTATCAATTATTTTCCAAAAAATGTAACATTTAAAAAACAATATCATGACATAATTTCATGTAACCCTGTTATAAGGAGTAATAAAGTTAGTTAATGATCAACATTTGTTTGAAAAAATAAAAATGACTTAAATTACATAGGAGGCTTATATTAATGTGTAACATATATATTGGTGTGTTTTTTTCTTCTTTTAATAATGAAGTACTCCCTCCGTCCCTAAAAAATTGTCATATTTTGACTTTTGTGGTCAATTACAACAAAATTTGATCACGAATTCTCATTAAACGATAAGAAATAATATAGTCTTGTGGGACCTCGTTAGATTCGTCTCAATATATATTTTTGAAATATCAACTTATTATAATTTTTTCGCATTTAGGATAAGAGATATTTATATTTTAAATCGTATTTTATTGACCACCAAAAGTCAAATGTGACAATAATTTAGGGACGGAGGGAGTATATATTAGCGAGGTACTACAAAAAATATGACTCCCTATTAGTAAAGGCCTTTGATTTTTACACTCCAAATTATATAACCACACTCCATTTTATCACTTTTTGAAGATTTTTATAAAGTAAATTGAAGGGTAAAATAGATAAATTGGAGTGTAGTAATCAATGTTTGGAGTGTAAAAATCAAAACCCATTAGTAAATTTGAAGGTCTACTTTAGTTCTTGTATGTATTCTTAAAAAGAAATCAAACATACATCATTAAATATCTTTCATTGTATATTTTATAAACTTAATAAATATAAGATGAATAATATATTTTTCATTTTTCTAAAAAGACTTTACATATTGGAATGTGGAATGTGGTGGCACGCGCCAGTGTATGTCTGCTGATGTGGCACTTTCCTTTTTTCAAATATAGTGCACAACGGTCACAACTCCCAATGCTTGACGACATCGTTTTGTGTTGAACATGTAGAAAAACTCAAAAGAGAAGGAAAAGTTACACTTCACTTTCGGACCCATAGCTGTCAGTCTCCTCTACTCCAAATATATTGTAGGAGTTTTTATACTACCTCCATCCCTATTTAATAGACCCGTTTTAACTTTTTAGGTCAAACTTCGAAAGTCTTGACCGTAAATTGTTATTAATCGATAAGAGATAAAATAATCATATGAGATCTTGTTAGATTCGTCTAGATACATATTTTTGAAATATCAAGTTCTTATAATTTTTAAACATATAAAATAAAAAATATTTACGTTTTAAATTGTGTCTCGGAGACCGTGAAAAAGTAAATGGGACTATCATTTAGGGATGGAGAGAGTAATTTGGATTAATGACCCAAAACATCAACTAATTTTTCATAATATCACAAATTAATCACTTATTTTTAAAAGATTTCGGTTGATCACTCACTTATTAAAATATGTCTCAATTAGTTCATCGAGTATTTTTTCGACTGTTCAACGCCCTTAGAATGGACATCTTGCTACTTAGTACTTTTTTTTTTGTTGTAAATTAGCGATGAGGTGAGTTTCGAACCCATGACCTTTTGGTCAGTAACAATAGTCTTTTCCACTAGGCTATTCGATTAACTCAATACTACTCAATACTTATGATGGAATATGAAGTATGTTCAATACTAGTAATAATGAGTTAACATAAAAGATACTCCCTCCATCCCTTTTTGATAGGGGTGTTTGGCTATGCACAAAGTTTTATGTGGATTTAAATTTGTGTCTTGTAATCACTTTCCCTCCATTATAACATATTGATTTTAGTCAAAAAAGTAATCAATAAAGGGATTTCTAATAAAGGAAAGTTGCTCTATCATTTAGGGATGGAGGGAGTAACAAAAAATCCAGTCTACTTTCCAAAAAAAGGATAAAAGAGATTCAAACAAAATTCCATCATCTTTATTGATTTATTATACTTTATAATTTATATATATGACACATATACATCATGACCAACATCACCATACATTATTAAGATAGAAAATGATGAAAAACAAAAATACAAACTCCAAACACATTAAGTAATTCTACTTCTATTTAGGAGTCCATACAATATGGTCAGCTGGCATAAAATGACATATTGGAACAGTTCCTGCCTTAACATTAAGTTGCTCAAATGCCAAATGTTTTGGATCCCATGAAGAAGTATCATGATGACAAACTCCCATGGCTTTCACTTTTGTTCCATCGTTGCCTACCAAAGAAACCTTGTATGCTGCAATATTCGATGTGTGACAGTTGAATACTGCATATGGATATCTTTCTTTGTGGCATGCCACCACCTTGTTACCTTTTATCTTCTTCAACCCGACGATGCTATAATTTTGCGCGTTACTTTGTTCCGCGACTTCTGATGTAAGAACTTCGACGTTCTTGCCTAGTTTGGAAGTGCTGAAATCAATCATCGACTCTAAGGAACTCACGCAAGACTTCTCCTCGCCTTTGATTGCTGGCGCTTCACACTTGGTCATTGTGTTTCTCATCTCTTTCGCTTCTGTAGATGTGCTGTTGACATAAAACGCATCTAAAATCAAAGACATCTTGCTCGATGAGAAGGGGATTTTGTCAACAATTTTGCGAGGCAAGAAATTGGCTCGGTTAGAACTTTTAATAAAATGAAACTTCTCTTGGTTTCCAAGATGCAGGTCATCCTCCAGGAAGAAAAGTTTTACGGAGGGATCATAAAGGCCCTTCACGTTTGATGCTTCGCAATCTGGATCTGTATAGAAAAAGCAAGCTTCCTCTATACGATTTTGCGATTTTTGGACCCCCCAATCATCAACCCATCCTGTCAAAGTTTGTAAGCAATACTATAGTTAACGAAAACGAAACAAATAGAACATATAAAGTAGATATAAATCGAATAATAAACACATATATTCGAACCAGGGTTCAAAAGTTCCTGGATTCTTGCTGGAATTGGAGCACCGTGCATTGTCGTGACCCAATATTTTACTGAAGGTAGTACTGCATGGCTCGTCGCGAAAAAGAGCTGGAACGAAACAATGCAAATATTTTATTTCTTTAGCATCAATCTCATAACACTAATTACTGTAACATGTATGATGAGCATAAATGATAAACCTAATGCCCACAAGATAAATTAAATCAGTAACCGAGGAAAGTGTGTTAACACGCTACTTACCGAAAGAAATGTAGCGAAAATCTGAAATGTTTTAGAACTCATTGCCAAGGCCTACTTTAAAACTGATATGAAGAAGATGGTTGCTGAAGAAACTTGGAAATGATTTATATATATATACTGCAACAGTAAGAGAACAGCATCAAACAAAACAGCCGTTTGAGATAAAGTTAGCGGTTCAAACAAGATTATTGATTAGCTAATGTTTCTTAGAAACAAGAAGAAATGACCAATCTTTTGGCCTTGGAATCGTCAGTGTGAAATAATGTTCCTGAGGTCATAAGGATATTCTATGTTGGTTTAACCTATGTGTCTGTTAATAGATGCTAGCCTTTACCACCGGCAACATGGAACTTGGGTGCTCATGTGGTTGCCCCCTTATTTTTCGAAGCCATCGTTAAAGATTATGAAAAGTTGATATTTTAATACTCCCTCCGTTTCTTTTTATTTGATTGTTTGGGGAAAAAGTACTTTATTAAGAGATTGAGAAAAAATACATTGGGATTGTAAAAAGGTGTATTGGAATTGTAAAAAGGTGCATTAGAATTGTAAAAAAATGCATTGGGATTGTAAAAAGTGCATTGAAATTGTAAACAATCAAATAAAAAGAAACATGGAAAAAATGTTCAAACAATCAAATAAAAAGAAACGGAGGGAGTAATATATATTGAAATGGGCAATTTTTTGTTCTTTTCAAAGCCACACAAGTTGTAAATTAAATGCTCAAATTCATATAATTATACTATTTTTTATCGACTAATAATAATTTTGACTAGAAAAATTATCACTTCGGGATGGAGGGAGTATATACATTAAGTCAACCGTTCCCAGGTACGTAAATCTTGAATCCACAATTGAACCTCCTGCTGTATTTATGTCATCTTTCAATTGGACCTCCTGCTGTAATCTTGCCCATAAGGCCATAATCAATTTTGTAAAGAGATAATCATTTCTCCACAATAACCTCGTCCCACTCAAATATCGAACTTTTAGCCAAAATTATGACCATCTTTCGACAACCTTGAGCCGATGAATCGCGCTCCTCTGATTAATAGAACGCCATAAAAGGAACAAAATGTTTAGACAGTCGAAATTTATTAAAATTATGAAATTAATAAACTCCATTTTATAGGTTTATATATTAATTAGGGTTTTGATTCAACCCTCAACTAAATTATATCACGGGATATGTGTTAGGGCTGTTGGGATTTAAGCCCTGAAATTAGGTTAAAATTCGGGGTTTATATTAGCTAAACCTAATTACAAACCTAAAATAACAATTTCGGAAAACATGAGGTGAAAATGAATAAACGAAGATAATACTGGGGTCCCTAAATAAATGTTTTTTGACCAATTTTCCTTGAAAGAGGCACCTCTTTTGTTCTCTTGGAATAGACTTTGTGAATCAAATGCTCAAATTCAACCACTAAGAAATATAATTTAATTTTAAAAAGGATTGAAGAAATGAGGGTGTTGTGCACATACCTCGACTTGTTTGTGCAAGATGGTGTTGGAGTAATCAAGCCTATAGTTGATTTGATTAGAAATGATATGTGATATCTGTTAAATTCAGAGATCATGTGCAACACATTTAAGAAAAATAGTTGATGAGCTACAACTTGTGGGTAAAATACAAGTTTTGAATACCAAAAGTAGATGGAATTCAACATGGTTGATGTTGTCGACTTCATACTTTCATAAGGATGTATAGCCTAGATATGTAGAGGAAAATGGTGCTTCTATGCATTATATGCCTGATGATATTGGATGGGATATGCTTAATGATATCTGTTAGTTTTTAGTGGTTTTTGTTGGCGTTACATCAATTATTAGTGGCACTTCTTACTCCACTGTGCATTTGTTCCTAGCTGAACTCTATAGGGTGAAAGTGTTAACTTCAGGACGTACGGAAGGCAAATGGATGCAAACCCTCCCTTTCTTGAGCGTCAAGATCCCGAACAACCAATTAGCTATCTAATGGCATGACTACGAACAATCCACTGCGTCCTCCTTCTCTGCAGAACCAAACCGCGCAAACAGGCAAGTACTGGAGTACCTCTAACACCATGAAGAAGGTGAAACTCAATATAGGGATCAAGCTCATACATAGTGGTTGGGTAATAAGCAGAAGGTCTTTTCACATAAAGTTATTTGAATGACGACAGAGATGGAAGAGATGCACCGTCAAGAGGAAAGTGAAGATGATGACATGGGCAATTAGTTTCAATGATATGCTTGCTAGTTGTAACTTATATTTTCGTTGATATTTAGGAACAAAATCGAATGTTGTGTTTGGTAGGTTATGCTTCGGACAAATCAGAACTGAAGCTTAATTACCTGTGGTTCACGGTGTACCGTGACAAAATTAACAATATACAGTGAATACTTGCCCTGACGGGACTTGGGGCCGGGCCGGACCAAATAATTGGGGGCTTTTTGAGGGACTTAGGCCTAAACCTAGGCCCCTATTCGGCCCACTAACAGTCAGACACTACTGGGCCTAGCCTACCCCGGCCCTACCAGTTTGACACGTCTACCCGAAATTACTGATTAATAAATCCATCTAAATTTTGTGGACTTTCGAATTTAAAACATAACCTGCCCTGAAAATCGGATCGAAATATTATTTGATTTGATGGACTGACCTCACAAACCACCACAAGTCTTTCCAGTACATTTTGTACTCACTCACGTGCTCACTGGGACACTTCCCAGTGGGTCACCCATCCCATAATTACCCAAGTCAAGCACTCTTAACTTTGGAATTCTTATGAGTTGGATTACCGAAAAGAAGATGCATCTTGATAGTATGTGTAGTACCAATCAAATCATATCAAACATATCACATCGCCCACTTTGGGCCGGGTATTACAATCTCCCACACTTAAGCACTCAACGTCCTCGTTGAGCCACATACACATACACATCCAAGACCTTACCATCAGTGTGAGACTCTAGAGGTGGCTACTACGGCCTCAAGAGGTGTCTCCCGTCCTCGACGTAGCACTTTGCGCCGCATAGCACTTAGTTCTCACAATTCCGGACTTTCGAATTTAAAATATAAATTTTGAGTTAATCGAATAGCCTAGTGAAAAAAGCTCTTGTCAGCGACTGACCAGAAGGTCCTGGGTTCGATACTCACCTCATCACTAATTTTCAAAAAAAAGTATATTACCAAGAATATTTTCAATTATATTAACCCACGAAATTACCAGAATATTGCTTCCATCAAATAGATGGACTCAAACACAAGATATTAATAATTAATGTAAATTGCAGAAACTGATTGATATCGTCATTAAAACTACGAGGATTGAGTTAATCGAATAGCCTAGTGGAAAAGGCTCTCGATAGTGACCCAAAGGTCCTGAGTTTGAAACTCACCTCATCACTAATTTACAAAAAAAGAAAAACTACGAGGATTAGAAGACTACTAGTAACTTCTGAGTAAAGATAACTCTACTTACAAAAGATCACTGTAAATAGTTCATAACAGTACCTTAGCTGCTTGCAAGCCCTTAACAAAAGAAACCACCGGTTAAATGGGACAATAAGGCTGAATGAAGACCCTCATGCTCACTCATCCTTTTGTTCCAAGGTACATAATAGCAAAACTGCAGACAATTAAATGATATGATTGGCAATTAGAGGCTAATGTTCAACAGATGGCGACACAATCACGCAAATCATAGACACCACGAGCAGAGTGAGTCAGGGTTAAAGCACCTAGTCGTTTGGCCTGCTGTCTTCACTGAAACTTCGCTTTTAGCTTCTCCATTTCAGTCGCTTGTTGCTGACAAATAAGAAAAGTAATAATAGATTCTAAGGCAAGCAAATACAGTAGAGCAATTTGAATAGGCTACGTACCTTGTACAGTTTATTAAACCACATGGTAGATCTACCTTGAAGTAGGAACCAATGCATTGCCATTTCATATTCAATTGAATTAAGCTGGGAATAATGAGAAGTAGACACGGCGTCTTTCTGTTTATTAAGAAATAAAAGAACAAATTACAACAAACGCACTCTTTTTTCTTTTGATAAAGGAATACTTTACAGACATCAATTTAAGTTAGTTGAAACATATATGTACATATAGATGACTATAAATGATTCTGAGACTTTCTTTTAAACATTAAAGTATACGTATGCCCCTAAGCTGAAAATGTCCTTTTTTCTCAATATGTGAGTTCTAATCCAATTATAATATTCGAAAAGGAGTAATAATTGAGAGTGCAAAGGCTTAACCATGTCCTTCTGCATTTTATTCTTGAGTTTGTCAATTGACAGATGCCCAGCAAAGCTAGCCTGCTTCTCAGACACTCTCGGAAGCCTAGCGAGCTCACCCACAAGTGGCCTGGTAACATAACTTAGAATCACTTGGGGCAATAAGTGAAATTTCATATGATGAGAAAAGATAATTAGGAAACACTATCAGTTATGCTGAATGAATATCTTCAAAGTACAAGCTCAATAATTTGCATGTGGTTATCCTCCAATTCTATGTAATAACATACACCAAAGTAGCAATATTTTTTGAAGTAAGATGCTACAGACTTCACTTGACTTAGGATGATCTAGCCTTTGTGGAAGCTCTAACAATTTATGGGCTGGTTGTAGCATTAACATTTTTATTTGCGAACCCTTTAACCAAACTTCGTTAATTAGTAAAACAAGAGCTTATAGAACCTACACAACCAGAAGATAGTAGATGTGCAATGAAAATAACATGTATTTTAAATAACAGGGAGCAGAAAGCCACTCTTTGATGTGCAAACACATGGAGATTGAGGTGTAACAGGAAACAGGGAAGAAACTCTAAGTTAGGAACTCATGATGTATCACGTCATTATATCACCATATATAGAGTCACATACCTCCCATTCGGTAGCATTAAGCAATCTTCACGTAATCTCTTTAGCACTCTATCTACAACTTGCTTAGATCTAAGAATAACAAACGCTTGGCCTAAGACAGAATAAGAACAGAATTAGAAACATTAACAGAAACAAAGAATTGTGTGCCATTACTAATGTACGATGAACAAGTTAGTATTATTCAATATGTTGCTCATACCGCAGTGAGGGCTAGAACTAGTTGTATGCTGCACCATTTTAGCAGAGCATTTATCTCCGAAAGCATGCCAAATAATATCCTGATAGCGTCATACAAATAGTTCAAGACAAATAATAGGGAAGCAGAAAATCTATTCTGGAAATCAAACACTAGATAGTTCAAGATAAATTGTACGGATGCTAAGAGAAAGAATAAAGGGACAGGAAGCAAAAATCTGGTTTTAAATCCAACTGCAATCCTTCTTTAGACACAGCACACAAGAATCTAATAAGTGTTCAAGGTTATAAGCAGGTTTCAAGGTTCCCAAAATCAACCTAAGTGATATTTCATTTGAAATACAAAGAGATAAATCAGTTAAAACTTATAAGCAGGTTTCAAGGTTTTAAAAATCAACATAAGTTTTCAGAATAGACACACCACACAAGATCCAACACAGCAAACATACCAGCCCAAGGAATGTGTCTCAAGTTTAACTTATTACTCAAGTATTAGGTTAAACCTATTTGGGAAATGAAGTGGCTAGTAGTTTATTAAGCTGTCCTTCGAGCAAAATAACATTGATCACAGTCCTTTTCAATAATTATTGATATAGTCCAGCAAAACAACAAACTCTTACAATATCAAGATTAAAAATTAGAGTTCAAGTACCTTTAATGAATCCAAACACAAATTCCAGAGGATAAATCATATAATAAAAAAGAGTACACAGACAGATAAAATGAAGAAAAGAAGTAGTCTCAGGAAGCAAGTACTTGATATCGTATAGTTAAGGTCTCTAAAAGAATGAGCATTTTCATACATTTTATATTAATTCTTTTATAAATCAGATGCAGATCAGACTGAAGGAGAAGTGTCCAGGTGTGGGTGAAAGCAATATGAGCTTCAAATTAACAAATAATAGAACTTATAAACACAAGCAGCTAACAACGTTGAGCAATTCCAAGATAATGCCTTCTCCATCACGAGACAAATGCCTAGGTATCATCCAAACAGCCAAGAGAAAAGCAAAGGCCTACCAATTAAGATGCCAACATAAATATACATCTTACCTCAACCTCTCCTGATGTGTACTCTGGATCTAAATTCCGCAGGAGAATAAGAGTTCCCTGCTCTTGTGCCTTGACCATTTGATCCTCCCAACGCTACAATGAGCCAAAAAAATGTCAATCTTTTTTAAACCAATAATATGGAAGATCTCCACTGCATATCAACTGAGTTTCAGATACTTCGAAGCATTAGAAAGAAAGTAAGAAACTATAGATCATAACGCAATTGGCAGCAAATTCTAAACCACTTTGCATGAGGAGAGTACCCCAAATACTTCATATGGTAGTTATACAGTGTTCTTGAAGAATTTATGCTCAGCTGCTCCTACTTAGTAACCGTTGCGTATAAAAGTAAAACTCCCTTCGATCTTTTTTACTTGTCTTTCTAACCTTAATATTTTGTTGCAAAATACATGTCTTTCTAGCATGGAAATTTTTACTACAAAACTCATCTGCCGCTGTTAAAGGAGTCAACACTAAAGATTCAAGCTTTTGCAATGGAAAAATGGACACGCTGGACAAGTTTCATAAAAAGAATTCTACGACAATCGTCACTAGAAGCTGTTCCAGAAAAAAGTGATTTCCATGTAATCTTTCAAGAATTTTAGAGTTGTTAATTATATAACTGTCTCTAGCACCAGATATCTATATTTAATTACCAGTCAGTAATATTTAGTTATCAGACTATATCAACTCTCCAGGACAAAAAAGTGCAAGAAACAATGTGCAGCCTGAATTTGATAGACCACTACACCAGTAATAAGCTGACACGCCATTCTTCCACCTTAGAAGCAACTATTTCAAAAACATAACATTCGAGTACTCTAGTAGTGAAAATGGAATAAAATAAACTAAAGTTCACAAGTTCAAAAAAAAG
The DNA here is from genome assembly GCA_003412495.2 of Echium plantagineum. NCBI lineage: Eukaryota > Viridiplantae > Streptophyta > Magnoliopsida > Boraginales > Boraginaceae > Echium > Echium plantagineum. Next base: position 12,968,111 of record CM016563.1, on the reverse strand, counting down.
AAAATAGAAAAAGACTTTACCATTTCTTTGAACCATGAGTTCTTCTCCTGAAAAACAAAGAGGGGTACATTTGATTAACAAGATGGTTAAATTTAATGAATCCACATGCATTGCATGTATGACAGACATAATTATAAATGAGTTAAATGATTTGATCCTACATATGATAAACAAAAAAAGAAACCACTTGCAACTAGTTGAGCTAAAACTGTAATTTCTCAATATATCATCTCATATGTATTTGAATGGTTTTTCTAATATGAGGCACATATTAAGAAGAAAAATTTAAAATAAAATATAACTAAAAAAATTAAAGCAACATATTTAAATAATCTTTCATATTCAAAATTCAAATGTTAATATTCTATAAATATCATAATATGTATCTTAGTGGCACATTCAAATGTTAATATTCATATTTCAAATGTTAATATTAAGAAGTGATATTTGAATATAGTCGCAAGCATATAAGAGGCTTTCTCATTTATGGTATTAGGTCATGTTACGGAAATATCCACTTGCGTATAATGGAAAGCAAGGCAAATCGTAGTCTGTTGCAGTTTTGCTCACTTAACAATCTCCGATTATGCACCCACATTTTCGAAATACATGATTTTCAAGTCCACAAATCCTTTGCCTGTGTACTTCAAGTTATAAGGATTTTTATTAGAGCAAATGGCTTCCCTGATAAAAAAACGTTTGCTAAAACACCCCAGCTGATCACCCTAGTATACTTTATATACTTTTGATCACTAATGTTGAATATTATGTATACTTTGGGTCACTCACATGTTTTCTATGTACAAAACCCGAATTTTTGGCATTTTCAACATTTTTATTGGGGGTATTTCTTTTCGTCTTTAATAAATTTGTCATTAAGCTTAACTAAAACTCATCTCTTTCAACTTTGTGTTCATTATCTTCAACTAAACTCACATCCCTTTCAACATGAAATCATGAGTTTAGTTGAAGATAATAAACACATAGTACAGACAGTCAACTAGTGACCAAATCAAATATTAGCTCTGATACCATGTCAACAATCCATAAGTTGACAATCCCATTTTGAAACACGAGTACTTATTGACAAGATATCGTACATTTATGATGTACTAAGTTGTTATAACAAACATGTTTTGTTAGATTAACAACAATGGTGGGGTGTGTAAATACCCATTTTTTTCACTTTCCAACACAACATATCTTCTTCTATCTCATCAACCTACTCATTCATTCAATGTAGGTTCAACATTTACACACTCCAATTATTTCATCTAATCAAAATTTTTTCTCCCCAAACTAACCTACACACCACACAATCATTTATCTAGAATCATTGTGGATTCACAATACATTACTATGATACAATGGCCCATACCGCCATGTTGAACAACTTTCAAGCAATAATTTTTCAACATAACCCATTGTAACCATTCAACATCCTCTTTTTGATGGGTCTCGACCATGGTTAATGGTATCAATACTTAAAGGATTTCCATCTTAAAATCGATCGGCGATAAGAGAAATAGGTCCGCACCAAACTTATGTATATATCTTGATCTTTCAAATGTGAGTAACACTCCATGATACCCTTCTTCCTAACATAAATGTTAATCTTCTCTTCAATCAACATAACATGCTATATTCTACTTTTACTTAATCATTTTATGTTCCATCGATGTGTCGGTCATCAAATTATAACGAATTTCCACAACAAGAGACCGAAGAAGCTATCACAAAAAGTTCTTTGGAAAACACAAATTATTGAAAGAAAATAAGTGGCCCTACAAGCAATACTTACAACATTAGGACGTCGTGTGACAACTATCTTCTTTGGTTTCTCAGCTGCATCCGACTTCAAGTTCGTCAAAGATTTCGATGGAGCAAAACTTCTTGAATCATCGCCATACTTTGAGGCGAATTTCGGCTTACTCACTGCTAAGTCTTTATCAATGTTTCGCTTGTTGGAATGTGCATCCATTGGATTCAACATAGAATCCAAGTGAAAATCCTTTGCATGCACAAAGGAACTCATTGGAGCAATTTTTGCTTTCCCTTCCAAGAAGATTTGTTTTGTTTCTTCTAATTCTTTCACACCCAACTCCGGTTTAATCCTCTTTATAGGTCGACTTTCCAAATCTTCATATTGTTTCTCACGCTTAACAACATTTGTAGATCGATTTCCTAAATCTTTAGATTGTTTCGCACGCTTATCAGCATTAGAGACCGTATGTATAGATGAAACAATTTTCTCCTTACACTTCGATTTAGAATCTTCAAATGAAGTAATTATAGGAGGTTTGGGGTTAAATTCACAACCTACCGCAATTGTATCATTTACCACACCATGTGGGAGACCCAAATCATTTGACATATCATTCATTTGGTTAAAAATAAACTTGACTGCAGAAAGGAGAGAGGCGCAACAATAAGATATCATATTTACAACTACAGAAAAAGGATGACACAACCATTATAAAACAAGATTGAAATATGAACATATAAGAATACCTTCAAGGCCACCTGCATGGTCCCCCCACTTGTCGGAGATGGAGAGTTTGCCCACATCAAATGTCCTCTCGAAAACATAATCTGCATTCCGAACTTCTTCCTTTGAAGGTTGCCGATTTCTACTATCTTTCGAGATGCAAACGACATTGCACTTCCCAATAATAGCCTCCTAATACAGAACAAATACTCCAAAAATTAGAAAACAATACAAGTAATCTAAATACATTAAGAAATCTTAAAGAATCTATAAGATTTCAATATACATAATTTTGATTAGCATCATAAGATAATACTAAGTATGAAGGTTATAAATTGTCTCCATATATATCAAACGGTATACTAGCCCAATCCTAAATTATTTGGCCAACTTCTACTTCGGGAGTCAAACTTCGAAAATTTTGACTATGAATTCTCATTAGCTGATTAGAAATATAGGCATGTGAAATCTTGTTAGTTTCGTTTCAATGTATACTTTTGAAATATCAACTTCCTAGAATTTTTACACATGTAGAATTATAGATATTTACCTTTCTAAGCCGTGTTGGGTGACCGTAAAAAGACAAATGGGACAAACAATTTGGGATGAAAGAGTATAAAACACATTCATTAAAATAAAATGTGAACATAAATCAAGAAAGAAGTAATAGTTTGCTTAGAGATTTTACAATAAATAAGTTTTGGCAAAAGGTTGCAATCATCACTCATGTTTACTAGCACTCACCATTCATTCATTAATGAATATTATGATCTCATTCACTCATTGATAAATATTATGATCTCATTCACCAACGATCTTTTTAAGTTGGGTGTTTTTACTCTTGTTGATAACTATATTGTAAAGTCAACTATTAATCAAAAAATGTGTCAAGCACATGACTTTTTTCATCGGCAAAATAGTAATTTCACAACTAAATCAATTCCAGCTTGATTATATTTCCTCATCTTTTTTATTTTTTTTAAAAATTATTTACATATGAAATTATGATTTTGCCCGTAGAAAAAGTTGCTTGTGTTGCACATGCATTGATTAACTTTTAACTTCACAAATCATTTAACAATAGAAGTAAAAGTAATCATTTTAAAAAAGCCAAATATTCACGAGTGAATGCAAGGAAATATGAATGATGGTTACAACCTTTTACCCCATAAATTTCAATAAACACTCTTCTCAACTATGGAATACTTCAAATAGTAAAAAAATGTCATTATAACTTGGCTAAGGTGTTGTATCTATTACAAAATAACATATCCTATGTTTTATCATTAAAAGGATTAACTTATTTTCGTGTTTTAGAATTATAGGCGATTTCACTATTGAATGAGATTTGTTCTTTCAACAGATCAAAGCAAGAGAAACTTACCAATGGGTTATTATTAATAACTCCAGCCCCCTTTCCAGATGCAAAAAACAACTCATTCTTCAACACTTTCACGTCCTTGAGGTAATAAGAAATTTCGTAAGGGTGAAAAAACCATTGAACCTTAACTTTCTTCAACTTCTCATCATGTTCCCATATCTTCAGTAGCTTAGCAATATATGGTAGCGGTGCACCTTCCTTATACATACAGACACAATCGTACTGTGCATAATCTGTGCCATCTAAGGTAAATGACTTATATAACCGCACCGAAGGGTTTGTGCAACGAGGTCCAACCAACCCCCATCGAAACTCTAGTGGTTCTTCATAGTCATTTTTACTTAACGCCATTTTGCTCAGTATCCAATTACAAAGAAGATCTGCAAGATGCATATTCAAGGTAGAATGACAATCATAAGTTGCAAAACCAATCACAATCACTACTACTAATCGATCAATAAGTTACATCAATCATGTAGACCAACAATCATCATAAGCTCTAGACTCCTAATTATCATCAAATACAGTAACAATAAATCGAATATTTACTGTCTTTAGCATCATCAATAGCTAGAACATCACAGAGGCAGAAATTACGTTACCCAAAGAAATTGTTCAAAAATCCTAACAGATTATATACTCCTAATAATCATCAAATCCAGAAACAATAATTAGCATATTAACACATTTAGCATCATTATAACTAATGAACAACACATAAATCAGACAGTACACCCCACAAACCATTTGCTCTTATACAGCAAGTTGTATAACACGTTAAATTTATTCAAAATTCCATCAATTTAAACATCAATGAGAAGAGAAATCGTAAACTACAATGAACAACCGGAAAAGCACAAAGTCCATTTCCAAAAAGCTCTAAATTAAAAAATTGAATACTATACTTCAACAACCAGATAGCAAAAGCAATCAGAAGATTCAAATGAAAAAAAAAAATTACAGTTTAAAGTATGACATTGCGAGAAAAAGAAGTTATCAACTTCAATGATTCGAAATATGCATCAAACATAACATATACATATATAAAATTAAATTAAATAAAAACCTCAGTCCAGATTTTGAATGGGATGACGAAAAGATACCTTACAAGAATAAGTTTGAGTTTATATACAGAAAAGCAATAAATAACGGCATTATTGCGTAATTAAGAGCTTTGATTGTGGTCAATTGTTCAATTTGAGAGATAATTTTTATTTGAGAGATTGATTATTGAAAAGTAACCGAGACCGGGTTAGGGTTAGCCAATCATGTGGCTTATTTAATTGTGTGTTCGCTTTCACATACTTTAACACCCTTAAACCAAGGCCCGACAATTCCCGTGCCCTGGTGATTGATGTCGGAGGTTAGCGCGGAATGTGTTTCAGTGGTCAGGGTACCTTGGCTTCCCTGTACACCACTTCAATTTGCGAATTAACCCCAGAGGGAATCGAAACGTACACTAAAACAAAGAGACAAGGGGGTCACCACAGCACCAAGGCTCTTTACCACTGAGCTATGCTCCGTGGGCTATGTTTGCTTTCACGACAATTAAGGGGAAAGCACGACTGATAGGTTACCGGTCTGATCCAGGTATTCGCTTTCCCGAGAACTAGACTGACTGGTTACCAGTTTTATTCGGTATGTACCGGTAATCATATCGGGTACATTTTTGGACCGGTGCCGACCCGAAAACTAGACTGATTGGATACCTATACGGACCGGTTTTCCAGGTATAGCTGATAAATAAAAATTGAATAGAAAGAAAACTTTTAAGCAAAATTAAAATCAATAATATAACATGTAAAAATGAATTTGATGTTGAAATATATTTATTTGAAAATTGGTCATCCTTTTGAAAATTGTCATAGTAATTACGGAACAACCTTACAAACAATGACAAATCGTGGGTACTATTTGTGAAAATGAATTGCATGTTGAAATAGATTTTTTTGGAGAATTAAGGCTCGTCAAAGTTTGAAAATATTGTTCTTCACAAATGCAATTATTACCTTTTGAATTTTGTTAACTATCAGTGTCATTTGTTGCACACTTGCACCTGAATAATGAAGTATTTCACATTAAAGTTAAAGCTAAATGAAGACATAAACTATACCATGTGTCAGGAAATAATTAGTGGATTAATAATTATAACAATTGAGAATATTTTTTTAAAGAAGATTATAAATATAATTTTAATAGAAATGATTTTTTTTTTATAGATGAAAAACATAGTAGCCAAAAGTCACCTATATTCATTGTCGCTATGACATGAACAAGGGGAAGAGTTACAATTAATAGAAATGATTAATTATGAAGAAATGGGAGAAGAATTCAAGTTTTATAATATAGTACTCCCTTCAATCCTAAATGATTGTCACATTTTGACTTTTGGTGGTTAACAAAACACTATTTAAAATATAAATATCTATTATTCTTACATGTGAAAAAATTATAAAAAGTTGATATTTCAAAACTATATATTGAAATTAATATAACAAAGTTTCACAAGGCTATATTATTTCTTCATGATCAAATTTTGTTATGTTTGACCAATAAAAGTCAAAATGTGACAATCTTTTAGTTACGGAGGTAATATTACAATCTTGAATAGATTAATGATATGCCATCTTCCAAACTGAGTAGTTTGTGTTTATAATTTTTGGAATTGTAGTTAAAACTCATGTTTATTTGTGCATAGTAAAATCTTGTTATATAAGTATTAGCCTCAATTTAGATTATGGACTATTTTATTTTATTTTTATAAATAGCTCTTTCAAATAAAATGGAAAATATATACAAACTCAAAATCCAATGTGAGAAATGGACAAAAGACTTAAGTGAGTTTATTAGGAGCACTAAAATGCTCAACATATTGTAAGAAGATATTACATTATTATTAATAAACACTATGAATAAAACATTAGACAGCATACAATGGTTGACAAATCTCAGAAAAAACATCAACAATAACCTTGTGGAAACAAGGCAAATTCAAAGACAAAAGACAATGCAAGAGCTTCTGAAGATCCTGAGCCCCAAATATTTGATTTTCCAACATCATTTCCACAATTGATGCTCTGAAATCTCTATATGGATCACTTGAAGACTTCACAACAATTGAACACAACCCAATCTCACCCCTTCTTCTCCCTCCTCCTCTGCCTCTCCCCTGTTGCACGCAAGAATCTTTCGATTTTTGGTGACGACGCTTTTTGTTCTTCTTGTAGTAGAGTTCAGATGGCATGCCGTAAGCCTCTTGAAATGCCCAGTTTTTTTCTTTGTTTTTTTCTTTTGTTTTGGATTTGTTTGGGCAAAATGCTCTGTTTTCAGCAACTTTCTCAGTTTTCTGAGTTTGTTCTGTTTGTACTATTGAACCATTTGATCTCAACGAGAGCTCAGACGAGCATCGACCTGTTAACTTCTTGGTCTCTGCCAATTTCATAATACGAAATGACTCAGCTGAAGCAGTTGAGAAGCTGCAAAAAGTTCCAGTTTCCTCACTGCTAAAAAACAAACTGTTAGATGATGAACTGTTCATCTTGGAGTCCCTCGAATTCCCCACAACCCTCTGGTCTACATCGCTCATACTTTGGTGATTCTTGATGGGTTTCGATTGGTCTGCATGACTCATATTTTGGGCATTTTTTATGGATTTTGATTTGATGAGGTGGTTTAGATGAGAATCTGCATGGATTCTTGAAGAAGGTTTGAGGGATTTTCCATTTTGTTGGAGAATTTGTGTGGTTTTGGCTTCATTTCGAGATTGGCATAGTGTGAATGAAGAAGAAAACAATCGAGGAAATTTGCGGATGAAGTTATTATCCATGAAAAATTTAAGATTTTGGAGTTAAGATAGTTGTATATATATAGGGGGTTATGAATGATATGATGGTTTTTCAAATATTTTGTTTGTGTAGACAAACGTGGGGTGTCAGAGTACTTAGTACTAAGTTTGGCTTAAAATCTTCTACCATAATTTAAATTACCAACTAAGTGAACTAAAATTTCATATAGTAGAATGTAATTCCCTATACTCACACCGTAAAAAATGATACGAAGTCTAATCATAAAAGACGTACAACGGTATAAAAGTACGAAATAGAAATCTATTTCTTTCCTAAAACGTTATTCTTTTCCAATTGAGATGGAACGTTCCTTTAAATCGAAGAATAATCAATAATATTAAGGGCAAAAGGCTGCAACCATCATACATGTTTTACCCAAATCCCTGTTCGCTCACCTATGTTTCAAATGGACTCATTCGCTCACTGAAGTATCAAAAAAGACCACTTTTACCACTGATGTCATAAATAAAGTCAACAACCACTCACGTGCCCACCACGTGGCATTAATGGGGGCAAATTAGTCATTTACTATGTTAATTTGAATGCTATGATTGTAATCGATTCGAGCAAATGATATGATTGTAATCGATTCGAGCAAATGATAGAAATTGATTGTAACTGATTTGGAGGGTTTTCGTGCAATCAGAGTGTTTGATTGTGAGAAATTTAGCCCTAATCGAATTAGCCAAACATTATTAAACCCTAATTTGTCTTCTTTAAAAGAAAAAAAATTAAAATTAACATAGTAAATGACTAATTTGCGCCTAATAATGCCACGTGGTAGGCACGTTGTGTGGTTGTTGACTTTATTTATGACATGAGTGGTAAAAGTGGCCTTTTTTGATACTTCAGTGAGCGAATGGGTCCATTTAAAACATAGGTGAGCGAACAGAAACATATATGATGGTTGCAGTCTTTTGCCCTAATATTAATGTGTATTGTCTCCTTCTTAGAGTTAAAATTATAAATAAATAAAAAACTGTATTAAAATTCAAGATTAGACAATTTTCATGAGATGAAGGTAATACTAAATATCTCACCCGACTAATGTATATGCTTCATAATAGCAGATATTTAATTATTATTTCGGTTTTTCACCGATATCACAAATATATATCTACTATGTATATTTATTTCTTCCTCTATTTGATTAATTTTCAAATAAATCACATATATTACCTACCAGCCCTACTGTACTTGTACTATAATCTGATGCTGAAGGACGTAATTAAAGATGTTGAATGTTTCAAATGGTACTCATTTTGAAATTCATGGGTGATCATTTTTCAAACTGCTAAGACTATGCTCAAAAGTTTGAATTCGATGGCCAAATAAAAAAAATGAAGAATAGAATTGAGTGGCAGAGTTGTAAATTATATGTCGTCTTTGACCTTAATAGATTTTTGAATTTATCCTAATTTCCTGATATTAGGTTATGTCGTTATGACTTATGAGTACATCTTCAAAGTTAAAAAGAATAAATAAAATAAGAGGGTATATAGAACAAATACAAAAACAGTACATCTTAAAAGTTCAAAATTTGATTCAGCCCCCACTTGTCTAGTACGTTTTTATGTGATTAATGCATGCCAATTAGGAGTATTTATTTGAACTAATTATAGGAACTATAAAATAGAAAGTTAGAAATTTTTAAAATAAAGTTCGAGTTCGTGGTACAACGAAACACGCTTTGGGCATTTTGGAAAACGCACATACATAACATATGTTGGACATTTTTTATTTACTAAACGTGCATTCGCTTTGCATTATATAAACGGTGCGGTGAAAATGTAAGCATTGTAATTAATATAGAGGAAACATGCATGCTCTTCCAAGTTTTATTATATATTATACAAAAGTATTCTTGAGTTGAGTTAATTAAATAGTCTAGCAAAAATTTTTTTGTTAATGAAAGACCTCATTTGAAATTCACATCATTCTTAATTTATGGAAAAAAGAAGAAGGTATTCTTGAGTCAACATAAGATGACTTGAAAATCATGTTTCTCATATCGTCAATATCTTTGTTTATTTGTTAAGCTATTCAAAGGGAATTAAAATTTATGATAAACATGACCTATGTTTAGAATTCTAAAAAATGCCAATAACAAAATCCAAAAGACCATGTGTAAAATTGCTGCTACTACGTAGCTTGATAACATAGTCACGGACAATATAATTTTTGTCATGCAAAACTAAGTTCATACAATTAACAATTAGTGTTATGCAATTAATAAATAATTATAGTTTATTATGAAGTATTGCACAAGAACTCATCCAATTTCTATCCAACTCATAACAAACATAAACTACAATTTAGCCTCATGAGTCGACATTATTCTCAAGTAAACTGAAATTTTCGATGCTAATCTCAATTGATTTATTATTGTCATTACATAAATGTCAAGTATTAACGTTTTATAATTTACTGTTTCCATACGTCTTTTTAATCTTGTGGTCGTGGAAGAGATTTTGATTTCTTATTACGTATTCATGTACTGTATTTGATAATATGGTCTAATTTGATTCTCTTTCGCTTTTTTATATTCAATATATCCAGAATATAAAGAAAGTAGTTTATAAATGTAATAATATTAAATTAAGATAAAGTTATTAGCGATTGAAAATTTGAACCTCAAATAAAGAGTTTGGGGTGAGTAACATCACGTCTTGTCGCTTCTGCAGCGCGTATATATATTTGAGTTTTTTATGAGGGGAATCTGTTGTGGAAGTGATTGACGAAAAACCTCAAGTCCCCTAACCATCTAATACATTTACTTCCTCACAATTTCTCAGAACAGGAGGTGACGGGACCGTTAAGGTTACAGTTGAATAGTTTGTTAGTAATATTGAATTGTTGATAAGCGATTAAGACAGCGAAAAGGTTTGTATATTATTAATTCATTTTGAAATTCAAAACGTTCTCCATATAATCAGCTGACTCCATACATAATTCAACGCAGCCAAGAAATAAAGACAATCTAACAAATGAAAAGCCATCCAACAACATAAAGCCATAATGTAACAGAACCATTATTTATTTGGAATTTCAAATACCAACAAATCATACCAAATACTACCAGACAGAGACATCTATGCCCTGGTTGGCTTCGATTTTCCATGGATTTTTAACGCAATTCAAGACCAAATTTCTACTTTATTTATGATTTAAATGTGTCAAAGTATTGAATCACATCTTCCTAAAAGGAATTTCTTGTTTAAATAATTTATAGATTTTGCCATAAACTTGTCATCTACATAGTGGACTTATTTCATAAGTGGGATCAATCGTATATTCCCAATGTTGAGCATGACGTCTTCCTAAGTCATTGCCATATTATGTTCTAATGTCACTCAATTACTTGGTTAATATGAATCGGCTGTCCATTTGGTTTGTTGTCCCAATTTGTTTGTCGTGCACCACAAGATGAGAAGTTGCCAATGCTAACAATGATGCAAAATGTACTCCCTCTCTTAAAATACTATAAATGATTGTATAACTCAAAATGCCTTCTTTTATGTTTGTCATTTTAGTCTAGTTTGATTGTTTCATGATACTCGCTAATGGCTTGATAGTAAGTAGCAACAGGTTCGTTCCCGTGTGGAGATAACAAGTAGGGGAGATTCGACCGTTGAGAATGAAGTCGAATTTCGTATTGCAGAAAATCAGGATCGGGACTTGGTCGGATGATGACAATTCCACTCACCTGATCGAGGTCGTTGAGTATGGGTGAAGTTTCTCACAATCGGATGGAAATCGGGGGCAGATCGAGACTTGGGCCGGATGTAGCAATTCCCAACCCATCATTCGATGGCGCACGGAAGGAAGCTGAATTTAGGTGGTTTGGGGCTCCCTAAACCTCGTTTCTCTTCTTCCGCTAGGTTTATACTACTATGTAGTCTATAATGGATTTCATGTATGGAGTTAAAAGGGACTTGTTTGATCGAAGGATGTATTTCTTGATTATAAGAATTTTACATTAATCGTGAAATAATTAAGTTTTATTAATTATAAAAGATTATCGAATTCTTTATAAATATTTAATCCAATGAAATATCACAAACTCTTAAAATTCATTATTTGATTAGAAGCGTGAATGGTCTGATTAAGCTAATGAGTTGGAGCTTATTGGGCTAAAGTCCATTAGGGTTTGTGGTTCACCAATTGACCTTCCATAAATAGAAGAGTCATAAGCTCTTAAGCTCTCAACGTACATCTTCTCTTTCATTATTTTATTCTTGTTCTAGTTTACACACAAGAACTTTATTCTAATTATCATGGTGTGGACTAACTAGAGAAACCTACTACGATATTAGGATCTGAAGGCGTTGAACATCTACACATATCTTTCGCTGTAATGTGAGTACTCTTTATTTACTATTTACAGATTTCTCACATTACAAATCTGTAAATAGTAAATAAAGAGTACTCACATTACAGCGGAAGATATGTGTATATGTTCAACGCTCCCTTCAGATCCTAATACCGTAGGTATCTCCAGTCAATCCACACCAGGATAATTAGAATAAGGTTATTGTGTTCACTAGAACAAGAATAAAACAATGAAAGATAAAAGACGTACGTTGAGAGCTTATGACTCTTCTACTTATATAAGGTCAATTGGTGAACCACAAACCTAATGAGCTTTAGCCCATTAAGCTCTCCAAGTCATTAGATTAACCAAAACATTCACGCTTCTAATCAAATAATGAGTTTTAATAGTTTGTGATATTTAATTGAATTAAATATTTATAAATTATTCGATCATCTTTTATAACTAATAAAACTTAACAAGTATACTTAATAATTTTCATCATTATATTTCACAATTAATGTAAAATTCTTATAATCAATAAATACATTGTTCGATTAAACAAGTCTCTTTTAACTCCATACATTGAATCCATTCCAATGTCACTGTTTGTGTGTGACCTTCTGGGCTTAGCTCAGCTAAAGCTAAGTTGTATAATAATAATTGGTCAATTACTATTGTTATAACGATTAATAAGGTGGATTTAGTAATCGCTCATACCCCTTAAATCAGATCATCGTGAGAACCCAAACTTGTAATTACAATTACAATACGGACACTAAGTATGTGTACACATTTAACTAAACTAGTAAATGAATTGTTACAACAATTTATCTCAATGGGCATAATAAATGAAAATAATTATATATGATTTCCAACATGTTGTTACATTATAATATATAATATTGTAACATATTGCAACATCATCAACATAATAAGTCAAAGTTTAACAAACAAAAATATATGAACACACAATAAAACTCTTGAAAATTAACTATACTTATAGTATACACTATAATCAATTTGGATTACTCAAAATCAGATACTTTACAATGGTTATATCAAATATAGTACCACAATATGGGTCCGGTTTCGGTGCATCAATAATTCGGTGCATCAGGTGCATCAGATACCCATTTAAAGGTTTTACGTGGGTACTGTACCCACTTAAACTTCATCATTGGTACTTGTACCCAAATTGTACTACAATACCACATATTTGTTATAGTACAATTTGGGTACAAGTACCAATGATGAAGTTTCAAGTGGGTACAATATCCACGTGAAACTTTTAAATGGGTACTTGATGCACCTGATGCATGGAAGTATTGATGCACCCAATCTTTTCACCCACAATATCACTTACCTCCTCTTAAACACATAACTGTTCTTAAAAATACACTCATTCCACTCAATCATTGCCCGCAATTTCCATCTCTTACTTAAATATATATTGTATACATAATAATCAATCTACAACCACATATTTCTATGATTATATATATCTATAAATCTGATCACACCATTCTACATCAATATAGCATTACTAAATCCACAAATACATCGATTCACTACATCATTTTGTGTTTGAGAGTTTTCTATCAACCTTCATCTTATTACATCATCTTCCTCATATTCATTATACATTATTTTGAGTATGTTATCATTGCAGGTCATATCTAGAGGCTTCAATTGGATTCACAAGAACTCTACATGATATCACGTTTGGTAACAATATCATCTAGGAGAAAATAGTTATATATTACTTCCCACAGATATTATGTTTTTTTCTGATCTTTATGAGACCTATTTTCTTTAGGTCCCATTTTGATTTTTTTCAGGTTTATAATAGTTTTAAGCTAGTACCTCAAGTTCCACTCATAAGGAACTCTTATAGATAAGTCTAAGGACTTATTTCTTTTGTACTGACATATTATATGCTTATGTTTTCAATATAAATTAAAAATATATATATAATACTCTCTTCGTTTCTAAAAGATTGTCACATTTTAATTTTTATTGGTCAAATATTACAAAATTTGGTAATGAATTCTATTGGGCCATGATAATTCAAGGTCAAATTTTGTCTATCAAAAGTCAAAATGTATCAATTATGGATGAAGGGAGTTAGTGCAAAATAAAAATAAAGTAATATTTGGAAAATTGTTGATTTTGCCAACATTCTCCAAAAGCAAAACAAAAATAAAACAGAAAAATATCTCAAAAAATCAAAATACTAATAGAAAGTGATAAAACTTGATAGTTATTGAATCTGCATCACTGAGGTTCAGAATTGTATTCCTTTTTGGGTAGGAAATGGCACCACCAGCTCACCGATCTGCTTCACCTTCTCAGCCTTCCGGGTATTTCTACATTCGTTGTCTTTTTATACCCATCAATTTCATTTGATTCCAATTTCTCGATGTTAATAGTAACATATGTTGAAATTAATGTTCTGTTGAAAGTATCATTGAAAGTCAAAACTGGACAATCTTTATGGGATGGAGTAGTGAATTAGTAGAGTTTGAGTTCAAATGATTTGATAATTAGCTTGGATTTGATTATTAATTTTCTCTTCATTTGTCTGATTTGTGAAAAGGATTATTAGTCATGGATCTGTGATTAAATGGAGAAGGATACATTTAGGAGGTTAGGAAATTTGAAGTTTGACCGAAGAAAGTGCATAATCAGCTTGAACTGATTTTAAGTTTTCTTTATAAATGATCAGATTTGTCGAAGAATGACTTTTTGAAAAAAATCTGTATATGGGTGTCTACGTTTGTGTGGTGGACATGTGTAGAAATGGGGCTTTTAGACAGTGACGATGTCTCTGATCAAATGGAGAATTGGAAAAGTAAATTAACAATTCAGACTTTTGAAATTTAACTAAGAAGTACTTATGCAGGGGACGTTGTGTGTACTTAAGTATAATAACTCTTTACGGTGGATCTTCATGCTCGTAAAAAGAATGAGTGATACTATTTGAATTAGCTTGACGTCTAATTGGTGTTTGGTGTATTGAGTTTACATGAGTTTAGTTAATGTATGTTCAGTCTTTGCCGAGAGTACCTTTAGTTTCAGATTTAGGGAATGTGGTGAACATTTATTTTGCGTTATGTATGTTTTGAATACCTTAGGTCCTTAAAGTGAATTTTGGTTTCTTCAGGAAAGGTGAAGTTTCCGATCTGAAAGTGCAGCTTCGACAGTTGGCAGGGAGCCGAGCGCCAGGGACTGATGATGGAAAACGGGAACTCTATAAGAAGGTGATATCATACATGACAATCGGGATTGATGTTTCATCTGTTTTCAGTGAAATGGTGATGTGCTCGGCGACTTCAGATATTGTGCTTAAGAAAATGTGTTATCTGTATGTTGGAAATTATGCAAAGCACAACCCTGAGCTTGCCCTTTTGACCATCAATTTCCTACAACGAGATTGTAAAGATGAGGACCCTATGATTCGAGGCTTGGCTCTAAGGAGTTTATGTTCCCTCCGGGTTGCCAATTTGGTGGAATACCTTGTTGGACCATTGGGCTCTGGGTTGAAAGATTCCAATAGTTATGTCAGGATGGTTGCAGCTGTTGGAGTTCTGAAGTTGTATCATATCTCAGCTTCTACATGTCTTGATACAGATTTTCCAGCGACTCTCAAGCATCTGATGCTTAACGATCGAGATGCTCAGGTAAGATAATTGATATTTTTTTTATTTGAAGTTTTTTATAATGAAGTCGTGTCGCTAATGCTTTTTATAACTTGTTCGCTTGTAAGTATAGTAATATTGTTTTCACATGTTTGAACAATGAGATCATATAAGGCCCTAGGAGAACTTGTTTTTAATTGTATGTTGTGTAAAATGACAAATAAGGGCAATTTACATGCATATATTTAGCCTAGCTTTTGTAAAATTTTAATTGTTGGATCTCCTTGGTCATTTAGTTAGTCAAGCCACATAAAATATCAATGATTTCCCCCTTAAGAAGTGTTCCATTCCAATACGTTACTTTAGAAGGATGTTGTTTGAGTTTGTTTGGACCTTCCTCTGATTGTTTTATATAAGAAGTTTAGTTCACAAGGAATGTAAACATGGATTTTGAACATACAAGGCAGTGTTGAGAGAAAAATTCAGCAAAATACCTTACATCGCGAAACGACTAGTGTTTGTAGTATATAAATTGGTTAATTTCTCTGTAATAGATATCAGTTTCACGTTAAGGAAGGTATAGTAGGATTTTACTCCTTGCAAGACCTCTGGCATACACTCTTTGGAGTTCTGTTTATTATAAAACATCTAGCTGTGAAATGGCTAAAAGAACCCAGAATTTGGTACGAAACGCCCCTATTGCAGGATTGTTGTTTCCTACAACGAAGTTTGAGGTTGTTCCAGCAAAGTGCAAACATTGGATGTTTTGAGCTATTCTATCTTAATTTGTTTATTTTATAAATACTTGGAATGCATCCATTTAATCGTGTTATGCTTCCTTTTCTTAGTTTGAATTAACATTAGAGTTTGAGATTCTACTTTGTCTTAATTTATATTTGCGTATAATATTTTATCTGATTTTGATATAGTTAAAAACTAATAAACTATCCGTTGAAGTTTGGTTGCTTATGTCTCAGTTTGATTGCCCATGATAATAACGTGTAGTTGAGCCATTTTAAGAGCTTTTAAGTAACCTTTTTGGTGAGAGGAGCTCCAAATATCCTTTCTGCAAAAAGGAATTTGAATTTGGGTTCTATCTGCCATACAATAAAATTTGATAAGAACTCTCCCAAATTCTTCTTGTAAGATGAGATTTTTTTTTGCTTTTACTTCGTCAGGTTGTTGCAAATTGTTTGTCTGCACTGCAAGAGATTTGGAGTTTAGAAGCAAGTAAATCTGAGGAAGCAGCAAGAGAGAGAGAAGCCTTACTGAGCAAGCCAATTATATATTACCTTCTGAACAGGTACTGTAGGCATTAGTGGAAACTGGAAATGATGCATTGGTTTGGGAGAGTTCTTATTAAGTTTTAGTGGAAGTGATGCAATGATCTAAAGTCGTAGAGAATATTAAGTCACAAGACAAATATGAGATTGCCCAAAAGACCAATACATTTTTTATTTTTCTCAAGTTCCGCTCCTCCCAACTTTACACACTTTAGACCAAATGAATTTTGTGCTCAATTAGCAAGAAATCTTTACTGCGATTACCTGAAATACTAAGATGAAACTTAGCTGGTAAAGCAGAGGATTGAACATCCTCAAGCCACCACTGTCAAATCTGGTTTCTAGCATGTTATATGTAGAGATGCAATATCAAATGATTTTTTGTGATACATGAATCGTGGTCTCCATTAATGGAAACAAAGAAGCGACCTAGGCCTTATGTCTGGCAAATCCCCTTCACTCTTCAAAACAAGACATGTTGTGTTTTGTCTTTGGGGTAGATATACTGTATTCAAGTAAACTTTCATGCATCTCATCCTTAGGAACCCATCTATTATCCCATAAAAAGGAAGTATATTATGTTTGATGTGCATATAGGTTTAACAGCACATATATCCTATGAGAGGACAAATTTCTCTTGAAGTTCTCAATTATAATAATACATGTCTGGATTTGTTTTTGCTTCTTATGTTATTTTCCGATGTGAGATTTCTCAAGTATATTACATCGATTGGGTCATATCAAACATAGTTCACTCTCTCTCCCTGACATTTCCACTCCCTCTCATTTTATCTCGCCCTCTCTCTCCCATGTTATAATATACACATGCAGGATTAGAGAATTTAATGAATGGGCTCAGTGCACTGTTCTTGAGTTAGTATCTAAGTATGTACCCGTAGAGAGCAATGAGATATTTGATATGATGGATCTCCTTGAGGATAGACTTCAACATGCAAATGGTGCAGTTGTCCTGTCAACGATTAAGCTGTTTCTGCATCTGACATTGTCCATGACAGATGTTCACCAGCAGGTAATTTTGTGTCTCTTGTTTGTTGGATTTATGACTATCAGGTAGTTCTTTCTTTACTCCAAGCCTCCTACATCTAAGCTAAAATTTGACCAAACAAAAAGAAATCTATGTAGCTGTGTAGTTTTAACCAAGGTAGAAGCAGGTTCATTAGTCTTTCATTGGATGAAGCCTTTTGATGACCACACATGATTCATTCCTTATGTTAAAGGGCACAAACCATGTTACTAATTTTGTCAGTTAGAGTTTGGTACTTTACCAATTTTACCCTTATGTTTCATTATCTTATCAAATTGGTAGGATTCAGGCAGTGAAAGTATTACTCTCAAAATCTAACGCTGGAAGATAAACATAAAATTTAGTCTTATTGACCAAATTGGTGTATGTTTTTGTGGCATCTTAGATCACTCATGAATCTACCATTGGTTACTTAATACTAAAAAGTTCCCAAACTTATTTTCTAGTTGGAAAAAACCATGTTTCAGAAACTCATTCGACACATGTTTTTCCTCTGTCTAATTCGTTTCTTTTTTATCATTATTAATTGATTTACAGGTCATCTTTGTACATTATTTAGAACTTTTGCAAATCCTGATAAAATGTAGTTATTTTTACCCTTTCATTGCTAAAGGTTGTTAATTTGTTACTATTTAATTAAATCCGAACAGTCCTTGCCATTTTCATATTAGCTGAAAATTTGACGCTTCCTACTTCTTTTCAGGTCTACGAACGCATAAAAGCTCCACTTCTTACATTAGTGAGCTCAGGAAGTCCAGAGCAATCATATGCAGTATTATCCCACCTTCATCTGCTTGTAACTCGTGCACCTTTTATATTCTCAACAGACTACAAACACTTTTATTGTCAATACAACGAACCCTTTTATGTCAAAAAATTGAAGCTTGATATGCTGACTGCTGTGGCAAATGAGAGTAATACTTACGAAATAGGTGAAAAATATGTTATTCAGTTATTGATGGTCTTTTCTTTATTTTCTATAACTATGACTTACAAAGGAGTTCAATATTTTTCAGTGACCGAACTTTGTGAATATGCTGCGAATGTTGATATTCCTATTGCCAGGGAGTCTATCAGGGCTGTTGGTAAGATAGCCTTACAGCAGTATGATGTAAATGCTATTGTTGATAGGCTGCTTCAGTTTCTGGAAATGGAAAAGGACCATGTGACTGCTGAAACTCTAGTAAGTTTGTCCTTCCTAAAAAACTTGATGATCTGGAATGTGGGCTTGCTGTAGGTTTGTATTTCCATTCTAGATTGTATTAATTAGAGCTATGTTCATAACAGGTTCTTGTTAAAGATCTTCTACGAAAATACCCACAATGGAGTCATGATTGCATAGCAGTAGTTGGAAATATCAGCAGCAATAATGTTCAGGAGCCCAAAGCTAAGGCGGCTCTTATTTGGATGTTGGGGGAATACGCCCAGGACATGCAAGATGCTCCTTATATATTAGAAGGCCTTGCTGAGAACTGGGATGAGGAGCACTCAGCTGAGGTAAACTATTCTTCCTTGTGGTTCTTGTTGCAACTCTTGTGCTTGCTCTTTGATCCTTCACCATCATTTCCATCCTTTTTACTGTTTACCCAATCGTCCCACTCTCAGCAGACTTGAATTAAACTTGGTATATAAACATAGATGGCCATGGAAAAGCCCTAGATTGGTTTGATGGTCGCGTTCTGTATTCATCTCCTTGTATAGTATATATGTCGTCTTCCATCTCATACCAGCAATTCCCCTCAGCAACAAAAAAATCAAAGACATGTTACATGCTACTTAATTAAATCGAAGTTTTCTATTATTTTCCATTTCCTAATTTTCCAATTATGTCAAAGCATAATGTATGTCTGTCGCAATATAACCCATTGTATAACTGCCTTTTCCAAGAAATTTTCAACTACACTTAGTAGTACTTTGTACAATTACAAGTGGATCACATTCTACAGATAATCCATTTATTCACTTTAAAGCGAGAATGTAATAATAGTACTTCCAAGTTGCTGAATTGCGGCGTCTACCAGATGACTATATGCAAATAATTATTTAGAATATTTGAAAAGAGTGAGTTTTCCTTATGCTTTCTTTAAACATTCTTTCTTTCATATTGGAAACTAAAATGGCTATCCTGGAAGTCCTGACAGTTATCACACAAGATGATTTTGTGTAAGTGGTTGTGAGCTAAATTTTTTTGTCATAATTGCGTTGAGTTGATGACCTTGTACTCTTTTTGCTCTTGCTCATTATAGCAAGTACAAAAACAATTGATGTCCAGTTACATTTTACAAATATTCTGCATACTCAAACATAAGCTCACTTGTGCACTGTTGGCATATAAGATTGCAAGGATATCAAATTTTCTATTGATTTTTTTGGGTTCTCTGCAGGTCCGTCTGCATCTCCTTACAGCGGTAATGAAATGTTTCCTGAGGCGACCACCAGAGACACAGAGAGCTCTAGGAGCTGCTTTGGCTGCTGGTCTTGCTGATTTTCATCAGGTCTGCTAACGACATTTGGGTTTCCTTAAAGAGTTTTACCTGAGTATTACCTTGATTTATTATGTTTTTCTGTTTTCTAAAAAGTGGGACTATAAATACGTTGTTATTTGGCTGGTGCAGGATGTTCATGATAGGGCGTTATTCTACTATAGGCTTCTACAACACAATGTAACTGTGGCTGAACAAGTGGTCAATCCCCCGAAACAAGCAGTCTCTGTTTTTGCCGACACACAGAGTAATGAAATTAAAGATCGTATATTTGATGAATTTAACAGCCTCTCTATTGTTTATCAAAAGGTAACATATTCTTGTTCATTCACTACAACTGTCCACTAATTTCTTGTTATTTAATTTGTGCAAGCCAATTTATGTTATCAATTAAGTTTAGATTTCTCAGGAGAAGAAGATTCTACAGTTAGTTGGTAAATTATTTTTTAACAGTCAACGAGGCGTACCATGATTGAAAAGAAAAAAAAGCTAAGAATAAAGAGAAAAACTTAAAACCATTGCTACATAAAACTTAAACATGTAGTATCTCTTATACTGTAATACTTGATAATAAGTCTCCTAAAATGCTTGCAAGGTAGTTGTGAACAGTTAACAGTTGACTGGTTAGAACTAGCATTTTTTACGTACCGAATGACGTGTTGACAACTTCTTGCTAAACTAACCCTACAAAACTTGCAGCCTTCTTATATGTTTACTGATAAGGAACACAGAGGACCCTTTGCTTTCTCTGAGGAACTTGGAAACTTATCTATCGGGGCAGAGTCTGCAGATGCTATTGCATCTGTTCAAAGAGTTGAGGCAAATGACAAAGATTTGCTTCTTGGTACTTCAGAAAAGGAGGAAGTTTCTTCTAATAATAATGGAACTGCATACAGTGCTCCTACGTATGATGGTTCTATATCTGGGACAGCTTCACTGGTTCAACTAGATCTAGTATCTTTAGACCATACATCTCATGGAAATGCGCAAACTGGTAGTATGGCTATTGATGATCTGTTTGGTCTAGGAATGTCAATTACTCCTACTCCTGCTCCTGCTCCAATCCCTACATTGAAGCTTAATGCTAAAGCCTCTCTGGATCCAAGCAGTTTTCAACAGAAATGGCGCCAACTGCCAATAGCAATATCACAGGTTTTATTTCTTAGTCTTATATATTTTGATCCAGTTGAGTATCTTATGTTCTCCTTAAATTGTGCCCACTGAGATCTGTTGCATTATTCATGTCTCCAATGCCCGCGAGATAGAAGGCTGAGAGACCTAAGGAATGTTCCCACAGTATTGATCCTTCCTCTTGGATAAGGTGGTGGTGGTGGGGGGGGGGGGATTAGGGTGGAAGGAATGTTGCCACAGTATCTATCCTTTCAGGGACCGGGGGGATGGAAATGTCACTTTCTGTTCTTCTGCACATGCTAGGTCATTTAGGTGTAGATTCATGTAAATTATCATTACGTGAGATTACTCCATAGTAATCATTTGTTAAGAGCATATACATCTTACATGCCAGTTCTCTTTCTGTGTGGTGCCTTGCCAGTGTGCAACCCATTGCATCCTGGCTGCTGCTCTGGTTGATCTTGTTACTCGTTTTAAGAATTTGGGGTCCTTTTATGAGACCTATCAATATAATTCTCCCTTGTTACCTCAGGAGATATCTGTTGGCCCTCAAGGTGTGGCAGCTTTAGCGACTCCTCAAAACCTTATCCGCCACATGCAAACGCATTCAGTACACTGCATAGCATCAGGTGGTCAAGCTCCGAACTTGAAGTTCTTCTTCTTTGCACAAAAAGCAGAAGAGTCATCAAACTATCTTGTGGAATGTATAATAAGCTTGTCATCATGTAAAGGACAGCTGAAGGTCAAAGCTGATGATCAAAGCACAGCGGATGCCTTTTCATCTCTATTCCAGTCGGCTTTATCAAAGTTTGGCTTGCCTTAACCTTCCCCATTTGTATTTTACATGAGCTTGTAATTACGCTGTTACGTCAAACGCCATGTTGAGAGGTTTTCAAAAGTTGAGATGAAGGAATTGATAAAACCAAGTCTAGCTTCTCATCCTTGTTCCCGTAGGCCTTCTTCAAGTTCGGTGTGTAGTTACTCATCCTTTGCTTAATACATGGACGTGATCCATATGTAGAGCAATATACATTTATAAGTTACATTTGGCTTTGCTCAAATAGTTCTTGATTTACAGTTTTGTACATTTATTATATGTAAACAATAGCCTCAAAGGTTGGCTCGATTCGAGTTGGAATCAATTGGGCAAAATCAAAGTTGATCGAACAAAAATTTAGAACTCATTTTCTATTTAATTGAGTTCGGGTGGAAGTACCTAAAATTAAACTGTTCACACAATCAATGTTTTAGCTCTTAAAAACGATACTACTTGCATCGTCGCAGCATGCTATCACTTAAATGGAAACTGATATTAGACTAAAAAATAAGAGACCAATAATAAAAAAAATTAATAAATATTTTGTATAATAACTATGCATATTACTCCATCAAAAATGTTTTGCCTTCATTTTTAGCAAATGGCTTTGCAAAAAAAAGAATTAATTGGCCAATTTTAGAGTTATTTATTCATTTTGGAAGTCATATACTCTCTTTAACAAGATTTACTCCTCATTCTAGAATTACATACACAGATTTAAAAAAAAATAGTTAATGGCTGCTTTTAGAGTTATTAATTGATTATAATTTAACCAATGAAAAGAAGTGAAATTTCGTCAAAGATATGAAAGGACACATTCGCATTGAACGACAAGTAAATAAAAGTTACGCGGACTATTCTCAAGTAATGTGTAATATTTGTTGAAAAATATATATCTGTACTAGTAACATTTTTATATAGTTTAAGATAAGATGGTAGTTTCGTTTTCAAATCAAAGTCAGTTTTAATTCCCATTAGGCAACCAAAACGCCCCAAGTATAGTTGTATTCTTTATAATTATGAAATAGAATTAGATTTTTTTTTTAATGACGAATAGTAAGTTTCAATAATTTTTCTTGGTACTCCAATTTCTCAATAACAAGAATCAGAGTATTTTGACCGTCTCACAATTAATTGTTTGGGAATTGGAGAAGTCTATTTAATTAATTGTGACCTTTAAACTATACAAATTGTGTATATATAAATGGCCCTTCATATGTTAAATCAATCAACATTCTCATTTGAAAGATGTCTACTCAACATAGTGTTAATTTTCAAGGCAATGTGATTGAAGTCACTGTTACAAACAATGCAAGTGTAATAAAAAATTGGGTGTCTCAAATTTGGACAAGTAATTCTCGGACACAAATCATTGTCGGACTTGATTGTGAATGGAGGCCTAACACTAATTCATCAACGACCAACAAAATTGCAACTCTTCAACTATGTGTTGCAAACAAATGTATCATCATTCAGATGTTGTATGTTGACTACATTCCTCAATTACTCACTGATTTCATTGGTGCCTCGAATGTTATTCTCGTTGGCGTGGAGGTTGAGGACGACGTACTCAAGCTTCGGAATGATTATGGTATTGGCGATTGCACTGTGAAAACTGCTGACATTCAGGCAATGGCGATTCGGAGTTTCCCAATGCAACAGTATGTGAAGCCAGGATTGGAGACACTTGCTCGTGATGTTGTGGGGCTTCATATGGAAAAGCCTTCGCATGTTTGCTTGAGTGATTGGGAGGCAAGAGTGCTGAGTGTTGAGCAGATTGAGTATGCTTGCATTGATGCATTTGCTTCCTACAAAATTGGTTACAAGCTTCTTAATAATTAATGGATGGTTGCGGGAGGATGTTTGAAGACATTGGGGCGTGTTGATGTTGGGAGGCTATAAGAACTTGGAACATGTTTGACGTTGTTTTTTTCCGAATTTCGTTTTTTGTTTGTTGGCTTTGAATTCTGCTTTGTGTTATGTTGGGATGTGATTTCAGTTTTATAATATTTCCAATTTGAATAGTGTCTGTGTCTTTTTAATTCATCCAATAATCCTTTTCTTGTGGGAAATTTGTAAAATTCATTACAAATAATGGTCATGAAAGTGTATTAAAGTAACTATCAACTAAAGTAAGTTATGAGGGTAAAAAGTGTAACCACCAACTTAAAATAAATTGAAAAAGTGAAAATGTTTTATTGTTATTTTGCATGACTTTGATTAATAAATACTTTGCAGAAATTCTATGTTATTTTATATATCAAATTTTAACTTAGGTAAAATTGGATTGTGCTCAGTTTTTCACATTCAACTTAAGTTTAATACTTCCTCCGTCCCTAAAAGATTGTCACATTCTGACTTTTACAAAGTTTGATCATGAATTTTAATTAAACGATAAAAAATAATATAGCCTTGTGGGACCTTGTTAGATTCGTCTCAATATATATTTTTGAAATATTAACTTTTTATAATTTTTTCGCATGTAGAATAATATATATTTATGTTTTAAATCGTGCTTTGTTGACCACCAAAAGTCAAAATGTGACAATCTTTTAGGGACGGAGGGAGTATTACAAATGAAATAGTAGTGCACAAATAGGATGAATGAATTACACGGGTTGAATTGTGCACAAACATCTTGTCAACATGAGTAACTCGTTAATGACTCCTTTATAAAACTGAAAACTTGTTCCATGATTTATTTCGAAAATACAAAGCAAAAAATAACTGTTCCCGCTCTTCTTACCCATTAGTTTTTTAAAGTAGTTCTCTAAAATCATCAAAAGAGAACTTGTACAATTTGTTGCTTTCATGGATCATCCAACACCATTCCCAACAGGTATCAATTCATACTTCATTACATGTTTATCATTTCATAATGTAAGGCACATTTCTCGATTTACCCTTTATGCACATTCTCGATTTAACTTTTATGATTATCATTTCATCAACTCCTCACCATTAAATGTAACAGGCAAACCTCAAAATCCAAGATCAATATCTACTAAGGAATACTCGGAGGCACCAAAGGCTACAAAGCCTAAAGGACCATCAACTCAAAGGTACTACAATACATATGACTCGTGTATCATGGGTGAGGCACATCCCGCGATACTGTTCTGTTTTCCTTATGCGTTGTTTCGATAGACTCATTTTCTTGTATTCACTTTTCAGGGCGAAGAGAGTTTTTGGCAGAGTTCTCAATCCAAATGTACAAGCAAAGCCAATAACTGAAAAAACTGTCAAGAACTCAACTATTGCAAGAAAAGCCACCACCACCAAAACATCATCTCAAACAACCACTAACGTTTATGCAATTCAAGAAACAGAGATGACCCAGAAAACTCCTGAAGAAAATGACTCCAAACCCAACAAGAAAAGTGTGAGTTTCAGTAAGAGCAAGGATAAAATCATACAAGATGGTGAGGGTGAGACGACTCCAAAGCGTTTGCCTAGTGTAGTTAAACGAAGGGTTCCTCGAACGCCTTGTGATACTGCTGGAAGATGTAACAAATGCAGGGTTGACAATCTCCAGACTTCGTCCTACTGGCTTACTCAAATCAGTATGGCTGAGTCTGTGAGGAAGCATTTCATATCTGTTGCTTTCTTTCGATTAGCCTTCGTTGCTCAAGCAGAGGTGTACACTTCTACTCTTTTGTCCATTTCTAAATTGATGCCATATGCAAAATTCAATGATATAAACAGAACATCATCTTAACGAGTGTAACTGAAATTGTCGTCAAAAGTGTAACAGATGATCTATTTCCGAAATTTAGGTTGACTAATCTCCATTCCAGTATATGTGTGCAAAGGAAATTAATATATATCCGAAAATATTTATATATCAGTCTAAAAAATAAACTGGTAAATGTTATTATTAGTTATATCAAATGTTCAAATATAAAAAGTCAATGTTCTTGAGTCTAGTTATTCTTTTCTAGATCATTATATAAAGAATTTGAGATTGTTTTAAAACAGCCCCTTAATATTTGAAGTTATTGTTTTGCTATAATAAGAGCAGAGTTGAAAATTAGCCCGTTGGAACAGAAGTTGACACCAATAATTCATACTGTTTTGCTTTTGTTGTTAGCCATCTCGCAACATTCGGATTGAGCTGAGAAAGTATTTGGCGCGGCATAAGAACCTATCAACCGCGAAAGAGTGGAAAGATTTGTGCATTGACTATGGAATGGTGACGGAAGATAGCAAAGAAGAGAACGACGGTGGAGAGATCAAGGCAGAAGAACAAGTGGTTCAAGTTGGTGGAGAAGAACACATTGGTAATGAACATGTTCCTGAAGAGTCTGCATCTCATCAGGGACTAATTGATGACTTCGAAATCGTCGTAGCAGTTGATGATACTTAGGCATGTCTTGTTTCTTGATGTGTGAAAAAATAACTATCAATGTTCGTTTATCACATTGCAGAATGTTTCAGTAGTTGATAGCTTAGTATGAATTATGAAACTATATTTTATTTGTTATCAATGTTTTCGTTATAAAATGGAATAGTATGTATTTTTAATCATTGATGAGGTTTATTATTACTTGAGCAAGCCATTACTCAGGCACTAAAAACGCAAAAGTGGGGGCATTCCGAGAATTGAACTCGGGACCTCTCGCACCCTAAGCGAGAATCATACCACTAGACCAAATGCCCAGTTTGTGTAGCGTAATTATTTGGAGAGACTTGACTAATCCAATTCGGTATGTATGAAATCGTATAACCTAACCACGATTAGCGTACTTAATTGGAGATTAGTAACTTAACCAGACCCAACTTATGATGAGGTATGATTTTGAGTATTTATTATTCTTGTTCAAAGTCATCTTATGATTCATGAATAGCCTGGGTATCTCCTACTTCAACCATTGCATATCAGTTTAATATCATATGTTTAAAACACAATTAATAGGCATTTAATGTTTCTAAGAAAAATAGTACTTCTCCCACTCCTTTTAGTTATCGTTCTAGACTTCTAACACCCCTGTCCTGGAGTACATGAATGGAAGAGGTAAATTGGGAGATGTGTCTTACCTAATCAGCTGACTAGAGCTTATCTGTTAACTACTTCAATACACAAACCAATATATATGAACTTCTTATTTTTGATATTTTTCTTTGGGTTACCTGGTTTATTAGGAACGAAATCACTTTTAAATTTAAGGATCCATTGACTTCTAGTGAAATCAGACGTACCTCAAAACTAGCACATAAATGGTCTCATCACTCTAAGACACTTACGATTTCCCAGTTGGTGTAACAACTATCACTCACGGGTGTTTCCATTAGGCTCGCTCAATTCTTTTCAATCATTGTTGTACTTTGTCTTCAAAAAATGCGATAGACCTTGTCAAAAGAGGGATACTAAGATTCATCTTGTAATTCTAATGATAAGAGACCAAAGTGGCTTCTTGAGGAATCTTATCTACTGGTTTTATGATTATGGCAATTGTGAGGATGTTGTCATTGCTAGCGAAGCAATATACACTACTTTTCTCCTCATCAAAGAACTTGACTTTCATTCGGCGTCTATCATTACGGATTGTTTATTCTCACAAGTTTGGTATAGAAATTATCACAACCTCAACAATAATGAGGACCGGATCAAATGGGCTTCATAGGAAAATCTTGAAGAACTGCCAGATCGTTCTATTACCTACTAGTGTTGATTGTTTTAAATTAAAAGATATCATTATCAATAGTTTTAATTTGGTTGCCTGTAATTGTGATCTATATAATAGCCCGACAGGCAATGGAACAACTTCTTAACTTAATCATGAATTTTTATCCAAAAAAAACTTTAAAGTTGAGTAATCTAATAGCCTAGTGGAAAAGTGGAAAAGGTTCTCCGTAGGGACTAGAAGGTCTAGGTTCGAATCTCACCTCATCGCTAATTTATAAATAAAAAAAACTTTAAAGTTTGAAATTCAATTCCGAATGGTCGAGTCGAGCTTTCTGAGTTATTTGAGTCGAGCACTATCGAGGCCTTCATTCCCATCTGACAGCCAATAAGTCGACCCTTGTTCTTGTACAGGGTTTTGTGTCTGGACAAGAAAAACCCAGAAACGATTTTGATTTTTTTCCCCCCCATCATATTCTCAATGTTTAGCTTCATAGCCAAATCAATTTTTCACCCAAAGGTTAATGTTTATATTCAGTTTCATAAATTTTGGTCCTCCTCATCAACATTAGATGCAAACAAACAATCATTTATGGTTTCTTACCTCATAAACTCAGTTGGGTTTGCACCAGAAAGGGCTGTTTTAGCTTCTAAGCAATTGAGTTTTAGTACACCTGAAAAACCCAATGCAGTAATATCATTTTTGAAGAATCAAGGTCTTAGCGATTTTGAAGTACTGAGAGTAGTTAAAAAGTATCCTAAAGTGCTTGATTTATTGCCCGAGAGAAATCTTTTGCCGAAAATCGAGTTTTTACGGTCTTATTGCTCTTCTGAGGAGGATTTGACCTCTGTTTTAGTGAATTTTCCTAATGTTTTAGGTAGGAGTTTGAAGAAACAAATTGTACCATCTTTTGAGTTTCTTGTGAATCTTGTTGGTAGTAGTGAGAATTCGATTAGTGTTGTTAAACGTTGCCCTTCTTTGTTGATGCATCGACGTTTAGTTGCTCCGAATGTTGATATATTGTTGGAGGCTGGTGTGCCTAAGGAGAATATTACGATGTTCTTGAAACTTTATCCTGCGAAGATACTGCAGCGTAGTGAGCGGTATAAGGGTCTCGTTGATAGAGTTAAGGAAATTGGGATTCACCCTGAGAAGTTTACCTTTCTGTTAGGAGTTATGGTGATGTCTGGGTTGAGTAAGTCATCTTGGGAGAAGAAGGTGGAGCTTTTTAAGAGGTGGGGTTGTTCTGAGGAAGAGGTCCTGACTGCATTCAAGATTCATCCTTGGTGTATGATGGCATCGGGAGACAAGATTGAGGCTATACTTAAGTTTTTGGTGGATGAAATGGGTTGGGAGACTCGAATCATAATGAAAACGCCGTTGGTTTTTGCATTTAGCTTGAAAGGAAAAATCATCCCGAGGTGTTCAGTGTTACATGTTTTGTTGTCTGAAGGTCGGATGAAGGATACTCCAAGCTTATTATCTGTTTTGATGATGCCAGAGAAGAGGTTCCTTAGTAATTACATTGAACGCCATGAAAAGGAAGATAGGATGCTCTTACAACTATATAATGAGAAAGTGAATCAGGCATCCGTGGTAGCTCGTTGAGGTTGAAAGTTGTTTACAACTCAATTCATTATGTCAGAACATTTGTTGAAATCTTTTTGTGCAGCGACGTCAGTGCTTGTACCTTAGAGAACAGTATCAATTACTGAATTATTCTTGGTAGACATGGGAGAGAAGTCATCTAGTTCGCTCCAGGTGGTATCGTTTGGATCCAAATCCGCATCTAATGCCTTGCATCATTGTATGTGATTTGAGTTCTTTTGCCAGTAATCAATGTCTGTTCTCAAGGATATTGGCGCTCGCGTGTTAATTTTGAAGCTTTTTTGGTGCCGTGTTTAGGTGAATATACCAAATATTATCAGCAATAAGATACAATTGTCATTCAGCTAGAATGGATTCATTTGTTACAGATTTTGAGAGGGTGTGAAACATAATGATATGTCCAGATATATTTTTTCTAACAAGTTGTAGATTTCGGAAAAGGACTTAAAATTGAATGAAACATTCGTTTTACAACTTCAATAATATCTTTAGTACTTGATGAAGATGTCTAGAAGCACTAAAATCATCATCATGCATGCTCAATTGTTTCAATAAAATAGCTTAAGCCATCAGTTTTGCTCCTAGATGCTCGAGTAGAACTCAAATGACAATGAGATAACAGATAGTACTATATAAATGACACATTTTGGTTTAGTTGTTTAGATATTTCAATTTTTAATGAAGTGCCTATGGATTAAAGGAAGGGCAAATCACTTTTGACATTATTCATGTTTGAAAAAAAGCTTACTTATATATAATTACTCATGTTAAAGTAGTCTCTCGTTCGGGTCACCCAAATTAAATAAACCTGACTTTCTAGCTTCAGTGAATCTTCTAGAAATATCATATATTGCATACACGAGTTGTAATGGCTTTCATACATACACAAACTTGTCCTACGGGCATACTTTAATGGTAAATGACAAGATGATTGAGTAAAGATACTCCGACATTGCAAGTGTGGAGACAATACTTTGTTAAAAGTGTGAAGACAATACTTTGTTGAAATATTGAAGGGATTGTTTTTAGATTAGTGTTTCATGGGTGCTCTTCTTCGGAGGGTTGCTATCAAGGCACACCTTTTGATTTAAAACCTGCTTGGGACAAGAGAACTCCGACACAGGTGGGGATATTAAACTTCTTTATCATATATACACCAACTTTTCTAACGGGGGATCCACAACCGCTACTCGTCGAATGTGCATTGGATTGATCTCGGGCTAACGCAATACCTTGTAAATATCGTCAGCGAGGAAAATCACATCTAGGTGACTCGACCAATAAAATGTTGACAAGGAGAATCAAATTCATAACCTTTTGACATAAACTCACCTACTCCACTAATTTAGGCACCGTTAGTGAGTTGGCCGCATACACATACAAACTCAGTTATATTAACCGTTGCATCACCCTTCGAAAATCTCTTTTCTATTAAGATGAAAAACGTAGATTTTTTTCTAAAATTGAGTAATTGAGAAATTAATGATTGATTATTTGGTTTACTTTAAACATGTCATAAAGTATTTAGTTTGTGGTAAGTTGTTCAGGTTTAATAACAACAATTGTTTTCCTTACGAGGACATACGGAGTACATGATATGAAGGTGCAATAACAAATTAATAGTATATATTACTCCTACTTGATATTATTCTTTTTCAATAAATGTTATCATTCCGACAATAATCATAAATAATTTTAATTATTCCATGAAAAGTATATAAATAAATGATATAAAAAATTCCATGTTAAAATATTAACGTCAATTACAAAAAAGATGATCAATTAATTTTTTTTTTAATCATAAATCAATGTAACATATATAGATATAATAAATGGACACTTTAAATGTAACATAATTAGATTATTTTCTTAAAAAAGCCTAACAGCAGTACACTGATGAATCAGCTTAAAAAGATCTCATTTTTATGTAAACTCATTTTGATTCAAATATTTATTTTTCAGCTAAACATTTTTCTTCATAACAATGGCTTTGAGAGCTTCAACTGTAACAACCTCTTCTTCCTCATCAACTACTCTTCCTTTTAGACAAAATCCCAATTGGGTTTCCTCACAAATTCACAACCCATTCTCCAAAATCACTTTCTTGAAATCTACCAAATCATTTCCCCTCAATCAGAGCCTCTTTGTTAAGGTATTTTATTAGTCCATTTGTCCCAAAATGATTGTCATGTTTTCATTTGTTTATTGTTGGCTTAATAAAATTTGAACTAGAACGTTTTTGTGTAGTATTCGGTGAGAAAAGCTCAAATATTTTTGTATATGTTGCATAATATATTGTGGTTTCCATGGTTGAGGATTGTTTATTATACGGTTATTGGATATAATGAAATAAATCAAAATGGCTCAGTACAATAGCTACACTTCTTATCTTTTTGTGATGTAGTAGATAGTTGTTATCAGTTCACTATTGGATCAATTAGGCAACAGCCTTTATCACTGTAAGGCTGCAGTTATTAGTTGTTTTCATAGGTATTTGGGGCATGTTGGTGTTGGTGTGTATAATATTTGGTGTAAAATGTATGGAAATATAGTATTTTTTTATGTGATTTAGTCTTAACATGTTAATTTTGTTCAAATTGAAGTTGTGTATCTGTTAAAGCGGCGAATTTTATTGATTTTGAATAATGAAATCAAACTTGACCGTCTGTTTGGGATGAAAGGAGTAGTTTTTCATCGTCTTTACTACTTTGATTGCGTCTTTTTTTAGACTAGTAATACATTCATTTTAATAATTGTTTGGGGGTCTCATTTTGTTATTGGCTTATGAACTAAAGATGGAGGGCTCAGCAATTCGTGCTTCTGTTGAGGCTAAAGTTAGTGCTATTTCTGATCAAGAAGCACTTAGAGTTAAGGAATGGGAAGTTGGGATGTACCAGGAGGAGGTAGCTGCCAGTCAAGGTATTCAAATCCGTCGCCGGCCACCTACTGTTCAGCCTCAACATTATGTGGGGCCGCTTGAGTTTCGATTGCAGAATGAAAGCGACACTCCTCGTAACATATTGGAAGAGATTGTGTGGTACAAGGATATTTGGGTATCCCAGGTATTCGATTTTTTTTGCAGAACTGTCATGTACTAATCTGTTCCGTTAAAAGAAAAATGGATTGGCGGGATATGGTTGCATCAAAGGATTAAGATAATGTTGCAAGATAATTAATGTCAAGGCTTATGCTTTCGGTGGCAATATTTAAGCGCCATTATTTTGTAGTATATCTGTAGTTCACTTGATTGTGTGAGATTTGCATAAATTATATCAGTTTAGCAGTTAGTTGCTATATTGTTTTCTGTGGTAGATGAAAGAAAGGAGACCACTTGATGAGTTGAAGAATCAACTTGAGAAGGCTCCACCAGTTAGGGACTTTATTGGAGCACTGAAATCATCATATGAACGGACGGGATTTCCTGGTTTAATTGCTGAAGTGAAAAAGGCTTCGCCAAGTAGAGGGGTCTTAAAGGAAAATTTTGATCCTGTAAGCTCATAAAAGTTTGTTCATTGTTCATTAGTTCATTTCTTTTATTGGGGAATGATTCCTTGCAATATGTCAGAACTCAGAAATGGGTATTTTACCGGTTCAATGTATAATGCTACAGTGTGACTTCAGAGAGGATAAATGGACATTGTTCCTAACTGTGTGTGTTGGATAGTGAAAACCGTCATGGTATTTATAAGTTGTAGCACCTTTTTGTCTCATTGCTTATCACCCTTCCCCTTCAAATGGGTAAAATTGTAGGAATCCAACTTTGGTTCATACAATTCCAGACTGACTGTTAAAATTAATATGATGGTTACAGTAAATCATTTTGCTATTATCATTCAACTATATCTGTTCAGTACAATCTCGTTTGCTGGTGTCACTTATGACACGAGGATACCTGAGTAAGAAAATAAGTTTCTGCATTTGGATTATTATTTAGTAGAATCTCCTTTGTGACAGGTCGAGATTGCCAAATCATATGAAAAAGGTGGAGCAGCATGCCTTAGTGTTTTGACAGATGAGAAGTACTTTCAGGTACCGATACCTAACTCTCTAAAACAAAGTGTAAGCGGCAAATGAGTACCAATTTGTTAATTTGAGGACCCTGATTGATTGGTTTCACTTTTCTCTTCTCTGAACCAGGGAAGTTTTGAGAACCTTGAACTTATACGAAATGCTGGAGTTAAGGTAAACTGTATTCTATAAAGGATTTATTGAACACTAACCATTACTACGTGTGTGTAATTATTAACTCCAATTAAATTTGCAGTGCCCACTTCTCTGTAAGGAATTCGTTGTTGACGCATGGCAGATATACAATGCAAGAGTCAAAGGTGCGGATGCTATTTTGCTGATAGCTGCTGTGTTACCAGATCTGGACCTCAAATACATGCTCAATATATGCAAATTAGTCGGACTAACGGCTCTTGTTGAGGTATAATTGTTTACTTATCACATTTTGTGTACAGTTGTACATTTTTTAGCCATATGTTACTCACAAGATAGCCTGAAACAACAATCTCTCTACAGTTTACCTTATCCTATTTTGTGAGTACTTTCCTAATATGATTGATTACATCTACACCAAATTGTAGTCCCCTCCAAAGGTAGACCTATAACATCATACAGTTTGGACCTTTGAAGGTCTAGCGCTATACAAAATTTATGTAGGCAAATAACATAGTCTATTCAGCATTTGTTTAGATGATCCTGCGTTCCTAACTACATTATAAACAAGATTTTTACCTCTTTGGTGTTTCATCTTCAGGTCCATGATGAAAGAGAGATGGATCGTGTTTTAGGAATAGATGGTGTTGAACTAATTGGTATCAATAACCGAAATTTAGGTACTTTGCAATTTCAGCAATATTATATCTATTTGAACTTTAAGGTTTCTTGCATAAGACTATAAGAGCATACATTATACCTGAGCAGGACTATTTATGTATGTCGTAGCTGTCACTTTTATCTGCTTATTTAGTTTGCTTAATTGCACAATTAAATCCGCGCTGGATTTAAATCTTTTGTTGTTGTTCTTGCCAGAACTACGCCCTCCATCTCAAAATTTAAGGGACTAACTTTTGCAGTAAAATTGATGCAAATGCAAATTCAAATTACACTCCCATACTTTATTTGTCTTCCATTTCACTTACTCACGAAAAGTCAAACAAGAATTTAATTTGGGATTTCTATTTAGACAAAACATCCCTTGAGGAGTATATTATTCCTTAAAGAACAATTGAGCATCTAATATAGAACAGGATAATTACTTAATCCATTGACATGAATTACAACAATCCTATCTTGCTGATTATGAGTGAGATGACCACAACTTATTAACCTTCATGTCCGAAAAAACCCTGGACTTCATTTAGAGCTTTAACTTTTATGTTCTCATCGAATTATTGGTGCCTTTTTGCAGGGACATTTGAGGTTGATATTGGTAACACTAGAAGTCTTCTCCAAGGAGAGCGTGGTGAAAGGATTCGTCAAAAAGGCGTAATTGTGAGTACCTAGATCCTTACTCAAAGTGTGTGATTGTTAGAGTCTTTGTAGTTTTTTTTGTTTCCTCATGATTCTTAACTGCAAAAGAAATATGTATCTAATATCTTTTTGGCAAATTGTCAGGTGGTAGGGGAGTCTGGACTCTTTACTCCCGCGGATATTTCTTATGTGCAAGAAGCTGGTGTTAGAGCGGTATGGTGCATTAACTTCTTTTTTATTTTATATTTTATTTGAATGTGGCAGAAAGTTAAGCAATTGACAAATGACAATAAAAGTTCAAGTGTAGCCAGTCCATCTCGTTAAATACAACATGGAATCTTTGTCTAGTTTGTTTTCAATTCCTCTTATAATGAAAGTCCAGTTATCCGAAAATAGCCTCTCTGTTATCATGGGGTGAGGTTGGGTACACTCCGCCACCCCCTTATCTTGCATAGGTGGGGGATTCTTTGGAGGCACTGGGGTATGTTGTAATATTATGAAATTCCAATTCCTTCCGACACATTTTCAGGGCAGATTTGAAGAGAGGCTTATAACGAACATATAAAGTGACTAAGAAACTTTGAAGTGCCTTCAAATTTTCCCTCCAGACATGTGTGAATATTTTGTGCAATACCACCACCACACACTAAACCTCTATTTCTCGCAAATATAAGAAACCAATTTCCTTTTTCGCACATTTAGTTTTTTTGTTTGAAACTAGTTTAAGATTATGGTAACGACTTCTCCTATCTTAATGCATTCACAGGTATTGGTTGGGGAATCGATTGTTAAACAGGAAGATCCTGCCAAGGGAATCGCTGGTCTTTTTGGCAAAGATATCTCGTTATAGTTCAATAGACAGTACTGAGTACCTGTACAATAGTTGCATCACCCTTGTATGACAGCAGCCTGTCAACAATTTTCTACAGATATTCAGAGCACAGCTCCATTTTTTCTCCTACTGAGGATTGTGGTCTTGTTCCTCCTTTTAATAAATGTTGCCGTTGGTTTAATGTTATTTATGTGCTTGAAACTTACTGAGGTATGCAATCAAATTTTAAGGGATACATGAATACAGAGAGCACGCGATCGCTACTTCTCCTTTGGGAGGGGCATCGATTGCCTACTCCAATCCGGATTTTAAAGTTTCTTGCATTCTTTCTTGGGTGCATTTGAAATGACTCAAAAGTTTGAGGTAGACTTGGAATCTTAAAGGGTTCAAAGTTGGAACAAAAAATTTGAATCTACGGAGATGTGATTAAAAAAAAAACTGTAAGAATCGACCTTTCGATTCTATCTGTATCAAATCCAAAAATAAGATGCAGGTTAGGTTTGAAGCTAATAAAATTGAACTGAACTATACCATTGGAATCAAGCTTTCAGGTTGTTCTCTGTATACCCAGGGCCGGTCCTGAGATTTTTGGGGCCCGGGGCGAAAATCGAAAATGAGGCCCCTATTACGAAAAATGATTTCTCCGAACATTGTTTGGAGCAAAATCATTAATGATATAATTAATATCTATTTCTCACAACTTATCCTTTTCGATGCATAAAATGATTAAGTTGATATCATTAGACGGCTTTTCATTATTCGATTGACGTACATAATATTTTCATTATTAAATTTACACACAATAGTTTCACTTTTAAAAATTGGATTTGGTTGTTTACTAACTAAATGAACATTTAAACTTTTTTAGAAAATTTATTAATAGCTTCTTTTGTAATTCAACTAGTTCTTCAATCTTTTTTTCTTTTTTAACTTCTAAATAAATATTTATATGGTGACATTATATGAGAAACAAATGATTAAGGATAACAAAATATAAAATTATATAGCAAAATTGTGAAATTTAAAATAAAATAACTTGCAACAAAATGAAAAAATAAAAAAATCACTTGGGTTCAATCCAAATTGATGTCTTGAAGAATGAGTTATTTAACTCTTCAAATAAATTGAGTATTGATAAATTTCTAGAACTAGAATGTTAAGAATATAGAAGATAAAATAAAATCAAGATCACATAAATATATATACATATATAATAGAAAAAAGAAAGACAAATATAAGTATGTAACTATGCAAGCTATTGGATGAATGGGTGGGTTGTGACTTGTGAGCCTCGGGCCCCTAAGCAGAATGTTGAACCCCTGAACATAAAAGCTTACACACTACTTTAAAAAATCGGTGCTTGCAAGGTTCGAAACACCAACCTCCTTCACATGCACACGGACACACGGTTGAAAGAGATCACTTAACCACTGGTACGTATAATACTCCCTCCATCCCTATTTGATAGAGCACTTTCTTTTTACACACATTTTTAGGAAATTTTAAACTTCTCTCACAAAACTCATTTTCCCTCCAATTTTTCTTACTAAATTTGGTCAAAATGGAATCAATAATGGGATTTCTATTTTGGGAATATTTCCCTATCAATTAGGGATGGAGGGAGTATATATTAACAATCTAGACATTTGGGGGCCCCCAAACTTCCGGGGCCTGGGCGGTTGCCCCCCCGGCCACCTCCAGGGCCGGCCCTGCGTATACCATTGGTTGAACTATGTTATTTTGCCAAATTTCTCGAAATGACCCCAAAATTGTAATTAATCACAATATCACATCCATGTGTTATTACATTAAATTTTTCTTTAGGGTTGTGATGAATAGCTCCACTTGTCCCTTGGCAAATAAATAATATAATCATTCTTGTGATCAATTTGGCCAATGCATTGACTACACTCTTTATCTCCATTTGAATAGGAGCCACAGGCCATGAGGCCAAGACCTAGTCACATTCTCACAGTATCTATATGACTATGTGTAGTAGCAATGAGTACAAAGTAGAATAAGATTATCAATGCTCATTGACTTTCTATTCCTGCTTCTGCTGGTGTCCTGGTAGTCATCTGATCAACGGCATGTACAATACTTTGGAGTTCTGCCCATATAGCTTTGTACACCATTCTCTGCCGGTTCACAGCACTCTGCCCCTCGAATGAAGAAGAGACGACATCAATGCTGCACGGTCACGGTCCAGAAATTATGGTAAGCTCACAACAGGAGTACTTACAAGTTGGTTGGTTAAAAAGAGAAGGATTAGTTCTAAGTTCTAACTGTTTCGAAATACTGATTACATGATAAATTCTAGGAAAGAGTAGGAAGCTGTGAAAAAATATTCCCTCAAGTTTGGTATAGACAGCTTTTTCAGGTGGTAAAAAATAATCGTTGGGACAAGTTTTTGACAGAAAAAGAATAATATATGTGCAGCATTTTTCGGAGCCAACAAATGTAGAATGCTTCAGTGATCTTGCTACAATCAACACTGAAATGCTGTCATTTCGTAATGTAATAGTTTGGGAAGATTTTGGATTATTATCTCCATCTAGTTATGGGTGTTTAGTATCTAACTGTTCTTACTAATGAATATCTTTACTTATCACCGAAAAGAAGCTAAGATAGATCACCTCACATGTCGACCATCTCCATATGCATCCTTCACAGATACAAATTCAGCATTTAATTGTTCCTTGATCTGTCAACACGAGAACTCAAACAATTTAGTGATAAGTGGCATGGTCCTTGTGGAAGAAAGGGAAACCAATTTCGCGAGCATTAGCAACAAGAAATCATCATGTCACCATCTCACTGTATGAGGGCATGTTCGATATAGACAAGCAGCAATTTTCTCAAATATGAAGTTCTCAAACATGAAGGGCAACACAAGAAAGGTTATCGAATCACGCGATATTAATCACATAGTAGAGTGATAGTAGTGAGCGTTGAGTAACAATTGCATTATACTCGAGTAATATGTATATATGCCCTAAGCCCCTAAGCAACATTCACACCAACCCTATATGCACCATTTGAGTTTATGAACCATAACCATTGGAAATCCAATAAATCAGAAAAAACATGAATAAGAGTGGAACCTCTAAATAAATAAAAAATCTGTCCAATTCATTCTAAATTAACGAACTTTACATCGATTCGAGCCAAAATTACCACATCAATAGTAAAGTAAATTGAAAATAGTACTATATTAGGATATAAAATTCAACAAACATATACTGATATACATAACTTGAAAAAGTGAACTCATGAAAAATTGAAAACGGGAGAATATTTGAATACCTTGGTCTCCATGGAGAGCATTAAGGGGGAGTCGATAGAGCCGGAGCTGTTGACTTGGGTGGAAGCTCGGATGGTGAAACGGCGGGAGAGAGAGAGGCGGCGGTGCGGCTGAGCATGAAAAGCGGAGGTTGTAATGGTGAGAGGGTGGTAGGTGGTGGAGGGGAGGTTGTAGGTGGGGACAAGATAGGATGCAGAGATGCGGACGACGCTTGAAAGAAGTGTCTGCGCCATTTTAATGAATGAAAATAGAGCAGGTGGTGGAGCTTTTTTTTATTTACTCTACAAAACGAAAATTTAATGTTGTACATGTATTTTGGGTAACACCAGAAATTTTTAATAATATCATGATCATTATTCATTTAGCCCCAAAATTATGATATTCTTTAATTAAAAAAAATTAGTGGTTTTCTATAAATATCACGCGTTGATTATAACATTCTTTAAAATTTCTCATACATACATAATATATCCTTGCTTTTATCTCAAATTTAGATGAATTCCGTTTTAACAAAAGACAAAATTGAAATATTCGTATATAATTTACGGCACCTTTAAATATAATTAAATAATGAGACTCCTTTTAATAATAATAAGTAAAGCATTAATTAAACGATAAAGTGTTGTTGTGGATATTAGTTGTTGGGGGGGGGGGGGGGGGGGGATAGTGGTGGTTGAAATTGATTTTAGGGGATGGGTAGTGGTGGTTGGAAATTGATTTTAGGATTAAAGTGGTGTCATTCTTATGAATTTCTCTTACCAAACAAAATTAAAAAAAAACTTATTGACCTAATTTCGGTCACGTAAAGGTAATAAGCTATCTAAAAAATATGTATTCAAAATAAACATAATTTTAAAATGATGTTCGAAACAATTAAACATATTAAAATATAAATACAAATGTTAATTTCTTTATTAATTTTTTTTTCATACCTACACAATTATTTTGAACACAAGCCACAAAAATGTTAATTTCTCTGTTAATTCAAAGTTCAAAATCTTAAATCCGGTCTCAAAACACAATCAAGTCGAGTCGTGTTGTTTTACACAACTAGTTTTTCGTACTTGTATTTTTCCTAACGTTTGATTATAAAATTGGTCTTCCTTAAATTGGAAAACTTGCACTAATCAACCATGAACCATCCCTGTTAACTTGTACTCCTTTCCTTATTTATATTTGTTTTTATAACCATTTGTACAAACACTAAGAAAAAATTGCATTGAAAATATCGAAAGACAATCAACTGAAAATATATAATTGGTTAGTTGATAATTTAATGATAAAAAATAATTAAAAAGTACATTGAAAATTCAAAATATAATTTTCTAAAAATATTTAAACATAATAAATAAATTTAGAAAGACGAATATAAAAGAACAGAGAAAGTACCACCTAATTTATTTCCTCGGGTCCATCCCAATTTGTTTAACCAATTTCTACTTCGGGAGTCAAACTTTGAAAGACCATGAATTCGCATTAGCCAATAAAAAATAATATAGTCATATGAGATGTTGTTAGATTTGTTTATTTATGTTTTAAATCATGTCTCGTAAAAAGTCAAATATTCAAAATAATTTGGGATGTAGGGACTAGGGAGTAAGATTGTTCCCTATGAAAAGACTACCATCTTCTCCGTCCGTCCCTAAATGATTATCACATTTTGACATTTCGTTGACACGATTTAAAACGTAAATATCTCTTATTCCACATGCGAAAAAAAATTATAAGAAGTTGATATTTCAAAAATATATATTGAAACAAATCTAACAAGATCTGATATGACTATATTATTTTTTATCGTTTAATGAGAATTCATATTTAATTTTTAAAGTTCGACTATGAAAAATCAAATGTGTCAATCATTTAATTAGGGACACAGGAAGTAATTGACACCTCTGGCCTCTGGGCAAACAAAAATGCTACACAACACCACTACTACGACCTTATGAGCATATGGAATTTTTGAAGTAATTTAATAATCAATAAATCACATCAGTCAGGTAATATTAGGCAAGCCCATCTAGCAGATTCGATCAAAAAAATATTAGTCAGGGTTATGAGGTATAGGAAATTGGCTTAGTATTACACATTTGACCTTAATATTAACTTGCACCACCAAGTTAATATTCTTAGCCCGAATATCATCTCCGTGAAAAGTTTAAATTACCCATCGCCTTTCTTGTTACCCCACTTTTCTTCTCTAGTTTACACCACCACCACCAATCACCAACCTCCAGCATCCACCAACTATCTTTCTTTTTCAATTTACAAAATCACCACCATCTCCATCACCAGTAACTATTTTTCTTCTTCAATTCACAAACCAAGAAATTTAAACTTTCCGTTAAATCTTCTCTTGGTTATGAACAAACCAAGATGGTTTGGCATGTACGATCCTCAATTACTTTATTATCTCCATTCATTGTATTATCGAACACCAGGATGGTGTTGGCATAATACGGAGAAAGTCAAAGTAATCAAGTAAAGATACATTAGAAGAGTTAAGGGTAGGGTGATGGAGAATGAACCGGTGGATTCATTTTTGGGTAATCTATCTTCAAATATAGATGTATTTTTGACACTGAACTGGTCATGAATTATGTTAAAATTGCTCCAAATGAGCGCAAAATTGACACATGTGAAAGTCCTCATTGAAAATAAAGGAGATAGTTTATCACTTACTCCTAATAAATTAGGGAGCTACTCCACTTAACACCAATTGGTTTTAAGATGGTGCCTCTTTGGATTATGAAGTGTGATCTTTCCCCTAATATAGGTGTGACTCGTGCCCAATTAATGAAAATTATACAAATTACCATTTGATGTGTTATTTTTCAGGTATTTACTTTATGTTTTAGGTGCTCTCTCAAACTTAGTGTTTTGAGAAATTTACACTATATATAATATAGGAAAGGAGAATTAGAGGTTTCATTTGAAGCCACATGATATTTCTAACTAATAAGGATATGACATTTGTTGATATTCAATATAACTTCCATTCATATTTTAACTACTTATCATATAATTTTAACTAATCAATATATTTTTATATTTAATATCGATGCATTTATCTTTCTTCAAATTCATTTTTCAACCGTATACAATTTTATTTATTTATTTTATCATATACTTATGTTACAAAATTTTAACAATAACAAATTAATTATATTAAATATAATTGTGACTAAGAACGAATTTATACAAGCTAAACTGTGCACAAACGGCTAGTTAAAATAATAATTAAATTACGTACTACGGTGAAATACACCTTTAACTTACAAATATTAATATTTTCTACTATTAACATAATAATATTTAATATTTGGAGTAATTTACTATTTACTCGGGGAACATAAGACATTGGTGAATATTGTAGTATTGATTTAGGTAGCGTCACAGTGATGACGATCGAAATCGATAGCCATATGAAATCGTCAGAAGGTTTTGCGTAAAAAAATGTGAGGTCTACCTTGTTATCACAAGTTGGTGTGATCTCATCATCCATGCATAGGATATTAGGATATTAGGATGGGATCGGGATCACATATTAAAATATTCAACTTTACTAAATTAAATTGACTAAACAAAACGCCTTCATTCAGTTCAATGGTCGCTTGTGTAAGTGCACGCTTTATTTGTGATAAATTAATTAAAAAATAGTTATTTATACTAATATAATTTATTACTTTCTCCGTTCCTAAAAGATTGTCACATTTTGATTTTTGATGGTCAAACATAATAAAATTTGACCATGAATTCTCATTAAATAATAAGAAATAATATCGTCTTGTAGGACCTTGTTAGATTCGTCTCAATATATATTTTTGATATATCAACTTCTTATAATTTTTTCGCATGTAAGGTAATAGATATTTATGTTTTAAATCGTGTTTTATTGACTATCAAAAGTCAAAATGTGACAATCATTTAGGGATGGAGGTAGTAACTTTTTAAAATTTGGGTGGACCAAAAAGGTGTGGAATGTCAAACTTTGACGCCACTTTCACGAGTAATAAAATGTGATTTTTAATTTATCAATTTATATAATGATTTTCTCACTCTGTTTTTATTTAATAATACCCCACTTTATTACTATTGTCAAACTCATAATATATATATATTTATAATAGTCTTAAATGGAGGTAAATGTAAAGAATGATTGAAGAATAGTTGTACATACATTAAAACGTGATGCGGAATTCATATAGTTGAACTCAATGAATTGATTTGGTTTGATTCGATTTGATTTACACTCTACTTCATTATTGTCATTACAACTAGAATATTGCGCGGAACATAACTCAATTGATAAAGAATTATTTATGTAATGGGTTTAACTTTTATAATCGAGGTAGTAAAAAATACATCTCTAATCAATTGAATAACTAAAACACATCTTACAACTTACCTCATTTTTATAACGTGATGATCCCTCCAATCCAAAAAGAGTGTAGTTTTAGATATCTCTAAAATATCCAAAAATAGTGTAGTTTTACATAAATCAATGTAAAATATACCATTTTTTCCCTTAA
Source organism: Echium plantagineum (assembly GCA_003412495.2). NCBI lineage: Eukaryota > Viridiplantae > Streptophyta > Magnoliopsida > Boraginales > Boraginaceae > Echium > Echium plantagineum. Next base: position 12,924,307 of record CM016563.1, on the reverse strand, counting down.
TACCCCTATTTGCATAAAAAGACTAAAATCAAATAATGATTGTCTCATACTTAATTGGATAAATGGAGTACTAATGATTGCTTTTATAGGGGTAGCGATATAAATTTTGAATGCATTAAATGTTTCTTAATTTATGTGAACTCTCTAAAACTACACTCTTTTTGGATTGGAGGGAGTAATCGACTATATCTAATGAGATGGTGTGGTGTAATAAAATGATGTAATAGGTGTAAATTTATTGGAAATGTGGGTGTCAATATACTTATTGGGCAATACTTACAATTAATATTCCATAATATGATTCACTTGTCTCCTCTTGTTTAAGTAAAATTTCTACTAGTGGCATCTTTCAATTCATCTTTTTGCAAATTCAATTCCTCAAGGGGGAGGGGCCTTCTTGTTTTCCAACCCAATTTTCTTGATTAATAAATACAAAAAGGGTGCCATAAAAATCCAAAAATATATACAAAAGTTCCTATATATATTTTACTGAGTATAATATTTTTCAGGGGTACTTTTTTTTTATATATAAAAGTAGATTCTGTGCTTTATAGGATCCAATATATTGAAAGCTAAAAAGGGTGTGACATATTTGTTATAATGAATTCAATGGATGTGAAATGGAGAGCATTCAAGCCATTGTTTACTGTAATCTGGAGCTTTTTGTTAGCTTCTGTATTTGTTTCTGCTGAGAGAAGCTTAAAGAATGTATCTTTTTCCCAGAATTCAGCAGATTCAGATACTTTCTTCAACTTTTTGTGGCAGCCCAATAAATCAGGCTACCAACATGTTTGGCCTGTAAGTACATATAATCATTTCTTGTGTTTCTTTTAATCAGTACATTTTTTTTTAACTTTAACAAAATCGTTTTCTTGATTTTCTAACTTTTTGTCAAAGTGTTACATAATTATGATCACAAAATGGAACTCATTATATACTGATTAAGTTGTTGGGAGTTATTTGGTAGCTTGTTATTAGTTGGTTTCTAGAGACAAGAATCATTGGTTTTTGAAATTATGAGGTTAAAGCAGATTTGTTATGTGGCATTGATTTTGATCCAATATCATGCAAAGTTGTTGAGTCTAAAATGTAACTGGTAATTTTATGAAAATGTAAATATATTAATTTGGACAAAGAAAATACCAATTTACTTTTATGGAGTTAAACTTTTGATTGTGATTTGAAGTGTGAAATGATTACAGGAGATGGAGTTTGGATGGAAAATTGTAGTCGGTAGCATCATTGGCTTCCTTGGAGCTGCCTTTGGCAGTGTTGGTGGGGTTGGAGGAGGTGGAATATTTGTTCCTATGCTTACTCTGATTATAGGATTCGACGCAAAATCAGCTACTGCTATGTCAAAGTGTAAGGCTACAACGATCTTTTAGATTGGATAGTAGATACTAGGTAGAATATTCGTTCAGTTGGGCATTTAGCCTATATTAGTCGGAATCAGAATTGCACGCAATGGCTCCTGGTCACGGATCTTCAATAAATAACAGTTACTTATGTGTTTGTCATATGAACAGTCTATTTCTGCAATAAAGGTAAATTAATTAAATGGAAATTGGTTATTCTGACAGGTATGATCATGGGAGCTGCAGCCTCAACTGTCTATTATAACCTGAAGCTCCGTCATCCCACTCTTGACATGCCCATTATCGACTATGACTTGGCTGTTCTCATTCAGCCAATGCTTATGCTGGGCATCAGTATTGGAGTTGTATTCAATGTAGTTTTTGCGGACTGGATGGTTACTGTTCTTCTAATTGTTCTGTTCATAGGTATTGTTTTATTTGACATATCTGAAGTTTGTTCTAAGAGCTAGCATGAGTTGACATCCAATGTTCACTTGATTTTAGGAACTTCTACTAAGGCATTTTTCAGAGGACTTGAGACTTGGAAGAAAGAAACAATAATGAAAAAGGTTTGCATTCTTTGCCTTTAGCTGTTGTATTATTTAGAATTGTTCTCAAGTCAATAGCATACATCCACATGAATGACTCTAAATGTTTATTGCCTGTTGGTATATTTATCCTCTGAGGTTTTAGTTAGTTTGTTATTATTTCTAATTCTGGCTACTTCTTTCTCCAGGAGGCTGCTAAAAGGTTAGCGTCAAACGGTAAGGAGATTTGCTGGCCTCACTTTAAATTTAATAGACAACTTGTAGAATTTTTCTATTTGCATTCCTGCCAATACTAGTTGTCATATAACCTTTACTGCTTTAGGTGCTGTTGGAGAAGCCGAGTACAAGCCTCTCTCTGCTGGGCCTAGTAATGGCACCAAGAAAGAAGACAATGTTGAACAAGAGGTATTTTAAAAGGTCTTGTCTATTTTACAATTTTCCTATAGTAATCCTTGCCGTTTCAGGTTTCGCTCATTGACAATGTTTGTTGGAAGGAATGTGGGCTTCTTGTTTTCGTTTGGATTGCTTTCCTAGCCCTACAAATTATCAAGGTTTCGCTCCTTTCTCCTGATAGGATGATGTTTGCTCACTTAGTGTTGAGTATATAATTTAATCGATATTGATGGGCAGGAATATACATCTACTTGTTCAGTTGCATACTGGGTGGTCAATTTGATGCAGGTATATATCACAGTGGTCTAACCTTGTTTTAGAGTTTAGACCATATCACTTATCTGCTAAATACACTTGTAACTGAATACCATCTGTATATGCCAATGTCCACTTCTGAAATGTTATGCAGATCCCCGTTGCTGTTGGTGTATCTTCATATGAAGCCATTAGCCTGTACAAGGGATGGAGAACAATTTCATCCAAGGGAGAGACGGGAACCAATTTCCGAGTCAGCCAACTACTTGTCTACTGCTTCTTTGGGGTTTTGGCTGGTGTGGTCGGGGGCCTGCTTGGTCTTGGTGGAGGCTTTATCATGGGACCTCTATTTTTGGAACTAGGAGTTCCTCCTCAAGTGAGTAAATATTCAGTGCTCATCATGTTGTGATATAGTTGCCAATAATTCCACCAAAACCTGAAGCTAAGAAGTTGGTATTAGACAAGTTGTAACTAATAGGTGCTGGTAACCTTTAAGTTAAATCTTATAATCATTGTTATAAATGCTATGATTAATTGGAAATTTGTTCGTTATTGTTTCATCCATTCGAATGAGATTTGTACATCTGTTTTTGCAGGTATCAAGTGCCACTGCAACCTTTGCAATGATGTTTTCATCATCAATGTCTGTGGTGGAGTATTATCTCCTAAAACGTTTTCCCGTCCCATACGGTTAGAACATCCCTATCTTGAGCAAATTCCTCTACTAACCACAACATTCTTTTCCCCATCCTCCAACAACATCGTCAGAATCATCTCTGAAAGGATACTTCTGTAAGATATATTATACATGAAATCTAACTCTTGCTTGTGCATTGCAGCCCTATACTTGATGCTCGTTGCAACCGTTGCAGCTTTTGTAGGACAGCATGTTGTGAGAAAGGTTATAATTATACTTGGTCGAGCATCAATAATCATCTTCATTTTGGCATTCACAATTTTTGTGAGTGCAATTTCTTTAGGTGAGCATATACTACTACTTAGCATTTCCCTTCGTAACTTATCATTTTGACTAACCACCGAAACTGCTTTCAAAATGTTCAAAATTCTAACGTGTCAAAACCGTTTCATGTTTATGATCAGGTGGTGTTGGAATTTCTAACATGATTGGAAAGATTCATCGACATGAGTACATGGGTTTCGATAACCTCTGCAAGTACGAGGTTTAATTTCCTTAGTGTCAGGCGCATCATTATCATCATCTTCACATTCATGTTTTACAAGATTTATAGGAATGTCCCATTTGTTACTGCAGTGATCATCATAACAACCTTTACATATCCCTTATTAGGTTCACTACAAAATTTTGGGATTTCGAATAGTCCGGTTTGCTTATGTATCTAAACTCATGATTTTTTAGAATATCGTTTGTGGCACATTGAACCCTTACATCCATGATTTACTTCGTGTTACTTCATCAGTAAAACACGTTCACTGACTCGGTTTGAATGATCAAATCGAATCCTCGAGTTCAGTTCTAACATGGAGTGTTCCACCGTCTATCTTTAAGAATCGTGCAGCTGTTGTGTGGTATCTTTCATGTACAGTATGTCAAATTATGAAGCAGACGCCCCACAAGCAAATGGAGCTATTGCCAACAATAATATGACAACAAAAAAACAATAAATGGACGATGAAGATGTCGTTGACACGACAAAATGAATAAAGCACCAAAGGGGGCAATTTTTAGATAAAGTTGGAGTGTAAGGTTGGCTAGATACTTGGTTCACACTACTATGCTTAAATCTTGAAAATAACTAAAACGAACAATTTCAACGGAACTTTTCAAGTGCTACAATGACATAGAATGAAATGGTTATGATGCTTACTTCACCACTATGAAGCATTCCGTGCTAACCTCTGACATCAATCTCCAGGGCAGGGGAGTTGGTCGGGGTCTTACTTTAAGGGTTTCAAACTTTTTTTGTTAGTGTAAGAGCACTCACATCAGGCTCCTTAATTGTTATTTTAGGGGCTGGAAAAAATTAAAAATGTGAAAAAAATATTTTATCAATTCTCCTAAAATTTTTCGTGTCCCTAAACTAATTTACACATCCTCCCAAATGGTGTAAATATTCACAGTGTGTATATTGCGGTTACCAAGTTTTTTCTTTATATTTTATTCAATTTTGAGTGAATAACATGATAGCTGCTAAAGTAAACCTGTGAAAAGTGAAGCCCCAAAATTGGAAAAGTAACGGTTAATGTGAGTGCTCTAAGGACATGTTGATTCTAAAATTTGATTGGTTGGTTATTATCATAAATAAATTTGAAGGTTTTTGTACATTTTCTCGTTTGAGTTAGAGTAATGGGCAAACCGCTCATGAGTCCGGTCTATGTACCTATTGCTTCATAATTATATTAGGTTTTAAGTTATTTTATTTACGATAGTTATTGTAAATGCTATACATATGACTTATTCTTATAGTAATATAATTATGAGTCAATACATAAACTTACCAGAATTATGGTCTACTCGCTCATTATTCCAACAATATCAATAAGGCATCATCATAGGATTTGTCTTTGAATTTTTTTTAATAAAAAATAAGTTTTTTATAAATAAAAAATACAGTATTTATTGATTACAACAACCAAGCTAGTAAATTATGGTTATTTAGTGTAAAAATCCACTTCTTATTCTCCACATATTTTAATATTATTACTAATATTGTGTTTATTTTGATATATATTTTGGTTTTTATTACACGCCATCCTACCAATTGTTTTTAGACTATTACTTATCATTTTATTATTTTAAGATACAATTTTATGTATTTACTTACCTATTAAATTAAATCACTAACATCAAATAACTAATGAATCATTTTTAGGTGATTATATAATTAGAAAAACAAGCGTTTTTAGTCGTTTTGTTTATGTGTAAAATGTTAACTATATAAAGTCGGAAGGAGTACTAAAATTAAATTCAAAAAGTTATAAATTATAAATTGTTTAATATTATTAGATTCAATTATCACAACTTTTATTAAGTTATGTTGTATCTATAATTAATGAATACTCCCTTCGATCCCTAATGTTTTTGTATGTTGAGTTTGATCAATGATTAAAAATCATAAGAATTGAATATTATGAAATCATTTCAACAATATTATATTAAGCATTATTATTATTTTAAGAATACTTGATAATTGATGGTCAACAAGACATTTCGATATATACAAACGCCAATTATTTTGAATTAAAGTGAACATGCTACTGTACTCTATCCGCTTTTTAGTTCTCCTCATAACAAAAAATTATTTTCAGACATTTGTCAGTTGTATAAAAATTAATATTATGAAAATAATTTAAAAGATGAATCCAATAATATATAGGAGTAATTGATAATCAAAGTTCAAATTTTAAAAAATCAAATAATAATTAAAAATTAAAACTCATTGGAGGGAGTAGTAGTTTATGACATTAGTCAATGGCATGAGTTGACCAAACAACCTTAGCGCCTCTATTTTTTTCAATTTTGCAGGTTGTCTTGTTTCCTCATTGTTTTAGAAACCACACACACACACTTCAAACAACAAAATCTTAGTATCATCTAACTCTTATCTTTTTATTCAAATAATTAAAGTTCCAATTTCAGATCTTGTTGAATAATCTAGAGTAGTTTTGATCTGTAATGCATGTTGAATAGATTCTTTTATTGGTCTTCTTGAAGAAGCTTAATACTGTAACTCTGTAAGTCCACCTTGTTGTACAAGTTCAAATTTCAATATTGAATTTTTATGTTTCTTGATTCAAGATATAATATATGGGCGATTGGGGTTTGGTTTGATTTCTAATTTCAAGATTGAATTTTTATGTTTCTTGAATAATTAAAGGTTTTGTGGGTTTTAGTTGGAATATTAGTTTGTTCCTTGTAAACCTTGATTGAGTTGGTTTCACTCATGAAGGGTTTTTAAAAACCCAATTTAAAGATTATTGATTATATGTCATTTGTTTTGTGGTTTTTCAATTTGGGTTGTTTTTCTTTACTGGATAGTTTGTGTCTTTGCTGGATTCCAAATTATTAATTTTACTGTGTAAATTCAGGTTTTCTTGGTTAATTATAGAAGGATATGTATGACCCTTGAAACTAGAAGATGACTTTTCTCATTAAGGTGTTGTATTTGGTTAATTTTTTGAAATTGAGAAAGCTGATGGATAGAAAATCAAGGCATGAGAAGACTTTCATTTTTACAGCCAATGATTTTCGGAGTTGATTGTTAGTGAAACCAAGTTTAATGTGAATGGGGTTAGACAAACGGTGGAAGCATAACATAACAAGACTTTTCATCTAATTTTGGTTTTCGTAGAGATAGAACTATGTGTTTCATCTACAGGACTTTAAGTAGTAACTAGATGTTGATATAGAACCTTGCATGACATTGCTTAACAATGATCATTATGCTAAGAAGTCACATATGGCCTATAAGTATAACTTGACCGTTGCGCAAAAGTATGTGTTTGAAGTTGAGGTAGTGTGGGAGATACTATGACCTGCAAACTTCTTGAGCATCAGAATGTAGCTATTCCCATGTCTTACTAACTTATGCATATTGAAGAACGTGATGCGAATTTACTGTCCTTCATTAAGAGACATGCAAAGACAAATTGAATGACTTGTTAGATGGAGAAGGTATTAGTCATAAAATTTATTGTATGAGTTGGTATCTCTGAAGGTCATCTTTATACTTGTTTTTTTAGTTAAGGCGGTGGATCTTCAGATTGGTGCTCAGCGAATTCATTTGGAAACAGCGAGCTTCCTTCTGAAAAACATTCTGGAGAGAATACAAGTGTGGGAATTGGGTGTGCTATTTTTCTCTATATTCAAATGAACATGGATGGTGACGAGACAAACGCACCTTCTTCGAGTAGCATCAGAGAGGTTGTTCAGACTGCTCGTCCTTTACATGGGTAACTCCTGGTCCTTGTTTCCTCTGTCATTTTGGTTTCCACTCTTCCATGTTTTCTTCTGTTATCTGCTTCAACCTTGTACCTTGTGTTATGCGATATTATATAACTGTTAATTTTCTAGTTTAGTGCATTTGGATGTGAACTAGTACAGTAACGGGTTAGCAACTGTGAGGTATTAGGCATGTGTTTCTCACCCTTGCAGCTGATCTATTGACCGTTAACATAGTGGAAATTTAATTTGGTACAATATTTCATGTAGATGTGTGCTGAAAACTATTGAATGGCATTTTTAAATGAAACAATGTACACATTTTTTGAACAGGGTGTAAATAGATCTATCAGTTAAGACTATGCCTTACCAGTATGAATGTTACTTCTCATGAACTAGGGGTTAGTCGTATGGTATCGTGTTGAAGTTCATTTTCATTTCGATGTGTACTTGCATGCTAGGTGCTGAATGAGTATCTTACTTTCTGAATGTGCATAGCAAATCTCTTGATAAACTAAATTATACCAATGCTTTTACAGGAGGACCAGTGGCCCGACAAGGCGTTCAACGAAAGGACAATGGACTGCAGAGGAGGTATAGTCAATTCACTAGTAAACTTATAGGGTTTTACATGACAGCACAATCAATACAACATCTGGCATATCCCAACATCAACTTGTTCTCACCTTCCATGTCTGTTGTAAGACTAGATATTTCTAACACGATTTGCAAATGTAGTTATGTTAGATTAGTTAGGAATTGAGTCCTCTTTGGACTAGGCTATTCTCTATAATTCAGTTCAATAGGATGATTATAGCCCATATAGGACCCAGTTTCTATTTCCTTATGTCTTAGTATTTGCCTATGTGTACCGTCATACCAACAACCTCTTACTAAACATCTTCATTTTTTATGTCAAGTATGGAAATTGTGGTTTATTAATTATTTGAAAGAATATGGATTCTATAACAAGTAATGCTTATACTTCATAGTGATGGTTTGTCAATGAATATAAAACTCCCCAAGTTTTCAAACCAGTACTTCTTATAGGTTGATGCACTGTACTGAAGTTCTTGATATTACCTCAATTTGAGATATGAGATGATATAAAATATACAGACTAGCTAAACAAAGAATTTAAACTTCCATTTTACTCTCTTGCTTTTATTTTGAAGAACTTCCGCTGATGCATGTATAATGTATTACCACATTACTTCTGCGACAATTTCTTTTGATTTCTTTCATTTTTCCTTTTGAGGATGATACACATATTGTTAATTCCAATAATTCAGATAACAATGTCCATCAGCAGGTAACACAGAAAAATCTGTGGAGTATTTTCCTCACTGTAACACTTTTGAAAGTGCTACAGTATGCACATTTAGCGACATTCAAGTTCCTTTTATCATGGTTAATGTGTTTTACATATCCCCTTTCCCGAATGAAAAATTTAACAATATGAACGAGAATATTATTACAAACATTAGAGTATAAGAATATAATACAAACATTCATCATACACTTCTAAATATGGTGTATCGGCATGCCTCCATGCCCAGTTCAGGATAAAGACGCAAATACTTCCATTTCAGAAGGAAAATAGATCCAGTAGTAATGATAACAAACAGATATATCATATAGTCGAATAGATTTGGTAGACTAAGTCTAGGTTCCATAACAAAATTGATCAGGATGGCTTAATCATTACATTTATTTTGTTTCTCCATTAGAATTTACCTTTTGTGTATAGTTTGTTTCCTGTAACATCTTTTATCTTCTTTTAGTGATGTGCAAAATAAGTGGTTTTGCCAATGGATGCCTTTGCCCCTCTACCAACAAAATGGGTTACTATTATGCTCAGTATCTCTTTGTGTATACCGGAACAAGTAGTTTTTATGATAGTCTACTAAATAGTTGTAGCATTCTTGATAAAATGAAACATTGTTCTCACAGGATGAAATTTTGAGTCAGGCTGTTCAGCGCTTTAAAGGGAAAAACTGGAAAAAGATAGGTACTTTTCTTTTTGTTGGTAAATTAAGTCTTCCGTAGTTTGAATCAATGAATGCTGAAATAATTGCAAGTTTTTGTTGTTCTTAATTTTAATTGAGCTTTGAGCTTCTCTTGTTAGTTTCTGCACAATTGTTTGCGAATAATGTTTCCAATTTCTTTACTTATTAAAATTAGCGGCTATCAGTAAATAGCCCCTAATGAACATGATATTGGAAGTACACGCTCCTCCATATGGAATAGCCTTGTCAATCAAAGGAACATAATTTTATTTTTTGTTCATTTACCTTGGCCCCGGGGTGAAGCATTGTTACATTATAAAGAACATGTTAGGTTTATGCTCTTATGAAATGTACATGTCAATGATGTTCCTCTGAAGCCGAACATTGTTATTATTATAAGTTATCTCCAAATTAATTTCTGGTAGCAATAGCCTACTGTATGAGATTTTAGTTATGAATAGTGGAAAAATTGAGTCCAATGCATTGTTGCTCATTTATGCAAATGAATTTCGGTGATCTGCATTTTCCTATTCATGTTACCATCTAATTGTGGTTTTATAGTTTTCCTTCATTATTTTGTTAAAATATTAAATGTAGTTATTTAATTAGTCTGCGGATCAGTGAGCTGAATTATTGTTTGATTAGTCAGATCCAGTGATCAATATTCATGTGATGGCGTAAGTCGATCTTCTGATATAATGCTGCTGATGATGCAGCGGAATGCTTCAAGGACCGCACTGATGTGCAGTGCTTACACAGGTGGCAAAAGGTTTTGAATCCAGAACTTGTGAAAGGCCCTTGGTCTAAAGAAGTAAGAATATTCATCTATATGTTCTTCTTTACTAATGTGTCGTGAGCTAATATTATTTTCCATATGAAACAGGAGGATGAAATAATAATTCAAATGGTCAACAAGTTGGGCCCAAAAAAATGGTCAACCATTTCCCAGGCTTTACCTGGACGGATTGGAAAGCAATGTCGAGAAAGGTAATGAACAAGACATTTTCTTTGCTTTAAAGTTTCTTTTGGTCTAACTTTGTTCTTTGTTAAATGGACCAATGCTTGCCTGAATGGCTAAATGCCTATTGCATGTGCTGCTGATATGATTTGCAATTCCTCTGCTAGCTAATTACTAGCAATGAAAGTTTTCCATGTGAAGTGATACCAGTTACCATTGGGAACTTGTGTTGCTAAGATTTTAAGCCTTTTACATTTGCAGTAGAAATAAAACATTGCCTCTGTCCTCGATGGGGTGGTACTTAAATTGCTTTATCACCCTTAGGAATAGTTTTTCTCTCGCCATAATTCTGTTTCAACAATGAAGAATGTTGACTCCGTAAATTTTCCAATCTTACATATTCTTACAGCTTTGTGGCTACACCCTTCCTGTTCTTTTACGTAACAATACCTTCGAGGTTATATTAGCTAAATGCTTATTGTTAAAAATTGCATGTTACATCAACAGTTATGTACTTATTTTACCTGATCTTTAGGTGGCACAATCATTTAAATCCTTCCATAAACAAGGAAGCCTGGACTCAGGAAGAGGAATTGGCACTGATCCAGGCTCACCAAATATATGGAAACAAATGGGCAGAACTGATGAAGCTCTTCCCTGGAAGGTATTTTCATGTTCTATTGGAACTCTTCTTAACGAAAAAAACAAGGGGATTGGATCCTATATAAACAATTTATATCATGAGACTTCTTGTTTGTTCCATGACATGTAATATTTTTGCCACTATGAAGACAAAGTGTTACTAATAATGTGCATCAGGCATGCTGCGGCAGATTATTCAATTTAGTATTAACTCGTTGATGAGATATTATCCTAACTTGGAGCTGTAGTCATGATGCTTGTTTCTTTTTGCTGAACATCCTTTTTCTTACTGATATTATTATCATCAGGACGGATAATGCAATTAAGAATCACTGGAATAGTTCTGTCAAAAAGAAATTAGATGAGTATCTCGCTTCAGGCTTGTTGCAGCAGTATCAAGGTCTACCTCATGTCAGCCATCCAAGTCAATCTAGTGCTTCCTCCTCCAAAGTGCAACATAACTGTGAAGATGGCACTGTTCCTACAGATAGATCAGAAGTGGAGGCTACCCAATGTAGTCAAGGTTCAACATTTGTTGGTTCACAATCCACAAGTGATATGGGCAGTGAACTTGTGCTCATTAGAGATGAGTGCACAATAACTGATGACTGCAATGTTAAAGATCCAGGTTCCTGTTCAATAACTTGTTCTGGAAGCTATCCAATAGATGCTCAAACGGGTTCTCTTCTCATTCCGGAGGTGCCTCATGTATTAGGTGGACCTGCATTCAGTGACATTAATTCTATGAACGAGTGGGACTCTTCCATAGTTAGCAATTGTCAGATCAGTCCTGATGAATTATCTAATAAGCTATCATGGGATCTTGGAGAATTTATGCAGCTCTTGAATGGTAATAATAGCCAGAACATACCGCCATCTCCACTCCAACAGGGACAATTTATGCAGCTCTTGAATGGTAATAGTACCAATAGGGTTGCTGAATGCTTTCCTTCCAACACTGATATGTATGGGGTTGAACAGTCTGCAGATCATAGTGTTCCTCTTTCAAACTATCTGGTCTCTAAAGAAAGTACTTGTGCAGCTCAGTCTTACTATTCACTGGGATCCGATATGTTCTCTACTTTATATTCTCAACAAGCTTCTGTTCCTGTAGAACATCAAGTCACCGAGGTGAATGATTTTACGGTGGAAAATCAAGAACAGGATTCTGTTCCAGATAGATATGATGGATCAATACATGTCAACCAGTCCAGTAATTCATCTTGTCAGGTACCGATGGAAGACCTAATGCAGCAGGAAACTGATCCTCTCAATACAGTTAATGTTGATCATTTTGGTTCCATGTCATCTCATCATGTTGGAACTTCTGTCTGTGAAAATCCTATTGTACCTGATGAACATAAAGATTCAAGAAATTTGTGTTATGAACCTCCTCGTTTCCCAAGCTTGGATATCCCGTTTTTATGTTGTGAACTTATTCAGTCTGGTTCAGATATGCTACAGGAGTTCAGCCCTCTTGGTACTCGCCAGTTCTGGACATCTGTTAATAGGTTCGGAGACTCACCTTCCGGGGAAAGAAGTCCTGATGCTGTGCTTAGAAGTGCCGCCAAATCCTATCTGTGTACACCATCTATATTGAAGAAACGAAATCGTGATTTAGTTTCGCCGCTGTCAGAAAAGAGGTTGGAAAAAAGTTTGAGAGTGATCTAAACCAGGATCAGTTCTCTAAATTGGATAGGGAGTTCTCCAGTTTGGATGCTATGCTGAAGGAGATTGACGAATCATCAAAAGAAACAGAGAGAACTGTTGACATGATTGAAGATAAAGAAAATGGAGCTCCTGACTTGGAGCAAGGTGACAGGAAAGATGTAAAATGTATTAAGGGCACTACAACAGATGCTAGATATCCTCTAAGTGAAGTTGATGTTGACAGAAACAAGAATGGTGGTGAAGGCACTGATACTAGTAATTCTGATGGTAATTTTGACAGAAACAAGAGACGTGAAGCTGCAATAGTTGCTACACCGACATCTGATGCTACATCTTCTTCAATGTTCTCTTGTAGCATGTCGAGAATGAAGGATGACTCTAATTTGGGTAAGGCTACTGAGCTACCTGCAGCTTCTTCATCGATGCGTGAGAGGGACAAGAGAGGGCTCTCAGGAAGTGGTATTGGTGCAGAAACTACAAGCATGTAAGATTATTGACGCTTCCCGATCCTTTTGAAGGTTTAAATCTTGGTTATTGCTTGTAACCATTTAACTGAATTTGTTCTCCTCTTTATAGCCTTAACTGAAATTTTTCCTTAGGTTTGGTGAAACACCGATCAGACTGAACATTGAATCACCTTCTGCATGGAAATCCCCTTGGTTCATAAGCCCTTTCCTGCTTGGAGCGAGGGTTGATACCGACATAAATATTGAGGTAGTCTTTCTCCCCCATCAAATTGAAAGGAGTCATTACATTTTGTTATGGAATGATTAACTCATTTGTAACGCACATGACACGTTGAAGCTGGCCATTGTATAAGTTACATTCATAGTAATCTTTTGCTGATACAATCTGTCATATCACTTATGCATGCCTAATTATATATTTGCATAATCTTTTTCCCTTCTCTTCTTGCGATTTATGGGTTCATATACTTTTTCAGGATTATGGACTTTTTGCGAGTCCCAAAGACAAAACCTATGATGCTATTGGATTGATGAAGCAATTAAGTGAGCAGACTGCATCTGCTTTTGCAAATGCTCAGGAAGTTCTGGGAGATGAAACTCCCGAAACAATACTAAAGAAAAAATTCGCCTCCAAATTCAAACGAGTAGATCAAGATAACAACGAGAGACTAGATTGTGAGCTTGAGCAGCAGCCATCACATCCTTCTTCCAGACTCTCTTTCTGTGTAAGTTTGCACCCTTTGGTTAACATTATTCTGAGATCCCTTGATTGCCAAGTAAATTTGTTTTCTTGGAACTTTTGTCAATTTGCTCCATTTTTGTTTGGCATTGCAGGGCGAGAGACGCATTCTTGATTTTAATAATTGTGGGACACCTGAGAAAGAACCAACCAAGAATCCGAAGATTTCAAATGCCATGTTCGGCAGTTCTCCCTCTTATCTTATGAAAAATTGTAGGTAGAAAGGCCATGTCAAACTGAAAGTAGTTAAATATGTGCATAGTGTTGATGAACCTCACAATGTTTATGTATTCTTCTTTTATTCTTTTGTATCATTATTTGTGTGTGTAGTGTAATTCAGGGCATTCTCCCTTTACACTTCGTCTGAAGACGAGGGATGGTTGATGCACATTCTTATTTTAGGAAATTTCTTAATTAGACGATCAGATCAAACAGAAATACTTCAACTCCCTCCACCACCTCACTTCATCGTTGTAGTGCACACACAGACATAAGCCTACGTCTTATTACACAAATCAAGCCTCATCTTAGAGGAAGGTGGTGCATTACTGATTATCTAGCAGACAAACATGTCTACATAATGAAATTAAGTAGGAACCATCATACTAAAATTGATATGATCTAACGGTCTAATTGGATTTCCGAAAAAAGAGACTCTGGAACTGAAATTGAACCTTTTAGGACACAAATTTCATGTGGTATTTCATTGTCAAATAGGGTGCCTCGTCGAGTACTCAACTGCAGATGATCTAAGTATACCCTGTACAAGATTAAGGCTCTAAAAACTAACCATGACATTTGCAGTAATAGTTTTTAGGCAATATACCAATTGGAGAATGGATAATCTCCTCTCAAATAAAGATGGGGTGGGGAGGAAAAGAACTGCAAATGAAGCGAAATAACATAATGTTGGTGCTTAACGCTTTAGTTCTGTTTGGGAAACGTTACAAAATCTAGTACAACAATATGTATTGCGTTAGTTAGTGAACTATTATGGTGAGTACATTTAGAAAAGATCTCTCACTCTGGCGAATTCCTGTTGAAAGAAACTCTTCATAGATTGCTTCGCCTCACTCTACTTTCTTAGTCGCTTTGTCGTCGTCAACATCAGGGTTGCTTTTCGACTCATCAAATTCCAACAACTGCAAAGGTTTAATGATTATCATTAGGGGATGAAACTGCACTTACGAACTATGATGCTACAACTTCAATGAATACACTCCTATAAGATTTAAAAAGAGTTGTATCTGAAAGATGCATGATATATCAACCATTTCAACGGTAAGAGTGTTATAAAAGAAAAGAGAACATCATATGAGAGATGCAGGACTTGATGAAAAAACATTGACGAAAAACTGGCCCATTCAGTGTAAAAAAATTATGCAGTTGAATCAAACCAACCATAAAAATGATTGTCATGTGTTCCTCAAGTAAAGACAATAATATCTACAACACCGACTCGTGAATACATACCGGTTTGACTTCACCATTCCATATAACATGTACAGCCAAAAATCCGATGACAGCTGGTACAATGTACAGTAAAGCAGGCTGGAGGAGAAACACAGAAAACAGGTCAAACGCAAGTCAATGCTACAAGCTCAGAGCAAGCAGGCATGTGCACAGATACTTCACACATTGTTATATTAGACCCAAGTCGACCTATTCTTAAAATTAGTTTTAATGTGTTAATGTCATAAGAAACAACATAATCCCCTACCTGTTCAGCTTGAGCTCAATATTAGTATTTAATTTGATGCGTTAATTTCTTAAGAACCAACATACTTTACCCTACCTGTGCAGCTTGAAACCAGTTCATGACAATGATGGTAAGAATTAAACCAACTGTATAGCCCAGAAATGCACTCTTGAAGTAGTGGCTCTGCTTTCCTCTTGAAACATCAAACCGCAAGGCCAATGCCACAAAAATTCCTGAAAGATACATATGATTTCTTAATCTTGAGAATGAACAATAATGTACAGCACTGGGAATGCTTTTTATCAAATATTGGGTCATAGATATATAATATTATAGGGTGCCATACCAGGAATAACGATATCGCCAAGACCCAACATAGAAAACGGCCGTGTAGCATCAGCTGTAGGGAATAAAAGCTGAAGAAAGGGAAGCGCTATTTAGGGTTTCACCTACCACATAGCAAAAGTTAGAACGAATGCCACACTAAGCGCGAGCACACTAACCTTTATAGGGGCATCGAATGATTTCGCAACACTAACCATCACAGGAGTGAAAAAAACCCAGAATATGTCATATACAAAAAGCCCAGCCTGCAATTGAGAGAAACAAACCATCAAACCAGAAAATAAAAGACACAAGCAATTAGCGAAGAACAATCATTGGTATAATATTCTCTAAACAAATCAAGAAGACCTAAAATTATAAAAATGCTAACGAAAAGGGACGAATAGCTAAAAATAAGAAAATAAAAGGCCAATTTGGTGAACTTTGCTGCCATAATAATTTTGCAGACCTGAATGACGAAATAGTAATATTTATCTGAGGTAAGAGCTTACAAAATATTTCTGCACATGCAAGCAACTCAACTGCAGAAAGTATTTTTACTTACCAAAAGAATAGCACCAATCTTGAATGAGCCGAGTGAGAGCATTTCAATCCCCTGACGTTGTACCTCAAAGTCAGAAACTAAGCTTCGAGATATGTTAATGTGTAAAATATTAAACTATAAAACATATCTTGTAAAATGAGCATAATTGAACCGCAAAGGCATTGAGTATGAATGCCAATGAATTATGTTGGTATAACCGGGAACTAAGAGGGAAATTATTAGGGAATAACCGTGTAAAGTAAATTCATCACGGAAAAACTGGTACAGATAATCAAATAAGCTCATCTTCATAGCTCGGTTTCCAATTTCTATTATAATTATATATTTAAAAAAGGCTAACTATTAACACGAGACTTCAGTATCTGATAATATTATAAAGACATATACCAACAAAGTGTGACAGAAAGTAACAAATATTAACCAGCATCTTCGAAAATTTCATGTTAGCCTACCTGAATGCAAAATGCAAGCCCCAACACATTATTAGCAAGCCAATGCTTCTTTGAAGCATACCATACACAGAAAAAGGTTCCTGGAATTGCCGCAACAGCCTGAGACCTCGTGAACTCAATTTCTAATGCTGCCAACAAATACATAAGAAAGCATCATCTTTTGAATGCTACATCCATTTCGAGCATATAACTGGTATGGCCAACAGGCCAAGTGCACAAAGCTCAATTCAGCAAGCCGCAACTTAAAGCACGGCCAAAGCAGAAAGATATCAACAAATTTCAATATAAGGAAAATGATTGTCACTCCACTTGTTGAAAGTAGTCGTAAAAGTTGATCCAAAATAACAAAGGGACAAATTGACATTATCTGGGAAGTGTAAAATCATTCAAATTATGTAAAAAAAAAAAAACTAAAGCATTGATCAAGCAATGTAACATGTTTCTTATTACTGAGGTCATAATCCTTGAGAAGTAGAAAAATATCATATTGAAATTCATTAGCCACAGGAACCCAAGTTTTAGTGCAAGTGCTAGTGATAGATCAAGATAATATCCAAATGACAAGGGTAGTAAGCACATAACTCAAAAAAAAGTGCATATGCAGTTTTGTTTATGTTGATTGAATAGTAGTGAATTACAAAGAAACAATGACACAAACATTATTGCACCAAGACAGTTTTTATCAGCTTCTGTTCTATATAACTGGCATAGAACACAACTTTCATCTTAATAAGCTAGGGAATGGTATACTTACATTGAATATATGGCATTGGAATGCGCCAGACTATTAAACTTTCATTCCAATGTTTTGGTAGAAAACGTGAAATAGCAGGTAACAACGTCGCCCTATAAACAGTAACAAAAGTTAGACACTGAACAGTAATACATACACAACAGTTTCACCTTTACTTCATCAGAACTTATTGTAATTTCAGATGGTCAAGTTTCGACTTTCGATTTTCAGAACTAAAATTTTGAACTCAACTATCTTTTTAATGGGTGTATAATAATGTTTGGTACTTCGGTAAAATATGAAATCAATGGATACTATACTTCCAATGTATTTTATTATAGATAGAGTAATTTTGATTCGAATCGAAGTTATGTTTGACAATTAATACATAAAAGTTTGTTAATTTTAAACACAAAAATTATAATGTGGCTATCTTTTGGAGATGAAGGGAGGTATTAATCAAGCATCATGACCAAAATGGAGAGAACATACGAGAGAGCAACGATTCCCAGGACAAGGAAGTACAACGTCATTACAGCATTCACCAAGTCTTTTGATAGAAACTTAAACAGCAAAAACAGAGATAACAGCATAGCACTCCCAACTAATGGAAATCGCATAGCATGTTCCTTAGACATGGTCTCCTGCATTTTGATCACATCACATAAAGTTAGACAAGTACAAAAAAATTGCGAAGGGAATTTGCTGCAGTGACACTTAAAGCATAACTTACAGTGGGGGGAGTCGCTTTAACAGAGCGACAACATCCTACAAAGACTGTAAGACATGCGGTTAAAATGACATTTAAGTTCGGGTTCACCTTCACAACCAAAGGTGCCAAACTCAATCCTGTAAGCAAAAGCACATCGTGAGGTTAGCAACATATCAAATACTATCAGATGCACTATATATCCTATGCAGAGGTAGAAAACGGGTGGAGACTCGGTGTAGTGGTTAGGCATACATTCCTAAGTCGATATACACATGATTACATTAAAGACAAAAGAACACCAGTAGAAAACAAAGAAAGATTAAAGACAACACAAACTAAACAAAAGTATCAAACATTAAAAAAATAGTGAGACAGAAACCTGCTAAAGCAACATTCCCCAATCGCTCAAAATTCTTCATTGTTTACCCAATTTGATCAGATTCAAATCCCCACAACTGTTTCTTCAGATTACCACTTTGTCTGTACACAAAATAATCAAAACACAATAAATAACCCTCATTCAAAAAATATGTGTTTTATCCAAATCATTATATTTTTTGCAAAGACATATAAGTTGCAATCTTTATAAAAAAAAATACGAGAGCTGTAACTGTAACCAGGCATAGATGTCTCTTGTTCGTGGGTGCTCAGTCAATTACCCAACATATGTTCACAAATGAAAATAAAGGATATTATGGTTGCCCAAAACATTAAACTGCATAAAGGATAAGTCCAAGTTCCAACACCCATTCCTAATGTCCTAGATCCATCCCTGGCTGTTACCATCATATACACAGTCGAGCAAGAACGTACTATGTGAATTTGCAATCTTTATCCAATTATAGTGCAAAAAAGAACAAGATCAAGTGTAAGTCAACAATATTCATCACTACTTCTAGATTCCACACCTTGCAATTACAAATTGGGAATACAACATATACCCACACTCAAAAATCATTCATCCATCCAGATCATTATTACTCCGGATTATTTTATAACTACAGAGTTTCAAACTAGAACATGATATCTCTAACAGTCAAATACACATTGAAAAAACAACACATATATGTAAATTTCCAATCTAAATGAAATTGGAATGCGGAAACATAACAAGGTAATTCAACAAAATATATCAATCACACACATTCAAAAGTACCCTTCTGATCCAAAATTATCATTATTTTCATAAAATACAAAAAGTTGCAAACTTTAGGGGGAGGGGAAACAAGCGTATATATATGTAGCTGATACAGTCGAATACACAGTCGAACAGGAACATATATATGTAAATTTACAATAATTATCCATTTTGGATTACAAAAACAAAAACAGAAACAGATATATGTAATGTTACAAATATTTATCAAATTGTAGTACAAAAACAAAACAAGATCAATTATAATTCAACAAGATCAATCACCTCAACGTCAAAACACAATTCTTTGAGAAGAAATATATTGGAAAACCAGGGTTTAGTAGGGGGCAGAGAAATCAAAATCAAAATTGGTGATAATGTTAAAATTGAAATTGTAATAATGTTCGACATCAATCAGAATTACCACATTGGAGTCAATTGGAAAGATATTACTCCCAGTAGTAGTTATTTGAGGCAACTACTTGTATTTTCATTTTTCTAAATAGTTATTGCATAATATCCTTTTTCCTTATGACATAAAGCACTACATAAAGCCAAGGCTCTTAACTAATGGTATTGGACATGATTTTTTTTGTAAGGGTGTCACGTTCGATTTTGTAAAGAGATATACTTAAATATACTTCATTTGCTTCTTTTACTTTCGGTGTTGTCTTTGCAGCAAGACAACTTTGAGGATTGGAGTCAAACCCAGAAAGCGGAGTTCATACATTACATGGATTGAAGTCACATTCAGAAAGTGAAAGTTCATTCGAGCCGTCTAAGAAGACGAAATTATTTGTTTGGAGATCAGACTCTCATTTACTTAGTTCAGACTCTTTCGAATTGTAATTATATCGCATGAGTATATTTGTAACTTTATCGTTTGATGGAAAAAGTCGTACATGAAGACAAATAGGTCAATCAACTAATGTCACGTTGCGCTCCCAAAGGAGTTATTGAAGTATCATCCAATTTTATTTTATTGAACATTTGTACTTGTCGTTGACCATTAAGGACTAGATGTAAGGTAGAAAGGAAAATGCTTCTTCTTTTAAGAATTCGGTCTTCACATGAATGCTAATGTGGTTACCAATACCTTCAAGCTGAGCAGAGTGTTACCCTCCAACTCTTCAGTAAAAGAAAAATGAAGAACAATATATGATCTGCGATAGAGTATTTGTTCAGATGCTACTCCGAATCCGCTACTCGAAGCCAACAGGCAACAGAAGCTGCATCTTTTTCTGTGTCCACTAGTGCCATGTCGAGAAATTACAAGCATGTAAGTTGTTCACGCTTCATCATTTTGAAGCTTTAAATTTTGGTTATTGTTTGCAACCATTTAAAGAATAAAGATCGGGTGCAGGAGTAAATGGACTGCAAATGAAGCGATTTTTTTTTGGCGCCTAACGCTTTAGTTTTATTTGGGAAACGTTACAAAATCTAGTACACCAATCTGCATTGCATAAGTTAGTGAACTACTATGGTGAGTACATTTAGAAGAGATCTCTCACTCGGTTACTCTGGCCAATTCCTGTTGAAAGAAACTCTTCATGGTCTTCCAGATTGCTTTTCCTCACTCTACTTTCTTGGTCACTTTGTCGTCGTCAACATCAGGGTTGGTTTTCGACTCATCAAATTCCAACAACTGCATAGGTTTAACGATTATCATTAGAGGATAAACATGCACTTATGAACAATGATGATACAACTTCAACAAATACACTCCTATGAGGTTTAAAAAGAGTCTCATCTAAGAGATGCATGATATATAAACCATTTCAACCATAAGAGTGTTATAAAATAAAAGAGAAAAGTCAGCATACGTAACATCAAAGAAAAACTGGCCCATTCAGTGTAAAAAGATTATGCAGTTGAATCAAACCAACCATTAAAATGATTGTCATGTGTTCCTCAAGTAAAGACTAATATTGAAAACACCAACTCGTGAATACATACCGGTTTGACTTCGCCATTCCATATAACATGCACAGCCAAAAATCCGATGACAGCGGGTACAATGTACAGTAAAGCAGGCTGAAGGAGAAACACAGGAAACAGGTCAAATGAAAGTCAATGCTACAAGCTCAGATCAAGCAGGCATGTGCACAGATACTTCGACACAATGGTATATCGGCTACCGGATCTTGATATTTAATTTGATGTGTTAATTTCATAAGAAACAACATATTCCCTACCTGTGCAGCTTGAAACCAGTTCATGACAACGATGGTAAGAATCAAACCAACTGCATAGCCCATAAAGGCACTTTTGAAGTATTGGCTCTGCTTTCCTCTTGAAACATCAAATCGCAAAGCCAATGCCACAAAAATTCCTGAAAGATACATATAATTTCTGGAAAATTACCACTATATCCTCTTAAATCTTGAGAATGTACAGTATTGAGAATGCCTTTCTCAAACATTGGATCATAGATAGAAGTGGGTGAAGTAATATAACAAACAGGTCTATCAGTGTAGAGAAACGTGACCGTTACTAGTGAGAAAGTACTCTATACGGAAAAGCATATATTAAATTATAGCAATGTCATATGAAAATAAAATCTTCTTTAATTCAGGACAAAAATTCATGGAATTCGTAAAACTATAGGGTGCCATACCAGGAATAACGATATCTCCAAGACCCAACATAGAAAACGGTCGAGTAGCATCTGCTGTAGGGAACAAAAGCTGAAGAAAAACAATAATTAGGGTTTCCCATGTACCAAATATAAAAAGTTAGAATGAATGCCAGATTAAAGCACGGACACACTAACCTTTATAGGGGCATCAAATGATTTTGCAACACTAACCATCACAGGAGTGAAAAATACCCAGAATATGTCATATACAAAAAGCCCAGCCTGCAATTGTGAGAAGTAAACCATCAAATATAATATTGTCTAAAGAAGTCAACAAGATCTAAAATGACAAACATGCTAATGCGAAGGTTGAATAGCAAAAAATAAGAAAATAAACGGGCCAATGTGGTGAACTTTGCCGCCATAATAATTATGCAAACCTGAATGACGGAAATAGTAATATTTATCTGAGGTAACAGTTTATATAATATTTCTGCACTTACAAGCAATTCAACTGCAGGGAAAAAAATTACTTACCAAAAGAATAGCACCAATCTTGAATGAGCCGAGTGAGAGCATTTCAATCCCCTGACATTGTACCATGAAGTCAGACTAAGCTTCGAGATATGTTAATGCATAAAATACTGAAATATCAAACGCATATAATGTAAATATGAGCATTACTGCACCATGAAGAGATTGAAGTATAAATATGAACATTTACAATGTAAAGGTTCACCAGTAACTGGCACATCGAGACATCAAATTCTTCATAAACGTAACTAATATGATGGATAAATACGAAATACAGATTGAGGCATAAATGAAACATTACTCAAGTAACAAATGCCAATGAACTATGCAGGTATAATGGGAACTTAAATTCATCATGGAAATACTGAGCATATAACTATCAATGTCTCTCTTCTGATAGTACTAAAATGAAGAAATTTGTGACCTTTTGAGAAGTCGCTTCAAATATTTAGGGTATTCTGGAATAAAAAGGAATCTGATATGGATCAAAAGTAATTAACAGGTTTCCTAAAGACGAAGTCATACGGAAACAATTTGAGACAAATTTGATATTAGAAAACTAATACAGATAATCAAATAGCCTCATCTTCATAGCTGGCCTTCAAATTCCTATTATAATTGTAGAAAAAGGTTGTTTAACATGAGACTTCACTATCTGATAAAAGTTATATTGACACATACCAACAAAGTGTGACAAAAAAATAACAAATACAAACCAGCATCTCCAAAAATTTCACTTTAGCCTACCTGAATGCAAAATGCAAGCCCCAACACATTATTAGCAAGCCAATGCTTCTTTGAAGCATACCACGCACAGAAAAAGGTTCCTGGAATTGCAGCAACAGCCTGAGACCTCGTGAACTCAAATTCTAATGCTGTCAATAGAAACATAGAAATCATCATGCTACATCCATTTTCAAGTATATAACTGGTATTGCCAAGTGCACAAAGCTCAATTCAGCGAGTCGTATCTTAAAGCAGGGAAAAAGCAGAAAGTATCAACAAATTTAAAAAATGATTGTGACTCCACTTCTTGAAAATAGTTGTAATGTAAAAGTGGATCCAAATTAACAAAGGGACAAATTTGCATTATCAATGAAGTGTAGAATCTTTCAAATTACATCAAAAACATAAAGCAACATAACATGTTTCCTCTTAAAGATGTCATAATATTAGAGAAGTTGCAAATCTCGTACTCCCTCTTCTTTCAAAATAATTGATCATTGAGCAAAAAAGTACTTTATTAAGGATCAAGAAAGATTAATGTTAAACCCTATACAATATAGATAATTACTATAAAAAACTAAACCAAACTCTAAAAGCAAAAGCAATTATTAGGGTCAAAAATCAAAAAATGAGTTGAAAAATACATTGAATTCTAGACAATCAAATATTCTAAAAAAAAGTAAACTTTTCCTACATAATCAACTATTTTGAAACGGACGGAATTTTATATTTCATCTGTCACGGAACCCAAGTTTAAGTACAGTGCTAGTGATGGTTCAAAACGAAATCCAAATGACCAGGTAGAACGAAGAAGTTAGTTAGCATGTAACTTCAAAAAAGTGGATATGCAACTTTCTTTATGTTGACCAGGTAGAACGAACAACTTTCATCTTAATAAGCAAGGGAAAGGTATACTTACATTGAATATAAGGTAATGGAATGCGCCAGACGATCACGTTATCATTCCAATGTTTTGGCAGAAAACCAGAAATAGCAGGTAACAAGGTCGCCCTATGAACCATAACAAAAGTTAGACACTAGACCATAATACACTGATACATACACAAACAGTATCTCCTTTACTTCATCAGAACATATTGTACATTAAGATAGTCAAGTTTTGACTTTTGATAGTTGGAACTCAAATTATCTATTTTAATGGGTAATGATTTGGTAAAATATGAAATCAATGGATATTACTTCCAATGTATATTACTATCGATGTGGTAGTTTTGGTTTAAATCCAAGTAATGTGTGACGCTTGATACCCAAAGTTTGTTAATTTTGACCATAAAAATCAAATGTGATTATCTTTTAGAGATGGAGGGAGGTATTAATCAAGTATCATGACCAAAATGGAGAGAACATACGAGAGAGCGACGATTCCCAGGACAAGGAAATACAACGTCATTACAGCATTCACCAAGTCTTTTGATAGAAACTTAAACAGCAAAAACAGAGATAACAGCATAGCACTCCCGACTAATGGAAATCGCATTGCATGTTCCTTAGACATGGTCTCCTGCATTGACCACATCACACAAATTAGAAAAGTACAAAAGAAAAATTGCAAAGAGAATGCGCTGCAGTGACACTTATGCATAACTTACAGTGGGGGGAGTTGCTTTAACAGAGCGACAGCATCCTACGAAAACTGTAAGACATGCGGTTAAAATGACATTCAAGTTCGGGTCCACCTTCACAACCAAAGGTGCCAAACTCAAACCTGTAAACAAAAAAGCACATGGTGAGGTTAGCGACATATCAAATACTATCACATGCATGATATATCCTATGCAGAAGTAGAAAGACGGGTGGAGACTGGGTGAAGTGGTTAGGCATTCATTCCTAAGTCAAAATACACATGATGACAGTAAAGACAAAAGAACACCAGCACAAAGGGAAGAACGACCAACCCAAGCTAAACAAAATTATCAAACATTAAAAAGTAGTGAAAAAGGAACCTGCTAAAGCAACATTTCCCAGTCGCTCGAAATTCTTCATTGTTTACACAATTCGACCAGATTCAAACACCCACAACTGTTTCTTCGAATTACCTCTCTGTCTGTACACAAAATAATCAAATCACAATAAATATCTAGCATTCAAAAAGATGTCTTTTTATCCAAATTATTATTTTTCGTAAAGATAAACAAAGTTACAATGTAAAACAAAACTAAGAGCTGTAACTGTAACCAAGCACGGATATCTTTTGTTCGTGGGTGCTCAGTCAATTAAACAAAAGAAACTCAAACATGAAAATAAAACCATAATATGGCTCTATTAGTTACATCAAAATATATAACAACTGTAATTTATGAGTTTTTATGGTTCTCCAAAACATTAAATTTTGTAACGGATAATTCCAACACCCATTACTAATGTCCTAGATCCACCCCTGGCTGTAGCCATCATATACACAGTCGAACAAGAACGTATATATGTCAATTTACAATCTTTATTCAATTGGAGCTCATAAAAAGAACAAGATCAAGTGTGATTCAACAAAATTCGTTACTATTTCTGGATTCTACACCTTGCAATTACGGATTTGAAATACAATAAATAACCCACATTCAAAAATAACTTACTTCATCCAGATCATTAGAATTATTATTTGTAAATACGGAGATTGTTTATAAAAATACGAAACTAAGAGATCTCTACAATCACATAAACAAAACAAGAACACGTATATGTACAAGTACAACTCAATCAAAATTGGAAGGCAACAATAACAAGATCAAGTGTAATGCAACAAAATATATCAATAACCCACATTCAAGAAGTACCCTTTTGATCCAAATTATCATTATTTCCCAAAAAATAAAAAAAGTTGCAATCTTGGAAAAAACTAAACACATATATATCTGTAGCTGTAACAGCCGGTTACACAGTGGAACAAAAACATAATATGTCATCTTACGATATTACTCAATTTTGGAGTAGAATAGGCAATAACAAGATCAACAATAAGAACATATATTAGTAATGTTGAATATTTATCAAATTGAGGTGAAGAAAACAATAAGAAGATCAAGTACAATCAACAAAATTGATCACCTTAATATTTCCTAATCGTATATGTTGAAATGGAAATACTTTGGACAAGAGAGATTTTGATTCAAAATCGTCAAAACACAAATCTTTGAGAAGAAACGGATAGGGTTTAGTAGGGGTATCAAAATCAAAAATTGGTGATTATGTAACAGATGAATTTGTAATAATCTTTAAATTAATGAAAATTACTTCATAGAGAGGCCACGTTTTGTGAGATGTGTCGACCAATTGCTAAGCTCCACATCAGATTGGGAAAATATCTTTCTATAACTACGACTTTGACCAACATGAGATCACTTGTATTGGACCTCGGTCATTTTATTAAAAATTGTGATAGAATTATATGACTAGCCTATATATATATATTTTAACCTAAAATCAAATTAGAGATTGACCGAACAAATCTGTTAAATCATCAGTATAATTCTCAAAATAAAAAATATGACAAAGACATTCGTGTTGACTTATCGATATACCAAATCAACAACATTCTCTTCACAACATAAGTATACCTTAGGACAAACTAATGAATTTTGTAACAATAACTTAAAAATAACGGATTCAAGTGTCGCAATTAAACTTCAAAGCAAAAAAACGAGTAAGCAATTCATATAGGATTTTATTACGGGTATAATAACTTGTTGATTAATCAAATGAGATTAGCATTACCGATTTGCAATAAATATTGGTGATAATGATTGTTGTTGTTGTGAATACATTGTAGAGATCACCTATATTTATAGGTAAATATGAAAGTCTAGACGTAACCCTAATTCGGGCACATGGTTGTGGGTTACTCGTCCATTAACCTAACAATTACTATATAGCAATATAGTCACCACATACTAAACAAAATTATCAATAATGAAGAAAACAACTTGATTAGTAATAAATAAAAAATTTGCCTATTGATGAAAAAAATTGCGTACTTGACTTGAAGGAGGAGATGATTCTTGATCTGATTTCAATGTAAAATTTGATTATTTGAGTAATATATTAGTTCGGGAATAAATGAGATACAAGCATAAGTAAAGTGAGGGAGGATATAAGCTTTGCTCAGAAACATGTAATTGAGGGAGGGTACTTGTGTCTTATTTTTTCTAATTTGATTCCCTCTTGCTAGGTAATGGGTGATTACTCCCAAATTAAAGTTAATGGACAAAATTAACTAATATCTACCAAACTAAGTCATTCAATTCCATTTATGTTTAATCTTTTCCGTTCCATCATATGGCCATACCAAATACACTTTAAGGGTGCGTCTGGTAGCCTGGAATGGAATGACTTCAGTAATTGAATGAGTAAAGGAATGAGATGAATAAATGATTCTTATTGTTTTGTTTGGTATGGACGCGTTAATGTAATCCAATTCCTATTAACCATTATATTCCTTAGTTTATTTTACAAACGACAACATACTGAAAGTAAACCTATACTAACATGGAAGGGGAAATCTAAGCTAGAACGGAGCAGAGGCATCCGCATCAAACACACAAACCAGCCACCAACCTTTCTTAACACCCACGACCAAGCACAACACCGACAACGTCTACTCTATCGAAGCACTTATAGCCATCAAAATTTTTACCATTTTCACATAACCCATATATCAACGAACTGCAAGCTTATTCGGAAGGAACGAGCCCCATCTCAAAAATACTATCAAAACTCAATATTACATCATCCAATTTCCCTAATTTACAATAACACAACACTAAAGAATCCAACAAAGTGAAATCTGGCTCAACCCCCCTTCTCAAAATGCAGTGGCTATACAAATTTTAAGCCAATTGCGGTTCACCATAAAAAACCAACTTCATAACAAGAAAATCAAAACCACAAGAATCAAGCTGTATACCAAAATCTACGGCGGATAATGCTGCTTTAAAGTTTAAATTACTTGTAATTCCTCACCATCACTATTCTAAATTATACTATTAATTTGATAGAAAAATCAAATATATCAAACAAACTAAAGGATTATTATAAACCAAAAATTGAACGCCAATATTATTGCTTACCTGGAAATACAATTTGTCTTTCAACATTTGAATCCGAAATAGTTTGATCTAACTGATTTGTATTTTGGAGGGAAGAAGAGAAAATAACAACAGATTCTTGAAGGGAATAAGAAAAAATAGTGGTAATTGCAATATTGACAATGGTGAATATTTGTAGGATTGAATGGTATGTGAATAATAAATTGTGGACCCAAATTATTTTGAGGGAGCTATAAAACACTATTTTTTATATTTTTATTTTCTCAACATCTATTATAACTTTTTGAGAGAGCTGATGCCTGATGTACATGATCCTACAAATTACAATATAGTTGCCAATATATAAAGGAGGTAGTGATATTGAAGCTGAACTCATCCATGAACTATCCTCCCCAATCCCCAAACTCAGCATAGTAGCACACAGCAAGCAACAATGTCAATGATGACAACATTTTCATTAGCTATCCAAACACCCAAAACTCTCAAACACTTACTCTCCCTCAAAAACCAAACAAATCCCTTTTTCCATTACTTCTCCCTTCCATTTTCAAAATCTTTACCAATTTCAACAATTTCTTATTTATCATCATCATCAATACCTTGTACTTCAAACAATATTGATAATTTCATTAATAATTCTAATAGTACAATTGCAGAAAGCAAAAGGGCATTTGGAATTGAACCAAGATATTTATCTTGTTCAATGCCTGAGAAGAAGCCTCTGAAGGTAGCTGTTCTTGTAAGTGGTGGAGTTGATAGCAGTGTAGCACTCAGACTCCTCCATGCTGCTGGACATTCTTGTACTGCTTTTTACCTCAAAATCTGGTTCCAGGTTAGTTTTATATGCTTTTTATTTCAATTTTTTATTGTTGTTGTTTATAACTTGTAGCTTTTTTCCTGATACCTTAAAAAAGAAAAAAGTTGATGTTGGTTTGATTTGCTTAATGTTGTTGGATTAGTTTTTTCTGCCCTAAGTTAATTTGAAGAATTGACCCCTTTTTAATTATTTGCTTAAAGATGGAAGCTTTTTTACTATATCTTTAATAAAAATCCAATCTTTAATATTTTAATTTCCTTAGTACTGTAGTTTTGGAACTATATTAATTTCAAGAATTCACCCCTTTCCCACTATTTAATGAAAGAAGGAAGATTTTCTCCTATATCTTGAAAAAAAATTATATCCATCCTGATGAAATTGTAGATTTTTTAATGTCAGTAAAAGTTATTTTAAGCATAATGATATTACATTTTTCTGTAGGAAGATTTTGAGAATTTTTGGTCTGAGTGCCCATGGGAAGCAGACTTGAACTATGCAAGAGCTGTTTGTGATCAGGTAATACTTTTTGTGACTGCTTTTCTATTTACATGTTCTCAAAACAGAGATTCTTGAATAGTGTGAAACGATATTTCGAATATGTTGTTTTAATTGGTCATATGTCCAATTATTGGCACCAATAATAATTAAGTGGCAGGCTAAATGGTGCCAGGAGCTAATAATATTGTGCAACGAACTAGAATTGAGATTTAGTAGTTTGTTTATTGATGAATAATATTGATTGTAATAGCAGATTTAGGTTGTATAATCCCCATGAAAGGAAGGGATGCTGTTTGTCATTGATTTCGTAAAAAGCAACGAAACAGAAGTTAGTTTAAGAGAAAAGAAAATGACAGCTGCTAGTGAAGAGTGAGATACAGAGTCAATGGAACTCACCAGTGAATTATCTAAGTAAATAGATTCCTGATTGTGAATAGTTGTGTTTTATTACTGATGTACTCAACTGATGTCCAATTACCGCAGAAAGTCATTGGTTGCTCAATGTCTCCTTCTTTACATAAACATATGGTGTAGGCGTGTAGCAGAACTAGGGGTATCATGATTTGGGTTGAATGAGAAAATGAAACCCCTTCACAAGGTGTGGTCTCTTTGGGTATGATACTAGTGTTCTCATGTGGTTCAATTGTTGCTGATGTGCAATTTAGTAACTTTCGCAGTCATCATATCCTTCTTTGTAGACATTGCTACTAATGACAATATTACTATACTTGGTGTAGTGATTTTACATATTTATCTTGCCCTTTTGATGCTCATCACATTCTTAATCTTAAGTTGCTTTCTTCTTTCAGGTGGATGTCCCGTTAGAAGTTGTGCACTTGACGGACGAATACTGGAAAAATGTGGTATTTACAATATAATCCACATTTTTTTTCATCTGCTTCTTTTTTATTCTTGTGCTGCTGTTTTTGAACATTATTTTTCTGTTACATTGTAATTTGGTACTTGTCTTACTCTGCATCAAGCCGTCGTGGTCATCATTGTTTGTGGTCATCATCATCATCGTTATTGTTAAAAAATAATTCTGTTAGTACTTAAGTAAATGTGTTTTAGAGGTAAGGTTAGTTTTTTATCTAATGACATGTCTAACTTCCCTATAAATGCAAGTGTAATGCTCTAGTTTAATATAATGAGAATTATTTTCATCTTTCCCTCTTCTTTCTAAAATCTCACTGAACACATATGCTCTCACTTCATCTCTAAATTTTGATCACCTTTAAACTATATAAATAGTTTTTCATCAGCATTATTTTGTTTTGTTTTTTTGTTTTGCCATGTACATACTTTCCTCACTTTTCTTGACTCTTCCCTTTTTATGATGTATTTCTCCCTTACTTGGGTGGATTAATTGATTCATCAAAATGGTTTCCTTATCATTAGGTGTCATACATTATTGCTGAATACCGTTCAGGCCGCACTCCAAATCCAGATGTTCTATGCAATACCCGAATAAAATTTGGTAAGCAAACACACTTCAACATTTCATCTCTTCTGTTACATCCTTTCTTGGTTATAATATACTGCGCTTAGTTTTGTAGGGGCTTTCATGGATGCCATAAGTTCTATGGAATTTGATTATGTTGCATCTGGACATTATGCTAAAGTTATGCATTCGACTTCGCACCATCCAGATGAGCCATCACTTTTACAGTTGTCCAAAGATATGGTATGTAAATACGTTTCTCTATGTCAAATATATTTATCTAACACTG
Source organism: Echium plantagineum (assembly GCA_003412495.2). Taxonomy (NCBI): domain Eukaryota; kingdom Viridiplantae; phylum Streptophyta; class Magnoliopsida; order Boraginales; family Boraginaceae; genus Echium; species Echium plantagineum. The sequence goes on along the minus strand of CM016563.1, from coordinate 12,892,786 downwards.
AGAAGCACATAAGTTCTCATGTATATGAGTTCTCACAATTTACGATATAGTTACAGGCTACTGCAGACAAAAAAAAAATGGAAGTATATGCAAGCTGGCTATTAATGCACAATAAATTTCTCTTTTTTACTTCTTTGTTGCAAGTCTACAGTCTTATAACAAGTTGCACAGTGTAATAAAAGCGAGTTTATTTACTATCCTGGGATGTCCTTATAAAATGGTGTAATGAAATCAAGTTGAGTTAGAATCCTAGGATATCTTATTCCAAGAAAAATGTTCTATATAATCAGATATAAATGTTTATGTAACACACAGAATTGAGGTTGCATGTCTATTTCTTCGGGATTCTCAACTAAATCTTCTTAGATTATAGCAAATGCAGAATTTTTCTAACAACTCATATATGACGTAATTCTTTTATTTCAGGTCAAGGACCAGACTTACTTCCTTTCACATCTTTCGCCGGAGCAGCTAAAACGACTGATTTTCCCACTTGGAAGTATGCCCAAGGTTAGGCAGGACACAATTATATGTAGTTTGTTGCAATGGGAGAATGTTGTGGGTTACAAATTATAATTATTTTAGTGGTAGTAGCGTAGTACGTCTTTATTTCTGATTTTCTTTGTAACTTTTTTATCGAGATTCCGTTGAAATTCCTCATAGGAAACTTATATTTTTCCTAGATCTGTTTTTTTTTTTCTTGCGAATGTCACGACACAAGAGTTTATCAATGAGAAGGCTGTTCTATGTTTTACCAGTGGGTTATTTAAGATCACTCATTTGTAGTACTCTTTCCTTTCCTCTCTGTTTGCAACATTTGTTTCCGGAATTGCATTGAAACTCCTTCTCGTAGGAACTTTAATTCCGTAGTGTTTGCGGATGTCAAGACGCATAAGTTTAAGAGTGAGAAGGCTTCCTTATGTTTTATATACCATTAATATCTAGTCTGTTTGTGAAAGTGCCTCTAGAATATTGATCATGAATGATTTGGCAGGATGAAGTCCGTTTACTCGCCAAAGCACTTAATCTTCCCAATCAGGACAGAAAGGATTCTCAAGGAATATGTTTTCTTGGAAAGGTATCATATCTCATTGCAGACAATTAGGATATAAATTTCTATTTTAACGTTTTGGTATCGTTACTTTTTAGTTTAGCTTGTTGAAAGATTCATTTTCATTTACTTAATTTAGTTCATATAAACAGATATTTTTGCTTACATAACTCACTACCGCATAACTTTTAGTACACCCTAAACAGCTGATCAGTCGTAGGAAACTATGATAATTAGAAATGACAAGCATCACAGACCGTGGAACTATTAAAGCTCTTAAATTGTATTCTGAAATATTACTGTATGTTGAAAGGAGAGTCAACATTCTTACTTGGAATAATCTAATATAAAGGGAGAAAGTTTAACAATTCAAAGAGGGTCTTGTCATCAAGTTCTTTCATGGATTCTCCACTTATTTATAGGAATACCCCTGTTACTTATTGACTTATCCTTGGTTCTCTGACAATTGCAGATAAAGTTTAGTGAATTTGTTGCTAGGCACATTGGTGAAGAAGAAGGTCCCATTCTGGAAGCTGAGACAGGAGATTTCCTGGGAAATCATCGTGGATTTTGGTTCTACACTACTGGCCAGCGCCAAGGATTACGCCTTCCAGGAGGCCCTTGGTATGTCCTTCTGAATCAGTTCTGGTTTCTCCACTTTTGTGGAAATAATGGCGTCTTTGTATAAAGAAAACCTGGATAATGGGCACATTACCTTGATATCAGTTTTTCAGGCTGAAGCGGAAATATTTATTATATTTGGTTTCGCAGTCTCTTTTATTAAGCTTGAACTTCTGTTATTGTGGTTTAATTAATTCCAAGCATATTCTTTCATGTTGCATCCGGACAGGTATGTAGTGGAGAAAGATGTAAAAAATAATGTTGTTTTTGTATCAAGAAATTACTACTCCGTCGACAAAAGGAGGAGATTATTTCGTGTAGGATCCTTGAAGTGGATATCGGGATTTACTCCTTTGCAGGTCAACGAAATCCAGTGCAAGGTAAGAGGTTCTGACCTTGTAGAAATATCAACCACTTGTTTGTTCTAGGATAAGTTGAGTTTGATATGATAAGAATGAATGGACGGTTGAATCTTGACTGCAACCTACAAACTGCAAAATAATACGCATTTGCCTCATTGTATTCCAGTTTCTTCTCACATTTCTTACCTAAGTTTCCCTCAGCATCCATGTATTTGTCACTAGTAAGAAAAAGAATTCTTAGCTTTCCTGTCATTTGATAATCTCTTCTCTGCTGACTGCTGTCAAAGGATGAAATAATCAATTATGCATAATGAAACAAAGATGACCATTAACGTTGCTCATGTTGCAGGTTCGGCATGGTCCTGGGTTCTACAGTTGTAGGCTAACAATAGAAGTTGAGGAGAATGGTAATGAAGTAGCTGTGGTTCATCTTGCGGAAGATGACCAAGGTCTTGCCGCGGGGCAGTTTGCAGCATTCTATAAGTCAGACACTTGCATTGGCTCTGGTGTGATCTTGGAGTCATGGGATGATCAAGGTTTCCCGGTGTGCGCAAGAGCTCTTGAAATGGCTAGCATGGAAGATAAATCGAAGCTAGGGAAACCGGTGAAGATAAAAGTAAAACCAGAAAGCAGTTCAGAAGAAAGGGACCAAATCAATCATATTAAAGACAGTGTAAAGGTAGTAGTAAAAACTAGAATTGCTGCCTGTAGCTAAAGAACTTCACTATGTTGTGTCAATATAGGATATAGTAATTCAGTATTGTTAGTTGTTACCCTAAAAAAATCTGATGAAATAATTGTTACTTGATACTATTTTAAAAACCTTAAAGTTATGTAGTTTAATATAAAATTTTCAAATATATACGATTCAAACTAATGGAGTCTTGCTTGCACTAGGTTGAATCTGAAAATACGGTTCGATCTTGATTCGAACTATATCAATTCAATTTGGAATTTTTGTTTTTCAAACTATCAACTTCGCATTTAATCTTTTTTAGTGGAATCGAGCTTTTAGATTGTCAAATGCTAGACACATTTGCTTCTTAACTGAGCATCATAGTTAATTCTCTTTTGTTATGGGACTCAACAACTGTTACTCATGGTGAATGCGTTAGATCGGTCAGACGTAATAGCCTATAAACTACGTCAGTTAGGTAAATCACACTAGATAAGCCTCGTATGACAGACTTGATCAAGAAAGTGTTGGTAGAGGAAATTGAATTCATGAACTTGAGGTCATAATTTCATCAACTTAACCACTCTTGCGATATCAACTTTAACTCTCAAAAATATGAAAGTGTCATACTAATGACTTTCATGCACCTCTATCAAAAAGTATACTATGTAGTTAAAGTAGACGAAGAAAATAAATTGGTGACTTTACTAGTAATTATCATTTGGTTATTAGATAGGTACTCCCTCTGTCCCTAAAATATTGTTACATTTTGATCAAACGATAAGAAATAATATAGTCTCGTGGGATCTTATTAGATTCGTCTCAATATATATTTTTGAAGTATCAACTTTTTATAATTTTTTCGCATATAGAATAAGAGATATTTACGTTTCAATTCTTGTTTTGTTGATCATGAAAAATCAAAATGTGACAATCATCTAGCGATGGAGGGAGTATTAATTTAGGTGAACATTTTTACTTGTTCAAAATATCCACCCACTAAAACAATTAAAACCCAAAATGGATAAACCCCCATCTCTTGAAACCCAAAATGTCATCTTCATGTATGGAGCTTCTCACTGCAATTTCTTTCCAACCCAAATTCTCCCCTCTCAAAACTCCACCATTTTCATCTTCAAAATCATCATTATATCCTTTTCAATATTTACCAATAAGCTCCTCTAGGTCACCTCTTCATCATCTCAATCTCATCCAATGCGCTTCAGAAAATCCCACCCCTGAGCTTCAAGAATTTGAAGAGGAAGAATTTGAAGAACAAGATGATGAATTGTTGGAAGATGTTGATTTGGGGGCACTTGAACTTGAAGCCCAACAAGCTGTTCTTGCCTACTCCAAGTCCTTGTCTAGTAAACTAGTCATTGGTTTGTTTTTCCTTCTGTTTTCTTGATTTGCTGTTTGTGAATTTGACGTTGTTGGTGAACTCTAATACATACACCCAAAAAGGTTGTCTAGTTTGATTTTCAGTGGTTGTAAGTAACATGTCATAGTGGTAATGGATACACATAACTTTGATTGTTTCAAAATGATCGTTAAAAGTAAACTAGGCCGGAAATACTATATTTTTGACAATTTTTCGCAAAATTAGTCATTGGTTTGATGATTGGAATTTCGCAACTTATTACTCCCTCCAGTAATGTCTAATAGGAGTATTAAATTTTGATGGTTGGGTTTTTAAAGTTTGAATGGAAGTGTTTTGGTATATGTTGTATTAATATTTGGTGAAAAAATATCAAAAGATTGTACTTTTTATCTTACTTTTATGGTTTGTCGAAAGATTATGATTTGGGGGTACTTAAACTTAAAGCCCAGCAAGCTATTCTTGCTTATTTTGATTCCTTATCTAGACAATTAGTCATTGGTTTGTTTGTTTTTCCTGTTTTCTTGATTTTATGTTTGTAATTTTGGAATTGTTGATGGATATTAGTAGTACGTCCCAAAAAGATTGTCTAGTTTGATCTTCGATGGTTAAAATTAAAAAACTTTGCAGCTGAATCTGATGTTTGTGGTTTTGGAACTCTGTACATGCATCTCAAAAAGAGTGTCTTGTTTGATTTTTCAATGGTGAAGAGTAACAAACATTCCTCTCATAAATGATACACATAAATTCGATTAAATTGAAATTATCATAGTAACATAATATCTTGGTATTTTTTTCACACGAAGTATGATATAACAGTTACAAGTATTTAAGCTTGCAATTTAAGAATCAACCGTCAAAATTTAAAACTAGACAATCTTTTTGAAATGGAGGGGGTATTGATTTGGGTTACTTTGGTTGGAATTTTGTCCCAGAAGAGGAGCTTACTACTCCAAAGGCTGGTCGAGGAAAGAATAAGAGAACTAAGGAATATGAAGCTCCAAAGGTATTAAGACTCACAGCCAAATCCTATTTCTCATTCAAATACAGTGTTCATGTAATTAAATATTGTGCAAATGATCGGATTTGTCTGCTTCAATGCAAGTATAGTAGGCTGACCTGGGTCAATTTACTCTTGGCAGATACCGGATCACCTTCTTCCAAGAGTTGCAATTGTTGGAAGGCCAAATGTTGGCAAATCAGCATTGTTCAATCGGCTTGTTGGGGTAAACCTATCTTTTCTGTGTTAATTAACTAAAAGCTAGTAGTAGTTTGGAGGTCTTTTTTAGCTTTAATGATATATGATCCTGATGCCGGGTATATGCATTGTGGTATTTTTATTTTCATGTTTAAATTATGTTTTAACAGGGGAACAGGGCCATTGTAGTTGATGAACCTGGGGTAACCAGGGATCGGTTGTATGGTAGATCCTTTTGGGGAGATCATGAATTTATGGTGGTAGACACCGGCGGTGTTCTCAATATATCGAAGTCACAAGAAGGTGTGATGGAAGAGTTGGCAATCTCTACGACCATCGGCATGGAGGGGATCCCACTTGCTTCTAGAGAGGCTGCTGTTGCCAGGATGCCCTCAATGATTGAGAGGCAAGCTACTATAGCTGTTGAAGAGGCATCAGTGGTCATCTTCCTTGTTGATGGTCAGGTACACTTCTCCATTAGGGTTTGTAGAATCAATTTTTCGAAGTTATTGGGAGGAACAACTGCTTATCATGATATTCGACTGAGTGATGCCCTTCGACTTAATGTATACATTTGTTGCATTGTGTAGCTTATATGAGTAGTTATTTAACAGTTCATGCTCTCTAAATCTGGTTGATATGTTGTCTTCAATATGTAAGTAAATGGTTTCTAAATCTTACTGTCAGAAGGAAAGCTCCAGTTCATTCTGGTCTACATATTTTTTTAATTTAGATTTTAGAGTAGTAATTTGATCATTGATGGTGATATTTATTTCAACAAAGGTCCTGAAATTTTATCTAGATCCAGAAAGAAGGCTGAATGAAGGGAAAATATAGCTTGTCGACATTTACCCAAAGGATGTTGTGTGTTATCTCCTCAGTCAAATATATGACAAACATATGATTTAAAACATTTTAATTTCTGGCCTTAAATTTATTGATAAGAGCTCAAATTTATAAAGAGCATTTTGTTTTTTGTTTGAAAAAAGAAATTCATTTGCTTATCACCATATAGGTGGCTGAAGCATGCATATGTTTATTGGGATAAACACTAGACAAGGTTAACTACTGAAAGGACTCATTCAACTAAGATCAGGCTGGTCTTCCTTTCTTTTGTCTTCATTTGGTATGTGTAGGACTGAACCAAATAAAAGATAACATCAGAGGACACGTAGATTGTAAAGAGTTTTTAGTCCTCCGTTGCACAATATAAATTCAATAAAGGCAAATGTTTCTGGCTATTCGATATGTCTTAAGAGATTAATACCATAGGTGCACTAAGTTGAGAGTTTCTTAGAGGTCCTATGTTTTGGACATACCGCCTTTGTCAGATCTATCCCTTTTCTTTTTCATGTATTTGCATACACTAGTATAGTCTATTAACATACACTGACAAACAGGCAGGTCTAACTGCAGCAGATACCGAGATAGGAGATTGGTTGCGTAAGAACTATTCACACAAGTTTACTATTCTTGCGGTTAACAAGTGTGAGTCGCCTGGAAAGGGAATCATGCAAGCATTGGAATTTTGGGGTTTGGGGTGAGCTTTAACTACAAGTTCTATTGTAGAGGTTTCTTCTAATACTAATCTATTTGGAATGATACTCTAGAAGCTTAGAATAATGCAATATTCTTGTATTTCCAGACCCGTGCTTATTTGTTTAATAGATAGTACTCCCTCCGTTCTTTTTTATTTGTCTTTCTAGCCTTAAGTTTTTGTTTCTAAATGTTTGTCTTTCTAGTATAATTAATTGTAAATTTACATTTTCAATGTACTTTTTTATTATTTTTTCTTATGAATTTATCAACCAACCAATTATATAGTTTTAATTTATTGTCATTTTACATTCTCAATGTACTTTTCAACTACTTTCTATTCTCCTTAATCTATATGCAAATTGCTAGAAAGACAAATAAAAAAGAACGGAGGTAGTATTATATAATCACTCATCTTGAACGTATAGGTTTATGGAGGTCGTATGCTTGTTTCTTGACATATGCTTTTGTCTTGATTTTCCAGGTATTCTCCCCTTCCAATATCTGCCGTATCTGGTACTGGGACTGGGGAGCTACTTGATCAAGTTTGCTCAGGACTAGAGAACAATGAGGTACAGGAATGAGATCTGGGGGTACTAAATGTAAATACTACCTCCATTCCAATTTAATTTGGAGGTTTGATTTAAGAATTGAAAAAATACTTAATTTTGTCCTTAGATTAATCTTATTAAAATAATGTTTTTGTCTAGACTGCAACATGGTAGCAATGCAGCATATAAGTTCAATTATCTTTTGATATAAATACAACATAGTAGCATATAATCTTTTAGGCTAATTTGCTGGATGCCCCCTATACTATGAAGTTTGTTTCTATGTGCCCCTATTCTTTTGGTTGTTTCTGAGGTGCCCCCTGAACCCTTTTTTGTAGGTTTAAACGATGAAATGACTATTGAACCCCTATCATTATTACAAAGTATAGGGGGCAATATCAAAATATTTTACATAATTAAAAATTAGACCTCTCTTCTTCAGCCTACCACACCCCACCCCTACCCCCACCCTGATTCATCGCCTTTCCCCATCCCTTTTTTCTTCTTTAACACACCCCACCCCTACCTTTTCTTCTTCAATCCACCCTACCCCCAACCCCTGCCGACTCAAAAACCAACCAAGGTATCAAACACAATATTCAAATTGAACTAATGTTGAGAAGGATCGCCGCTAAAATAATGAATAAGACTTTAAACCACTGTTAATATATTACTTCAGGCAGCATTTTGTTTTGATTTTTCCAATAAAGAATTGCTGCTAAAAAACATCTCAGATGCAATTAGTTTGTCCAATTTCAATTGTCCATTTCCTTTTCTACCTCAATTAACAATTTCACTAATTACTCAATTTAAGCACTACTAGGAGTCATCAGTCAAGGATGAAGCAGGGGCAAGGTAAGAGTTAACAATTATTTGACTTTTTTTTGGGTGGAAATTCTCCTTCACCACCGCATATTTAGACCACATGGAGAGGGGGCAAGGTAACAATTATTTGACTTCTTTTTGGGTGGAAACTGTTGAGCAGGTCAACATATTTTCTCATATCCGAAGGTGACGGAGGCGGGATGCAGCATGGGTGTGCTGAAGACGATGAAGGGGAGGGGGAGGGATTATTTTATTAATATATTTTTCTTTAATAATTCCACTTATTTAAAAGAAGCCCAATGTATTATGTAAAAATATTTAATACTGCCCCTATACTTTGTAATAGTGACAGGGGTATAATAGTCATTTTATCGTTTAAAACTGAAAAAGATGGTCCAGGGGGCACCTCAGAAACGATCAGAAGTATAGGGGGCAATCTGAAACTAATTTCATAGTATAGGGGGCAAATAGTAAATTAGCCAATCTTTTATTAAACTGCGACGTAGGAGCATATGAAGTTATTAATCTTTTGATATAAATTCAAATTTAAACAAATGAAAAAATTGCTTCAAAAGGTGGAGGGAGCATGTTTTTGTTGTTCGCCATAAAATTAGATTTCACCCTTCTAATATTTAATTGATTAAGAGGAGTGAATAAGAAGTTGTGACATACCATTAGTTTGTATCCTACTTTCAGGTAATACCTTTTACTTGATACTTTAGGAACCACAAAACTTCCAGGCTGAAGATGAAGGCTACATACCGGCAATTGCTATAGTTGGGCGACCAAATGTTGGAAAAAGCAGCATCCTGAACGCTTTAGTTGGGGAAGACAGAACTATTGTCAGTCCAATCAGTGGAACCACTCGTGATGCTATTGATACAGAGTTCACCAGCCCAGATGGTCAAGTATGTTACTGCTCCGACACTGAAACTTATGGATTTCGTTCTATAATCCTGAGCATGGGCGAGTTCCTTGTTCATGTTTCGTTAAGTCACATTAATCCTGTCTAATTTGTCTTCCAAAGTCGGCAAAAACCTTATGACGAGCAACTTAATTTTGTAACGGTTAGGGAATGGGGAAATCTACCTGAAAACAACTATTTTTTGACAAGGTAGAACAATTTTTTGTCATAACTTATGTTTATCACTCCATTTGGCAGCGATTTCGGCTTACAGATACTGCTGGTATCCGAAAAAAGGCAGCTGTTGCATCGTCAGGGAGCACAACAGAGGCTTTATCTGTAAATCGTGCATTTCGAGCTGTGCGTCGTTCTGATGTTGTCGCTCTTGTTGTTGAAGCCATGGCCTGTATTACTGAACAGGTACTTCACATGTGTTGTTTGGTGAAGTTAGTGGACAGAAATAAATGTATTTGAATATTGGGACATATAATGAAATCCTGATTTCTTTATACAAAGTCAATAATTGCACTTACATCTTTTCTCTTGTTTTGTAAATCTGCATTTGGTGTTTGTTATGAAGCAACTGACCTAACTGCCTAACTTAATACGGAGTATTCTATTTTTTAGGATAAAGAATTCTTATTTCAGTAGTTCATCCCTATTTTCACGGCATACTATTTGGAATGTTAACTGGTCGCTTGTATGATGTTGCCTGGGTCTTCTAGGATCGCAAGATTGCTGAAAGAATAGAAGGAGAAGGAAAGGGTTGCTTGATCGTTGTAAATAAATGGGATACAATACCCAACAAAAACCATCAAACTGCAGTGTACTATGAGCAAGATATTAGGGAGAAGCTGAGAATTCTTAGTTGGGCTCCTGTTGTCTATTCAACGGCGATGGTGAGGCACAGTGTTGAAAAGTATGTTCTTGCATCCGACTATTATATTAAACCTGTGTACACTCTATGGAAACTACATGAAAGTGTACACTCTATGGGAACTACTTCCAAAAACTAAGTTTGAGGCTAACCACTAATGTCACTGCATGCAAGGACTGTGGAGTATTATTATATCTCTCGAACTGCATTGAAAATGAGGTTTGGGGGTAAGCACTTCACCAGATATGAAATTATTTGGTTAAACATGCACACCAAATGAAGATGGTGGATGGTAGTAAATCATTTTGAATTAACCTTATGACAGTAAGATACTTTAGTTGAAAGATATGCAATAATGGGGGGGGGGGGGGGTGTTGAATCATGAGTAGAAACTGACTTCCTAGATGTTCATTAATTTTTCTGGTCCACATTGTGTAAATTCTCATTGCCTAAGCGGGATTGGCAGGAGCATCTTCAGAGGCATTGGGGCATGTTGAAGTATGCATTCATCTATATTGCCTATCTCCTTAATTTCCCACCACTTATAGTAACTTAAGGATTAGGCTGGAAGTGAGTTTATGGAATTGAGATGAATAGTAACTAAAAAGTTCGGATTTATGTGGTGTGGGTTTATACAAAGAGGGTAGGCTAGAAGTGTGGAGATTGGCTTCAGTATGTTACCTTATTTTTTGTAAAACTTCATCTCGTCCTTCTTTCTTTTGTTGGTTCATTGTGTGTGATAATTTAACGTATACTTCCCACACTTGGTCCAGAATCATCGTTGCTGCAAGTATGGTTGAAAAGGAGAGATCAAGAAGGCTGAGTACAGCTACAATAAATCAAGTCGTCCGTGAAGCTGTTGCCTTGAAGCCACCACCAAGGACACGTGGTGGGAAGAGAGGGCGTGTTTATTATTGCACACAGGTACTGCTCTGGGCAGGAATTTTGTGCTTCTTTTGCTTTACATTAATACACTGGTTCTCACATTAGCTCTTGGACGGCCAACCTAAGTAATGGAGGATACTATAATTTGTGAAGATTTCCTTTTGTACTAAATGTACTATTTTGCACCTTCAGATGCTTTCTTTTTCTTTTTATTTAAAGCTTCTGATAAGCAATACATATATGATAAATAGTCTCAAAAATAATTATGTAGTCAACCTAAACTTTATGTTTTGGAAACCTAATCACTAAGAATGGGGGGCCATGGAGCTTTGTACTGGTATCTTCCATTTGATTATATATTTGACTAGTTTGTATTTATATCCGTGTATAAAAAGGAGCACTTGGCGTGCAGCATTGTGATATACTCTGCATATATGTTTTACAGGCAGCAATTAGACCACCTTCATTTGTCTTCTTTGTGAATGATGCAAAACTTTTTTCCGATACATATCGCCGTTATATGGAGAAACAGTTAAGAGCTAGTGCGGGATTTATTGGGACACCAATTAGGCTGCTATGGCGCAACAGGAGGAAATTGGAAAAGAATGATGGTCAGTATGACCAAATCTTTATCCTTCAATCTAATATATATGTAGCGCATCCTGTTATGAAAATATCTTCGTTTTAAATGAGGTTGAAGAATGCTATGCATTTTCGTTTTTGCATACTGTCCTAGTGTCCTTATAGTCGGAGGTTAGTTCTATCACCACACTGTATTATTGTATCAGTGATATTATGATAGGCTGTAGTTTTGCATTAGGACGCATGGCTTGGTTCCCAAAGTTAGAATCGAGATTAAACGAGTTGGACATGTTCTGTGGTTGGTAACTTAGAATGCCTACTGCACTTTGCATATTCTGCAATGACATTTATGCATTGCCTACATAGTAGTATAGTACTGATTTAAGATTTTCATTGTCCATCTTCATCTGTTTCAGTAAGGGTCCATGTGCCAGAGGAACAGGAAGATCTCGCTTCACTTGATACAAAGTTGACAGCGTTAGCTTAGTTCCCCCCATATCATCGATCCTCGACCTGCAAAACATGACACTGGACACATTCAAGGAACCAAGGCACGCCGGTTGAATGCCAAGTCGTTGGAACTTTCTCAGGAAGGAGAAGGATCCATCACCCGCTTGTTGCAAGACAAACATGTTTATCAGTATATGCTCTAGTATTCGCCATTCGAATCCACCAATTACATGTTGCTGGAGTATTGATAAGCCAATCAAATATGTAGCGTGGTTCGGAGATTATAGCTTCTGTGATGTATGCATGGGCAAGTTTTAAAATGTAGTTGAGGTTGAAGAACAATACTAAAAGTCCTGAGCTCACCTTATGTTGGATCTTGTTCGATTGATCCTACCAAAAAGATATAAAAAAATGATTGTATTGAGTTCGTTTGTTTTCTACCAATAAGAAAGTTAATATTAATACATTTATACTTTCTTTTTTACTGAGTATTATATTGATGGAGATTGATAGTTTTTTTTTTTTTTTTTTTTTGTAAATTAGCAATGAGGTGAGTTTCGAACCCAGGACCTTCTGGCCACTAGCAAGAGTCTTTTCCACTAGGCTATTCGATTATCTATATGGAGATTGATAGTTTTTAAAAAGTAATTTTTGTTGATATATCCATTAGATCATCTGCTGAGATAGTGTTCAGAAAGATTTATTGGCTATTCATATTTGATTATTCAATATTAGCATATCATCAAATATTTCAAAATCAATTTAAATCTTTTCCAAGACATTAATGTTTACCGCTATAGATATCTATTTTTTCTTTTGTTGTTGTTGTTGTTGTAAATTAGCGATGAGGTGAGTATCAAACCCAGAACTCAGAACCTTCAGGTGTCACTAGCAAGAGTCTTTTCCACTAGGTTATTCAATTAATTCCACTATAGATATCTATTGGATAATTTTTTTACTTACATAATTACTATTTATAGTATACTTAAAAATAAATAAAATTTATTTATAAATAAAGAATATTCTACTTATCATTATAGTTATATCATTATAGAAATCACAGGTTAATAGTAGAAAATAAGTGGAAAGATCCTTAAACATTCATTAATTATAAATTATTGATAATAATGATAATTAAAAATAATTTTAAAATTAATGATAGTAAATACAAAAAACTAGAGATATAATGAGAGTCAATAACTATGTTTTAACACTATCTTTTAGAGATATAATGAGAGTCAATAAATGTGCTTTAACATTTCATATATATAAAAAACTATGACAACTTTTATTCTTTCATCTAAAGGTGAAGTGATTTTTATTTATTTTATCTACGATGTTTAGGAAGGCAAATCACATTTAACCCATTAGAATATATACCATGAATCATGATGTATAATTGTATACAATTTTATAAGTGCACTTAGTTAAACAGGCTTGAGCCCACTTCTAAATGGGGAAGCCCATGAGAGACATCTTGCAAAGAGTCTGAGCTCGGTAAATAAATAAGAAGGAAAGAAAGGGAGTACATTTAGTTTAATTTGGTTCCCTTTCTTCAGCTTTCTTTGCTTACTTCATCATCTACAGTTTGTAGTGAACAAAATGGGAGACAGCTGTATGGACTGCAAGACAATGGAGGAAAACATTTACTGGAAATGTTTCAAATGTGTTCAGTTCTCTCAAATTCTTTCTGGCCACTTTGAAAATCAGCTTGTAAGTCTTTGTCTCATCTTTTTCTTTTAGTTTTCCTGCTTGCATGTCTACTTTTATGTCTTAATTTCTTCAAAATATGGAAAACTTTTTACTTGCATGTTTGATTCTTAGCTCGACTCATTTATGGACAGAGTTGACAAAATGGTTCTATAATTTTGACTGTAAATCGATTGGTATTCGTTTAGGATTCTGACATTTAAGATTTGGTGCAAGAACAAGATGTAGTTTTGTTGATGTGTAAGGGTTAAAATTGTGTCGAAGTCAAAGAATCCCCCCCCCCCTGCTGTTTATAATAGAAGTTGTAGTTTGCTATGATAAATGATGAAGAATGTGTTCTGAGTTGAAAGGTAATTAGTAATTGTAAGATATTTTCCCTTTTTTTTTTTTTTTGTAAATTAGCGATGAGTTGAGTTTCGAACCCAGAACCTTTTGGTCACTAGCATCCCTTTCTGAGTAAAACAACAACATGGTTGATGCCTCCTTTCATTGGGATTGGGGGAATGCGATTGTACATAACTTTACCTTGTGATGACGGTGAGATTGTTTCTGAAGTTTTCAAACTTTTTAGTAAAAGAGGGGAGTTCTTTAATAGATACACTATTATGAATATGTTTCCGTGATGAAGAGGCTTATTATCAGTATGGTTGTTGCTTAGGCTAATTACACTACAATTGTGCTTCTTGTGTTTCAGTTTTCTTTTCTCCGTTCTGTTTCTATTCCTTGACTGGTTTAACCTAACTCATTAATTTAATGTATTTGTGTGTGTTTGTGTGTCGTGGAACTCAACTATATGAAGGAGATACCAAGAAAGTTTGCCATGAATTTGAGAGAGAAGCTAGGAGAAGTGGTTTCCCTTCAAGTCCCCAGTGGTGCCATATGGGAAGTGAGACTTGAAGGCGAAAGACACTCTTTGACTTTGAAAACGGGTTGGAAGCAATTTATCGAAGATAATGGACTTAAAGAAAATGATATAGTGATATTCAAATACAATGGAAGCTCAGTATTTGATGTTTTGTTCTTCGATGGAAGAAGCTTATGTGAGAAAGAAGATTCTTATTTTGTAAGAAAATGTGATCATCCTGATATGGCTAGAGAGAAGAGAATGAGGGAGAAAGGTACTGCTGAAAAAATCACAGAAAAACTACCATGCATGCGCCAACGTCCACAAGATAAAGTCAACCAAGTCCAGGAAAGTTTTGAGGCAGGAAATGCATCAGAAGACGATAACGGCTTAGAGAAGGATACTGCTGAAAGATCCTCAGGGGAACTACTGTCTGGACGCCAACCTCCAAAAAATAAAGGCATTGAAGAAGTCCACGAAAGTTTTGAATCAGGGAATGCATCAGGAGATGATGTCTCGGAGTGGAAACTATCAAATAAATCCCCCAAGAGTGATGCAGAAATTCCAAGTTCTGTTAGGAAACGTGCTAAATCCAATAGGCTGATCCCCAGGAGGAAAGGAAGTAAGACTTGATTTAGATTCAATTTTTCTGCATTTATGATATGTATCTTATTTTATTAGCAACATGGGGGGAAAATGCATGCACTTCTATGGTCAATGATCTCTTTTAATGTGATTCAACAGCTGAAGTTCGTCGAAAACCACTTGAATATTATTCCAATCGGCGACCTGTAACTGAAGAAGAAAAGGCCTGTGCAAAACAGAGAGCGAATGCACAGACATCCATCGAGAGTTTGGTCATTGTTATGAAGGAATGTAACGTATACAGACATTTCTTTCTGGTAAAATGAAATTATTTCGTTAATATCAAGCATCATGTTTATCTAACTTCTTTGATCAAGAGAAGAGAGAAGAACGTACATGAAATGATATTATTAATATGTGGATGTATATCACATGCAGACACTGCCAGCCTGGTGGTCGAACGACTATCTTCCTAAGAAAGACGTGATTATGAATCTTCAAGTGGAAGGAAGGATATGGCATGTGAAGTTCAGTAAGAGATCTGCTGGTGGTATGGTCACTGGCTGGAAGATGTTTGCTTTGGACAACTCATTAGAAGAAGGAGATGTTTGCGTATTCAATATAATCAGCAAAAAGTCCGACCTTATTGTGATGGAGGTTAAGATCTTTCGTGTGGTTGAAGAAGTGGTTCCACCAACCCATCTTTGCCCACAGTCCACGAGCCGCAGGGGACGCGGACGAGGAAGGAAACTCCACTGATATCTCGATTTATGATGAGAATTGTGTGGGTAAAATGGACATCAGACTTGGTTAGGATTCTGGAGATAGTGCATGTAGAATGTTTGTTGTTTTGAAACTTGAATTATGTAGATGTTTGCTATCTCCATATGTGTTTTGAAGGTTGAACCTACATATTGTTGGCTGGAGTATAATGAAAGTTAAGATAAGTTTGATGTAGAAGATGGAGGAGCAAGAGGAGAGAGTAAAATGTTAATAGGTATTACAAAATATAATATATTTAGCAATATATCGTCTAACATCGTTGTATCTTTCTCGTCAAGAGGGCCTGTAGGATTCACTGAAATGAACCATTGGGTGTTGCGGGGATGGTGTGGGTTAAGGGGTAGGGGAGGGGTAGAATGTTCATGAAAGTTTAGGATAGGGGTGAATAATGGTCCGTTTGGATTGGGGTGAATTTATGTGAACTTAATCATTTATCTCGTTTGGAATCAGAAAAAAAAAAATTAATAGGTTAATGTAGGTGAATCTAGGTTAATGTAGGTTAACACATTCACCTTTATTCACCCTCAAATCATTCACCCCCAAATCGGTGGGTAATGCTAGGTTAACAAATTAAAATTAAAATTATTATTATTATATCAGACTAAAGTACCCGTTAATAACATTTTCGCCCATCAATTATTTCCCTCCCAAAAAAATAGTAATACCCTCGTAGTATTGCTTCTTGCCTCCGAAAAAATATCTACCGCCCATATATATTATTTGTGACGTAATCCAAAATCACCTTTTGTTATTTTCACTTTTAATTCGTGAGTAACATATAAAATATATTAACTTTTCTTGATAACACTCAATTCTAATTAAAATCTTTTTAATTAGTAGTATATGTAATATGTGACTTAAATTCATTGTTACCAGTTCCATAATATATATATAAATTTGTTAATTTCAATTCGTTATCATATATCAAGTGTCTCATTTTTATACGTGAAACGTACTAGTCAAAATTAATAAATTTCAATGTTTTAATTTAGTATAAAACTTAAGTTTAAAGCAGATTCATAAATGTGGAATTATAATATATAAAAAATATTTCAAGTCATATTTTTAATCGTCAATATTGATGAGGGATGAAATAAAAGAGCAAATAATAATTAACCGGTACTACTCGTAAACAAGTAACATGGGGATGAGGTGTTTTGCTTTGAAATAAAGAGAATGATATAAATGTCAGTTTAATATTTAATAACTTTAGAATATTGGTTTTTAAGTTATTAAATATATGGTTTCATCTAGAGAAGCATAATGGTATCCAAACAGGAATTATAATTGTTTCACCTACATTCATCTATATTCCCCTAACCTAGGTTAATTTAAATGTTTACCCTCACCTAGATTCACCTCAATCCAAATGCACCATAAGAGTTAAATTGTGCGTTTTATGAGAGATAAAATGTATTTGACATAAATACCTTTAAAAGAACTAAGGAAGTGACGTCAATGAGTTACCTTTAAACATTAGTGATTTTATATTTGGTCGGTCTGAAATATGAGTGATTTAATTGATTTTTTTGGTCAAACTTAGTGCTTCTAATGGACCGAGTATTCGGAACCCGCTCGGTACCCCAATCGGGAAACCCAGACCCGTTATCCACTCGTCTCCTTATTGAGCGATCCTTGAGTAATTTTCTTTACTCGGTAGCTTATTGGATAAATCTGAGCCCACTCGTTTATCTTTTATATTAAATATTTATATATAAATATATTTTATACTTTAACCATAATAATTTTCAAAGAGCAACATGATATTGGTATTGAAAAGAATTTTCGCATTTGTATTTCAACAATTAAATGTTGTTGGAGAGCACCCCCAAAATAAGATTTTAAATAGAAATTCGGAACAACCCGGACCCGCTTGTTGCCCAGCTCAGAAGACTCGACTCAATACCCGATCGTGTCCTTATCGAGCGGTACAAGGTAATAAGTTTGGAATCCGGTTCGATAGTACTGGGTAATTACCCGCTCTGTAAATCTCAAACTCGACGGAATAACCAGGTACCCGCTCGTACCCGACTCGTTTACAATACTAAATTCAAACATGAGTGGTGTCACAAGCCGTTTATCCTAGATTAAATAATACTTCAAATAACATTTTAGCACATTCACCTATATTTATCTCGATCATCGTCATCCATGTTTGTCCTCGAATTCCAATCTCACTTAAATCGGAGGAGAGTGTTGGCTTGTAGAGTATAGACACCAAGTCCGATGGCTTGTAGTTGTAGAGTATTGGCTTGTAAGCCACACCAATTAGAAAAGTGTTAGAGAACCATTGTTTGTATATATTATTATTTCATCAAAAAATCTTTCGCCTCCCTCTTTCTCAAATTATAATTGTCATTTGGTTTTTTTACGATAATCGAGATTCAACTTAAAACGTAAATATATCTAATTTCACAAGCATAAAATTATAAAAATCGATATTTTAAAAATATATATTAAAACGGATCTAATAAAATCTAACATGAATATCGATTATTGAGAAATCATAGTTTATGTTATAAACAATGATTCTAAATACAATATTTATAACATAAACTAGAACTGCATAACAATAAAAAAATTATGATCAAACAGCTAGTAAAAGATTTGACTATTGACAGAGACTTGAGACCAGAAAACAACCTATGAGGACCAAACATAGTTTTACTCCAAAGATTCATGCCAGTACAACCTTCTATATCTTCTATAACAGCTATTTGTCAGGAGTTTGCTCTCCTTTTTCTGACAATAAATCATTACAATATACGACAATTCACTAGACTAAACATAAAATATTGCATATAAGAAAGTTTACATTTTTTTTAGTAAGTAAAAGTTAAATTAAATTTAAGCAGATGGGTATGTTTGAATTGTGGAGAAATATTGTATGGGAGCAAGAATCATACCCAGAGTTTGGAGATTTGATGGTGCTTCCTTTGTTTGCTTTGTTCTTTCCTACTTTGAGATTTTTTCTTGATAAATTTGTCTTCGAGGTAAATTCTTGTTAATATTTTGCTTTAACTTATGTGCCCTTTTATTTAGTGATTATTTGTTTGGATGAAATGATCACTTATATGGTCATTTTAGAAGCTTGATTGAGTTAGTTCTTGAAGCCTTTTCACATGGAAGTGTAATGAGAGAATGTTACTTTGTAGAATTGTCGATTGAGACTAAAGGAAATAAAGATGGTGTAGGAATAGGATCTTGTTATTTGATAATCGACTTCGTTGAATTTAGTTTGAAGCCTTAAGATAGTGAATGTATTGGGTTGAACTCGAAAAAATGGTAGGTTTAGGATGCTTTCAAGAACACGGTAGGCTATTGAATGTCAATCGATGTTAGATCAATAAATCGTACTATAACACTTACTGTGCCATGTATGAAGTTGAAGTATAGTAATTATTTTGTTATTGGAGATTTGTTGTTGTTGGAGATGTAAAAGCAACTGAGTAGAAGTGCTTAATCGAAAGGGAAGGAATTGGGACGCGTAGAGGTTAGAGTTATCCCAGAGCCTTTACATATCGAAGATTGATTTTGGAAAAACCAAGATGCTAATATATAACAGAGAGCTCCTTTGAATATCAGCATGAGAAGCAATACCGTTTAGAATTATATTACTGATTCTAACATTTTCTGGTCATTCGATGTGGTGATTCTACTGATCAACCATCATGCATCATGCCTAGCTCTCGTCAGCATGATCAGATCTTATTCCTCTCTTGTGATGAGCTTGATTCTGATAATGGATGGTCATGTTGCAGAAACTTGCCAAAAGATTAATATTTGGGCAAGAACATAAGAACCTAGACTTCAAAGACAACGCTCGAGCAAAAAAGATACGCAAATTTAAGGAGTCCGCTTGGAAATGTGTTTATTTTCTCTCAGCTGAAATTTTTGCACTTGCTGTCACTTACAACGAGCCATGGTTCAAGAAAACAATATACTTTTGGTCAGGCCCAGGAAATCGAGCATGGCCAGACCAGAAATACAAGTGAGTTTGCCCCCTTTTGTAGTGTTGTTCACTTCCCAACCTATGAACTATTTTTATTTTGGCATATGGATCATCGTAACATCGTTAGTTTATTAGGAGGTGGAGACTATTGAACATGTCTCATCTAACATTTAAAATCTAAAATTTGATGCTCATGTGATTTCTTGTTCTCGAAGCCAGACTCTTTTTCACTGATTAGTTTGATGCTTGTGACTAACCTTCAAATACCTGTATTGGTACATGAAGGTTAAAACTGAAGGCACTGTACATGTATGCTGGTGGATTCTACACATACTCCATATTTGCTCTCTTATTTTGGGAAACAAGGCGATCTGACTTTGGGATCTCAATGGGTCACCACGTTGCAAGCGTCCTCCTAATTGTATTGTCGTATATATGGAGGTATGCTACTTATTGAATTTAATTTCTTATCTTAGTGTACTGCCTCAAAATACTTTTGTTAATCAATTAATTTATTTCAATTAAGTCCAGCTTATAGAAATCCAATCGATTTCTTTTTTTTGACTATTTTTCTGCAAGCAGAATTTGTCGTATGAGATTAATCATATTGGATATCTGTAGACTATTGAGACTTAAAACATTCTGTTAAACTGGCATTTTCAACACCTGCAGGTTTGCACGTATTGGTTCAATGGTTTTAGCTCTTCATGATGCTAGTGATGTATTTTTGGAAGTAGGAAAGATGTCTAAGTATAGCGGTGCTGAGACACTTGCAGGCATCTCCTTCATTCTTTTTGTTTTGGCTTGGATCCTTCTTCGTCTCATCTACTACCCGTTCTGGATCCTTTGGAGTACAAGGTTGGTTCTTATTGATTCTTTATTTTGTTACCATTCTTCTTACCGATCTTTCTAAGAATAGTAGTAGAACTCATGCTGATTAGCCCAAACCTTCAAGTTGCTAAGCTGCTAACAACTTTAAACTCCGAATAATGCATCCTTTGCCCATATGAGTAAAGCAATTTATTCTAGT
This sequence comes from Echium plantagineum, assembly GCA_003412495.2. Lineage (NCBI taxonomy): Eukaryota > Viridiplantae > Streptophyta > Magnoliopsida > Boraginales > Boraginaceae > Echium > Echium plantagineum. The sequence goes on along the minus strand of CM016563.1, from coordinate 12,871,986 downwards.
CCAAGTGAAAATAATTACCTGCTTCATTTTTGTTATACTTTTGACTCTGTATGGACTATGGATATTTTAGATGTATGCTTTATATGGTGAGCTTAGATAATGATTGTCTCAGATTGAGTAGTGAATAGTTATGAGAGCTACGATTTGTACATTCTTCGGTAAGTGAATAGTTAACACTCCTATTTACGACCGTGGTTGGGCAGCAATGTTGACGTGTATCTTTTGCTTCAAGTGATATGTTCTTGCACCTTCAATATGGGTTTGCTGTCTTCAAATGCTAATATTTGATAATGCTGATATGATACGTCTCGTCTTCTCATTGCAGTTATGAACTCGTTCGGTTTTTGGATACAAAAGAACACAAAGTGGATGGTCCAATATATTACTACATATTCAATACCCTTCTGTTTAGTTTGCTTATCCTCCATATCTATTGGTGGATTTTGATATATCGGATGCTTTTAAGACAAATCCAGGCAAGGGGGCAACTCAGTGAAGATATTCGATCCGGTAAGCTGTTATCATCAAATTTACTTCATTGTTCTGCGTCCATCTATGTTACTCCAATGAATCATATTTATAGGTAATTCACTAAATTTTGGTAGCAGTGACGCAGATAGGCATAGACATTTATAGAGTAGTCCAAGTCTGACAATCAGCTAGAGTTTGATATTGCTGGAAATCTCATTTGTGTCTCAATGAGTTTTCTTGATGCAGATTCTGAAGGAGAAGGTGAGCATGAGGATTGAGCATACCAGTTAGTTTGTGCCAATCTTCCAATTGCATCGACGTCGAGAGCCTATTTCAGGGGAGTGTCTCTAAAAACGCCATGTGAAGGTCAACGCACTTCAACATACACTCGAGTCTCAACACATGTATGAATAGACTCAATATAATCTAATACCAAAATCTTTTACTTCTGCTATTTGAACATCAGTAGATCTTGAAATGATGATGTGCTTCACTTGATTCTTGACTGAAAATCATATAGCTCCATTGTTGTTGAAAGTAAATCAAACACTTCATTTGGAGAATTTAACTGCACTTCTAATTTGTTACTTCTTTGGTTCTTTTTTCAAAGATTTTGTAACTTTTAGCTTATAAGTTAAAGATGTTTCAGCAGAATGTAGTATGTTACCGTGAAAGACATGATAGAATTTGGTCAATAATTTTCGCTCCAATAAGAAAGAGATCGCGAACTAGAGTGGGGAAATCATTAGCCTATTTATAACGAAACATGACATGATATCATGAACCAACTCTTTGAGTATATATCTGATTCAAGTTTCATATACATACATCAAGACCTCATTTATAATACCTCAACAGCTAATGAAACTAGATTAGTAAAATTTCAATTATTTCAATTTCCAATCTCAGGAGTAAAATTTAAACTTCTCAATTCCCAAAGGGGATTGGGGAGGATATTGTTTATAACTTTATATGTTGATGAGTATTGACCACTGTCAATTCGTTTAGGCCAGTAATTTTTACACTCTACCGACTGAAAACAGGGTGGAGTGAAAACGACACTCTCCTTTTGGTATAAAAGTGGAAGGAAAATAACAAAAAGAGAAAAATGTCATAATCAAGAAGTGGAGCGTAAATTCATTAGCCTTCGTTTTCAAAGTATTACCTTCTGATATATGTTTATCAAAGTATAAAGCTTATGACCAAACTGAAGAGGATAAGGGTTATATGCTTTTATCAACTTGACAAAAGTAACTCAACTTAACAATGAACATCAAGAATTTCAGAAGACCAAAACCAAAACTCTTATTACACTAATTCAAAACCAAACTAACTATTATTACACTAATTGAGGTGGACGATATTGAATACGATATTTCCACACAGTCCAAGAATTTATAAGATCAAAGCATAAAACTCTTTCAGTTAATCAAGAGCCAGCAGTTTAACAATCTACACAGTTGTAAAACTTCTTTTGTCGTTCAACATTCATCAATACCAAGATAATACAATTAAAAGACAACACCATACTCAGATGGGTTAGCAAATTCTTCAAGAGAGTTTCATCACCTTAAAAATCGTTACTCAACATCGCCACCAGCACCAGCACCACTGTGAGATGTAGTGGTAGTACTGCTACTACCACCACCCAACGCGCTACCCTTTTGAGCCTTCCCCTTGTGCTTCCGTTCCTCTTCATATTCGGGGTCATCAGTGGCCAGCTCAAACCTACATATAGGGCAAGAGTTTCTTGTATTAAGCCACGGCACAATACAATCCCCATGATATCTATGTCCACAAGGCAATCTCTTTACAAGCTCACCAACATCAACCAAATCCTTACAAACTGCACACACTATCACTTCCTCCTTCGAATTTATATTCACCGTCTCAAGACCTTCCACAACCACTTTCGAGGCTGGTGGTGCGCCTCGTCTTCCTCCATTGTCACTCTCTGCCAACCTTCGCAACAATTCCTCATACCCCGTTGCATCCACATAATCACCAGGGTCCCCAACATATGTATCAACCTCAGGCATTTGTAATCGAAGCTCAACTGAGTTATCCTCGAGTCCCAACAAAATCTCCGCCCAGTCGAGGATCCTATTGCGACGTGCAACCCCTCCTGCCCCCAATTCGCCCTCCCCGAGCACTTGGCGGTGCCTTCTTCGCGCTTGCTCATCAATTAACTCGAGCTCCCACTGCCTTCTTCGCGCTTGCTCATCAATTAACTCCATACGAATCTCTCCACGCCACCTCGACACTCTTTCCTCGTCTTCATCAATATCATTAATATTTTCATTATTATCATCATCTTCATCATCCTCTTCTTCATCGATATTAATATTATTATTACCATAATCATCCTCTTGTACTTCCTCTTGATTCTCATTCACTGGATTAAGATTGCCCTGATTCTCAATATCTCTGAATCGATCGTCTGCATCTTCCTGCCAGTCTTCAAAATCAAACCTCCCAAGATGATAATCATCTAACAAATTAGCAGCGGCATGCACCACACGTGCTTCATCTTCTCCCTCACGCCCTTCACCTTCTTCCTCACGCGCCTGGTTTTCTTCATCACGCATCTCACGCGCAGCTTGGGAAATCAAGCGAATGACTTGAAGAAACTGAGTACTCAACCGAGGATCATCGTCATCATCATCATCGACAACCAGTTGCTGACGTGGCGATGGAAGGGGATGGGGAGGGGGAGGCATGGATACGACAAAGCCGTTGTTGCATACATCACAGGTGACGTCAGAGGGATCGGGGGAGGAGGAGGATACGGCGACACGTGTATTGCAAAAGTAGCACCAGTGAAGGCGGAGTGGCGGTGGGGTTGGATCTGGTGGAGCATCGGTCATTGTTGGTGGGGGATGTGATAATAGTCACTCAACAGTTGAGAAAACCTTTTAGGAACAATCTAATCATCCAATTTTCCACATTATCATACAGATTATATTATTTGAGTGTAACAAGTTTCTCCCATTTTATTTACTCAATTAACCCATTTACTTTCTTAGTTAATAAGGGGTTTTTCGATTTTAAATTATGATATTAACTTTTTATATATATGGCGTATGTTAGATAGAAATATAAAATAATCAAAATGATCTCGATTAAGTGTAACTGTTATAAATAGCGATATAATAAAACGGTATCAATGATTATTATAGGGTGACAATTTGGACCCAAATTTATGAGACCGTCAATGACTAAACCATCAATGCACGAGTATATTAAAATTTGGGTCACATTTCAAATAACTTAACATGTGGGTTAATTTCGTGAAAACAAAGATATTAATACTCCCTTCGTCCTAAAAGTCCTAAAATAGTTGATGTTTTGACACGTGAAAAGATTGGGTACATCAATACTTCCATGCATCAGGTATCCATTTAAAGGTTTTCAGTACCCACTTGAAACTTCATCATTGGTACTTGTACCCAAATTGTACTATATAAATGGTACAATACCACATATTTATCAATCCAAAATAAATATGTGGTATTGTACCATTGTTATAGTATAATTTGGGTACAAGTACCAATGATGAAGTTTCAAGTGGGTACAGTACCCACATAAAACCTTTAAATGGGTACCTGATGCACCGGGTGCACCGAATTATTGATGCACCGAATCCGGACTCTTTTGACACTATTTGTTTGTCCCAAAATAGTTGACTGTTGCAATTTTCAATGCAATATTTAGATAGTTTTTCCTCTTTGGCCCCTATTAATTATCGTAGTAAAATGTAATCATCTAACAATATGCATATTCCATTAAATATAGGTTGTCATTAATTAGGGACATCCTTGAAAAATTATACTATTTCTCAATAGTTGTGCAAATTGCTCGAATGTCAACTATTGTGGGACGAAGGGAGTAAAAAAGAAAAAAGGCTTATTTTCTTATCTCCCTTGAACTATCACAAAAGTTTCAAATTGTCCATATACTTTGTTAAACCTCAAATTGTGATACACTTATGCATTGACCTTTAGACATTAACGACTCTGTTAGTTTAGGGACCATTTATGATTTATGTTGGACTTTCCGATACCAAACTGCACCCGGGGCTACATTTAGTGGGGTCATTTCGGTAATTTATTAATTTTGATCACTAAAAATGAAATTATGAATTTTATTGATATGAAGGATCTAGTAGTGTAGTTCTTGGTCCGAGAATGCCCACCAACTAGAATTACTATGTTGGTTAATCTTCTATTGACTATTTTTCATTTGCACAACAAACACTCAAACGAGAACAATATACCTCACTGAGCTTCACACTATAAATATATCCGTTGTCGAACATGCATCTTCACAAACAATCTTCTCAAAGTTGTTCGAAATAACAAAGAAAATAAAGAGAAATCAAAGATGGCGTCTTCATATTTGTACTACTCATTGTTTATGTATTGCATCATCATATTTGTTAGCATCTATTCGATTAGAGCCCGTGGTCGTGATCCACATTTGGCGTTGGATTACTACCAGTCTACGTGCCCGAATGCACTTGAAATTGTTCGTAAAGAAATGGAATGCCAAGTGCTTGATGACCCTAGAAATGCTGCATTAGTGTTAAGGTTACATTTCCATGATTGCTTTGTTCAGGTGAGCACACATGTCTTTTCTTTTTTGTGTTGATATAAAAAACAGAACCAGGATTACACAGTTGGCTATTTATAAACAATTGACACGATTCGATGTGCTTAAGTATTGATTTATTTACTAATGAAACAGAGAAAATTTCGATTATGATTATGCAGGGCTGTGATGCTTCAGTTTTGCTCGACGATACAATCACACTCAAAGGGGAGAAGACTGCGAAAAACAATATTAATTCTTTAAAAGGATTTGAGCTTATTGATAACATCAAGAACAGGCTCGAATCCGAGTGCCCTGGAGTTGTTTCCTGTGCTGATATCCTTACCATTGCTGCTAGAGATGGAGTTGTCCTGGTAATTCGAAAAAGTTGGATTTGTATATGTTAGCTATGGCGGATCTTGAACGAATATTGTAGGAGGGAAAACATTACACCTACTTACAAGAATCATTTTTCATTGTTGTGGGACAGGGAGGGAAATAACTCATAATTGCATAATAAGCTCTAAATTCTTCGAAGTTGAAGGGGAGTGTCGTCTCCTTTGATCTCTTATAATCTTCGTCACTGCCTAAAATGTTCCATTTGGTGTGTACAGGTTGGTGGACCTTCCTGGGATGTTCCACTTGGTAGAAAAGACTCAAAAACTGCAGGATATGATCTTGTGGGTGCAAATATTCCTACTGCTAACGAAGGCCTCCTTCCCATCATGGCGAAGTTCATCTATCAAGGCCTTTCTGTAACAGATATGGTCGCTCTCTCAGGTATCGTTATATCTCTGCATTAAAGTTATGATTATTAAAGACGTCGAACTAACATTATTAAATATGTTGTTGCATATTGAACTGTCCTCGCTCGTGTATTTGGCAGGTGCACATACAATAGGGATGGCGCGGTGCCAGAATTACAGGGCAAGAATATATGAAGACTACTCAATTACTTCTGCTCTAAATCCATCATCTCACAAATATCTCAACACCTTGAAATCTACTTGTTCTCCCATTTCTGGAGCATCAGATGATAACGAAACATCCCTCGACTATGCCACGCCTAACTTATTCGATAATTCATACTATCATCTGCTTCTAAAAGGAGAAGGACTACTTAATTCAGACCAGTCTTTATATTCCAGCATCTTTGCAATCGAAACTAGAAAAATCGTCGAAAAATATGCTTTCGATCCGGTTGCATTCTTCATGCAGTTTTCAGAATCCATGGTTAAATTAGGGAGTATTAGAAGTTTGGAGACTTTTGAGAAAGGAGAAGTGAGGAAGAATTGCAGGTTTATCAACACATAGAAGTTGACATGTTTGGTTTGAACAATATACAAACAAGTTTAATATTTATTTCATAAACATACATTTCATGATACAACTCAATAAAGTATTAGTGAGATCATTCGAATCTAATAACGTATCAATTATCGATTCTCAATTTCTGAGTGGGACCTTACATTGTACCCATTCCCATTGTAAACTTAAATTATGTAGTAATTTAAGTTCTCACTATAGAAATTGGATATTTATAATTTTGAATTACGTAGTAACTTCAATTTCCATTTTCGAACGGTGTAAGAGCTAATGTCAGCTGACCTCATAATTGATTTTGTAATTATAACATTAACAATAATATATAAGAAAATTTATGTAACAACTGAAAAGAAAAAATTATGTTCTAAACTAGTATAATATGTGAGATCATATTGTTGGTAAAAAAAACACTACTATGTGAAACTTGTGTACAACTTGTACAAACTATATAAATTAAGTACAACTAAACAATAACTTGTTCTCATTATCATGGATCAAATTGAAATTAAGTTATCTTGTGATTGCCATGATTGAAACCGGCCGGTATGCCTTGGTGAGATATGCTATTTCCCAACCCGAATATGTTCCGATTTTACCCTTACCAAGCCCACTTAACACGTGGTGGAAACTATATCCAACGGGCATAACACATGTTGATGTTGGAATAAATACCAACGCATAGAGCGCATGGTAGATTGTCATTGCAATATAGTAACAAGTTTGGTCACTCTAAAAACCACCATCCACGGTCAATTATAAAACGGGCATGTATAGTGTATGTTGGAATAATAAATCGCTTTTATTATACATAGGTGGCAAATAGTTCGGCCCGATTGGAAGGTTCGGCTCGACTTCGATCCGACTTCCGCACAGCTCGCAAATAGTTCGGCTTGATTTGCAAAAAAATTCAATTCGGTTTGCTTATATTTACAAATAAACTGGCTACATAGTTTCCCACGGGGCATAGCTCGAATGGTCACGAGATTCATTATAAGAGTGTGCTTCTCCACAAGTGTGTGTGAGTTCGATCCACGGCAAATGCATGAGTAACTCTACATTTTTCAAGTGATGACCTGCTTGTGGGTGGGTACCCAGAATCTGATCATTCTTGAGATGGAGTATTGAACCGCTAGAAGCACATCCCGAGTTACTTTCTCTGTTAGGCGATGACCTAATCAAACGGAACGCATAAAATAAGCGCATCATCTAATAAAGAAAAAAAAAACGGGCTACATAGTTATTTCACTACTAAAAAATACTTACTCCATTATTTGAGCACTATTGATGTGTATAACTGTTGAGATAAATGTGATAGTGATGCACAAACAAGTGAGCCCCTCATAAATGATTTTTCATTTATATCTCACCAACCTTAAATATTCCCAAAGTGAAAACTCTATTAAACACAAAACTTAAAAATGCAAATCAGATCCTTCCATAAATAGACAATCCAGTTATGCCTAGTTGATCATTTTTGTTGAAGAACGGGAAGAACGATTACATTCTTCAATTTATAATCCAGTTGAACAACGAAATCTTCTCATCATATGAATATATCAAATTCAACTTCCTTAAAAAAAAGTTGATACTTGTGAATATTTGCAAAAATCAGACACATTTTAACATTTATTTGTTCATATTTGAACACATATTACATCTCTATCTATTTTATTTATTTCGATATATAAACTTTTATAGAAAAAAACAATTTATCTCTTTACGAGAGTTGAACCAATATTTTCATTTATACTAGTAATATCTAGTGACTATTAAAACAAATCATTCCTACAAGTGCCCCACCCCCACCCCACCCCCTAAAAAAATCAATCGAATCTAGTCACATGCTGACAGGTGACAGGTAAAAGGAATCTCAAACCTCTGGTCTCCCTACTCAATCATATGCTCAACATGTCTCTAAAGCACCATTTGTGTTAATACTGAATTTATCTTCAAGAAGATTGAATTTTTAGCAGATGGGCATCATGGAATTCGCGAGTCTCGTTGACTGGGAGGAAGAATCATACCCACAATATCAAGATTTTATAGTGCTGCCATTCTTCGTTATTTTCTTTCCTACTGTCAGATTTTTTCTTGACAGATTCATATTTGAGGTCCATCTTTTACTTTGTTATGAATATTTTCTACTTAATCTGTTTTGTTTAGTTTGTTGTGTGCATTTAATTGTTATATGGTATGTATGTTTGTAAAAATATGGTATCCAGTTGAACAAAGAGATCTTCTCAATTCTCATACAGCCATTATGTATGTTTGTAAACATTTTACATATCAGTTTATGGAATTGTTCTCAGTTGATTTATCTGATATTGATTTCTATAAGACTACTGAATGCACGTTTCAGACATTGTTTAGTAGAGCAAGACATGAACTAGAACTACTTGCATTTACAATGTCTGAAGCTTAGAGTTAGTTTCAATGTAAGAACTTATTGACTTAGATTGAAATGAACAAACATAAGGAGAAATTTGATGCATAGACGAGATGGCTGACGCGTGGCAACATTTTGGCTAGACGAAGGGGAGCACTGACACTATTTTAGATGATAGAACGCTTGCATGCGCTTCCTGCTGGAAGCGGATATATGGATAAGTCTACAAATTATCACTTAGCTGACAAAAATTGATCCTACAATCATTGACCAGTAAAAGAAGTGTGAAATTTATGTTTCTCTTGTTCTCTAAATCAGGTTATATAGTGTCATTTGAACAGCGTCTGTCTTCTCTCCACTGAAACTGGCTTGTGATTTACATAGCACTTTGTAATTATTCTTAAATATTGCAGAAAGTGGCCATACACCTGATTTTTGGGAAGGAAGATCAGATGCTAGATCTTAAAACAGATGAGCGTGCCAAGAAGATTCGCAAATTTAAGGAATCGGCTTGGAAATGTGTTTACTATCTTTCAGCTGAGATCATTGCACTTCTAGTAACTTACAATGAACCTTGGTTTACACAGACGAAGTATTTCTGGGTAGGGCCTGGAGATCAGTCATGGCCAAACCAGAAATATAAGTAAGGTTTTTCCTTTAGCTCACCATTCTCTTCTCTTTTACCCTTTTTCTGTATTGGATTCAAAGGCTTCTCAGACCTTACTTTGGATAAGAGTATTTAGACCTGGAACATACCAAGACTTAACAGTTAGGTCCTGAAGTTTTCCAATAGTTATGAGTTTAGATAGTCCAGATTGGGGGCATATTCTATATCTTGAAATTTGTTCTTCTTTCAGGTGAGTCACTGTTTGACTCTCTGGCTTAATGATCCATAGGTTGAAACTAAAAGGGCTGTATATGTATACCGGTGGCTTCTATACATACTCCATATTTGCATTGATATTTTGGGAAACAAGACGATCGGACTTTGGTGTCTCAATGGGTCATCATGTGGTGACGTCTATACTTATCGGCTTATCATACATGTGGAGGTCAGCTTGCTTTATTATGAATCGTTAACCATTATTGTATAGACTAAATTTTGATCCTGGGATGTTTTGGCTTATCATATTATTCTAAAGTTTGTTTAAAGTTGTCTCCCATAGATACTTATAGTTCATCATGTCATGTAATGTTGTGGATGTGAGACGTGTTTGCATGTATTTTATTAAGTCTGCTAAACACTTAATCAAGTTACTGTCACGAGTGTGTGGCTGCAAGAAATGCTCAACTGTTGGAGGTATTTGCAGATTTGCACGAGCTGGTTCAGTTGTTCTAGCTCTTCATGATGCTAGTGATGTATTCTTGGAATTGGGAAAGATGTCCAAGTACAGTGGTGCTGAAGCCCTTGCAAGCGTCTCATTCGTTCTTTTTGCTTTGTCTTGGTTGATTCTTCGCCTAATTTACTATCCATTCTGGATCCTTTGGAGTTCAAGGTGAGTTCTCGCTGATATTTTTCTCTATTGAAGATGCACTCAGTGGTAGTAGTTTGTTTGACAAGCATCTTGGTCTCTTCTAAAGATCAAGTTTCATGGGACACTGATGAACGTTGTCTGCCTTAAAGCACCTACTTGTTTAACATCTCTTAAGGCCTTGATTCCCTATCGATTTAAAATCTCTGATTTCTAAAAGGCCTTGAGTCGGAAGAGATCTAGAATATATCCATCTTATAGCTACTAGAAACTCTGCAGGTTCGCGTAATTGAAGTTATTCTAGAAACACATATGTCGTACATCTTGGTTGAGCAATTTATATTTCGTCCTTGGCCAAAAGAATTTATATATTCGTCCTTGATTCCTATCACGTATATTTCATTGTATATATATATTTTTTTAATTCCTTTCCATATCTCATATTCTTAATGCTTTCTCCAGCATGTTCCATGAACTCTCTTTCTTTGCTGTGTTTTTTTACTGGTCTTCCTGTGAAGCAAATATGTCATAAATACTGATTTCCCTCTAATATTTCGTGTGGCAGCATTGAAGTTTGCCAAGCTTTGGATAAGGATAAATATATAGTGGAAGGTTCTATCTATTACTATTCCTTGAATACGCTTCTGTATTTTTTGCTTGTACTGCATATATATTGGTGGGTGCTTATATATCGGATGCTGGTAAAGCAAGTTCAAGCAAGGGGTCAACTTAGTGACGATGTTCGATCAGGTAAAACTATAACACGTGACACAGATGTTCATAACCACTGATCTGCCTAAGTGTCTCCTGTCTGTATCTTTCATGTAGAAATGTTAAGTTGCAAGTACAACAAAATTCAGTTACTATTTCATCACCCCTTATATCCATGTGTCCAATGATGGAGGTTCTGAAAATACATCTGTCACGCCTAAAGAACGTATATTAATGTCATATCTAACATCTTTATCTATATTTTCCTTTCTCCAGACTCCGAAGGGGAAGATGGGCATCAAGACTGATTAAACCTTAAACAAGAAACTTAAGGATCCGCATCTGAAGTAAGAGAGAATGTCCATTATGCACATTTCGTCCATGCCCTTGACCCGAATATAATTATAAAGGACGTGTAATCATAAATTAGCAGTATTAATCGAAAGTTGATATCATTGAGTATAGATTAGCGATTTTTTGCATTGTACAGATTGGTTGAGCTTGTATTTGTTATTTCTTTTGGGCTTTTGACAAAATAGATGTTATTTCATTTGATAGTAATAGACATTTGATGTTGAGGACTATGCTACAATTGAAATGAGATCAATAATATCTTGGTAGTTGGTAAATGGCATACAAGTAGACCACATAGTAATTATTATAGATTGTAGGGATTATGCAAGGAATATAATCAAGACTCAAGCGCTCTAGTTGGAGTACGACGTTCAAAATTCAGATACAAGATATCTGAATCTTTTATCGGCACAAATATTAGCACATGTTTCAAAAAATATTCAGTTAGATCACCCACTTTCAGACTGCTCATGTTCGATCGCTAATTAGACTGATCAAGGAAGAAGATTTTGATTTTATATCAGACGATCTAGTTTAGAGTAAAACTAACGAAACAAATTACAAAATTGGACGGGATGATCTAATTAGGAAAAAGCATTAACATAGAGTGATCGAAACAAGAAGGCTTTAAACGTGATCGAAATGAAGTTTTTTAAACTCGAGTGCTGTTGAAAGTCACAAGTTGAAATACAAAAAAAGTTATAGAAAAAATGACTATAGGCACAAGTTGAAAACATGTTAATAATACCATCCTCATCTTTTAATTAGCCTAACTAAACTTCTCCCTACAATATTGTTTGTTCTTACATGAGTTTTGCTCAAAACTCAAGTACGAATATAAATATTAGACTAATTACATTAAGAAGTACAGTAGTATGAAAAACATATGAGTTCTAATTCCATGACCTTAGTTTAGGGCTTCCCCTATAGAGTCCCCGACTTGCATTGTTGTCTGTTCTATTACAGAGGTGTTCAATAACTCACCATTACATTACAGGAGAAAATGGTCCCAGCTAATCGCTGTCCCAAGTTTCATCCACCTCCTTCGAGTTTTTTGACTTCCCGTTCTGCCTGGCTCCCTCATTCTTTTTGGTTGGTTGAAACCTTGCATGGATATTTGGTTCTTCGGAGCCAAATTCTTCTTCACTACCACTGTGATAGCGATGAATATCACCCATTAGATGTTGATTGCTTCTTTCTCCCCCATCCTGGTCCTCTTCATCAGTACTGCTCTGGTAATTATAGTTGCGTGATTGGAGTCCTTTCGGATTCTTCACGTCTTCGTCATCTGAATCAAACATGACATTGTCCAGATCACTTAGCATATTTTCCGAAAGCAATTGTTCACTAATAGAGCTTTTGTTGGAGTTGGCTACGGTCTCTCTCGTGAAACCTCTGTTATTATTTGCTCTTGCAGTATTATGTCGTTGCCACCTCTCGATTTTATGCCCACTGGATGTTTTAGAATCACCCTTGAAGTCATCCCCATCTGACTCATCCACATTCTCATCTCCAGTAACATTTGCATCCCATTCGTCGTCGTCTTCAGCTTCATCATCACTATCGACAATTTTTCTACCCCCATCATGCGGACTTCTGCTTCTCCTTGTCTGTCTCCTAATCTCTTCATCAGATGCGTCAGCATCTTCCATTTCTGACCTTCTATATCTGCCACTAAAATCTTCCCTATTCCAATATTTAAGTCTCCCTAACTCTTCTTTTTCTGCTGCTTCCTCCTCAGCCCACTCTTTATCAGCTGACTCTTCAATTTCAGCTATGAACCGATCAAGCTCTTCTTGATCGCTGTCTTCTTCTGATTGTGGTTGTTGAAGATCATTTTTCACATTTACGTCACTATGGTTATCCCCCTGGAACACATACGGGGTCCCTTCTTTCTGGTCAATTGCATTAAAGAATGTTGAAGCTACTCTTTGGATACTTGCCATGGCAACTGGATCCTCAGGGTTCACCCCCTTCCGTCGAAGCTCTTGTTCGAGCTTCTTTATGTTTAATTTTTGAGAGTCCAGAGCTTGTTCAAATCTTGCTTTGAATAAAGCCTGAATGGAAAATAATACATTCTTTATGTAGGGGAAGTTTACTTCAGGTGCCACAAAATATAATGAAAAAAACTCTTGTGCAATAGACCAAAACATGTTATAGTGGGAATATTTAATAGACCAACAAATCTACTACAAGTTAAGACCAGGAGATGATACAAACCTAAAAAAATGATTATAAATTAATAGTGAAAAATGATCAAATATGCGAAAAAAGCTAATAAACAAATGAACTCAAAGGATAGAAGAGGTCAACTCCAAGCTATCCACGACCACCTGAAATTCTTGCAGAATATGTGATAAAAGAAACATAAAGTGCTAGCATGTCCACCTTAAAAATAATTATATAGAAAAACAACAGCAACAACAAAGATAAGAAACACAGAAATTAAAGGAAAATCAACACCTACAAGTTTTGATTTTTCAAGATAGCAAGTACTTGGAATATTATTTTTCGAGTAACTTAATTATAAGCCTAAATAAAAACAGACGACCTATTATTCAATAATATGCAACAGCTTTCCAAGAATGCAAAGAAAATAGAAAATATATGCAGACCTTTCTTTTCGTCAATGTGTTGATAGGTATCAGATTCTTGGGTTGGCGGTAGTTCCTGCCACGGAACATTATAATAGTTTTAACATTGTGTATATTGACAACTATGCCTCCACTCAGCCTTGCCAGCATTGATGCCATCTCTTTGATATTTTCCTTGGGGAAATTATCACAGCAGACTTGCACAGTCTCGTGGAACTTCCAATGCATATGCATATTTTGGACAACTCCTCCAAAGACTCCACGGACACCAACAGGAACATAATTTTTGTTTCTGAAGCCAATTTTCTTGTAAGCCTGCATCTGCTCCGGAGTCAAAAGCTCAGGATCATGTCTGGGAGGTGGCAATTCAGGTAGCTCATATTTTTTAAGCTTTTGCAGAAGTAATGCTGCTTTCTTCTTAGCCTAAGATGCAAACACAATAATATCAACTAAACAGGCATTCAAAGAAAAATTCTTTTTTTTTCTTTTTCTCTTTGGTGGTGGGGTATAAGGAGATTAAATGCTTGAGGGAACAGACAAATATAAGATACATGTTATTGAAAGCATTCATGGTTAAGCATCAGTTACCATCAGTTTTTAAGATCTGATATAAAACTAAAGCTGTTGTCAATCATTCTATCTATATCATGCTATAGTTTTGCATGTCACTTTGTAAATAGTCTCCATACATCAGTTACTCCCCCTTGTGGGCGTACCTAAAATGGATTAACCTTCGATTATATACATGAGTGTCCCGTACACTAATGTAAAGTACAAAGCAATCAATTTTCAGCATTATAACAAGAGCAATTATTGCGTTAAGACATTTTCTTTTCCTTTTTATCATTGAACATATTATATCATTGAAATCGGAAAGTTAAGTTCCTTTCTTATACAACTAAGAAGACCATAAGTGCATGAAACCAATATTAGTGGTACACTTTGTCAAAATAGTGCAAAAAGGTCAAATTTCTAACTGATAACTAATACGAGTATTATTTAGAAAACTACACCCCATACAAAAAACTCACATTTGTAGCAATATTAATAAAAGCGTTTAGAACAACATACACTAAATACGTAATTCAAAAGCTACATTTTCAGAATGTACTTTCCGAACAGAGCACATTTCATATCCACAATATTCACTATACAGTTTATAACATAATTTAAAAAGTGCGTACTCTTCTAAGATTGTATATGAGGCGTTCTTCATCAGTCATCAATTTCTTTCTCAACTTCTTGGCCCTTCTAATTTCCCTCAATGTTTTACCAGACTCTTTCCGCATTCGACTCTCCACTTTGCTCCTCATACTCTTAGCTGACATCCCTCTAGCCCCATCAAACGCATTCATTAATCTCATCGAAGAAAAGCCCCCATCCCTCACTGTAAAATTCGGGCCAATACCATCCTTGCTCGTTACAAACGGCACCCCAGTATCCCCAATTACCATATCATTCCTAAATAATCGTACACATAACATAATCAATACCAAAGAAGCATATATCACACTACCTTCAGCCATTATAAAAATGTCTAGCTTTATTTTTCATTGGTCAAAGTCAACAAACAATGTGGCCTTAATTGATACACCACTTCAATTTGTACAGTATCGATTTAATATCTATACCTTAAAAAAACTGTATTTTATATAGTATATATAAGTTGATTTCTACAAAAATTATCAAGTTAATACTTAAATTACCTTTAAAATACTATCTTTATCTCTATAATTTAATTGGAATCACAATCATCAAGTTAACAAATAAACTACCTTAAAAAAAACTACACATCTTTCACCAAACAGTACACAACATACAAAAAGTACTTCAGTTCACAATGTGCATATTCAACCATCAAAATTCAAAACTACGCAATCTTATTTGATTGTAGTAATAAGGGATCAAATACATACATTAGAACATATATCAATAATCAAACACAACAAAAATAGGGTACCTGAAGGGGTTTGTGATAATAAGAGGGTAAAAAGTTCTGAGCTTTTGAAGGTTTCTTGAAGCTAACATGATTTTCTCTGGAATTTATTCTGTATGCTAACGAAAAATATATAAATAATTAATAATAAAAGTAACTAGCTACGAATTTGGTGATATATTTGATGAAAGTTTGTTTACATTTTCGTTTGTTTTTAGAGAGAAAATGAAAGGGTTTATGGGTTTAATGCTGATACTCCATCTAGGTTTAAGTCCTGATCTGTTATACACACCTGTAAAATTTGTGTGAAATGACTATTTTCTTTCTTGTAGTAAAAAAGAGATGGTTAATTTAAGGGCAAAATAGTTATTTGATACCCAAAAAAATACCACCAGATAATTGGGGGCTACCCGCTACTGATCGGTTTAAATGTAAGTGAAGTTCGATATAATTCGACTTCAAAATTTCGATCTGAAAGGTAATTTGTGTATAGTTTAAACTTTAAAAATAGTCGAATGTTAGTTTTAAGTTGGATCGAGTTCGAATCAAATCAATATAGTCGAGCTCGGGGCAAATATTCACGAGTCATGTCTAACGAGTTCTAGTCAAGCTAGACCGAGTCGGTTCAATATAGTCAGGATTGAAAATGGGTTGGATCAAGTCTGGTGTTGAACATGTTTAGCCATGGATAATAAAAAGTAAAGACTGAGATAAATATTGTGATCATCGTTGAAAATTTAATAATCTTGAACAAAAAGAACATCAAAAGGTATGAATTACATATTCTCGTTAACGATTCAATCATACATTAATTTGTTTATAGTATTCATTTTTTGTTTACAATTTTGTATCCTCTAATCATCTCCTTTTGTTATTACATATCAGCTGTTTGTGAAATTGCCCCAATTAAAAAACACAAGATGTTGTATAGTTTCATTAATTTGTAAATTTAATCCCTAAATGATGATCCATAAATGTGTGTTCCAAATTAGTTGTCATGTTTCTTTTTTCATATGGTCCTATAGTGATCACAATGACCTCTCCGGTTGATGTTCCATTTCCACCAATACAGTATGCTCCATATCCTGCATTTTACCAACATTGAATAAGTAAGATAACAGGATCAATGGAAAAGAAACTGAATTTCCAACCATTAAATGGATAATTAGGCGACTGCGGGAGGATAAATGAATAGAAATACAACCTTTATCTTCGTCAAATGTTGCACCAACTTATTGTCTTTAATTTTCATCTCATGCATTTCTTGTGGAAGGTCCTTTATAGGGATACAAGTTTGATTAATTGCCTCAATTTAATTGTCGTTTCGTTTTTCCTTATGACCATCAATTGCTTATTAGTTACAACATAATATTATGAAAATATGTTCAAATACAAACATCAAATTTATAATTATTAGAGTAATGAATAAAATTTAATTGATGATGAATTTTGATATGCAAAATTGAGAACGTCAATTAACATTGATTAGGGAGTACATAGGTAGTGATTAATCATTTTTTGGGTTTCATGTGTCTGATTGAGCTTTTGTTGCCCTATGAAGGAGAATATTAATATGATTGGAGGTTCACGTGTCCCACTTAGTAAGTGGCAACAAGCTGCTGTTGCGGTTGGTTCCGCTTTTGGGGCGTTACTGGACCCTCGTAGAGCAGATCTCATAGCTGCTTTAGGGGAGACAACTGGAAAGCCTGCCTTCGAGAGGGTTCTTCAGCGGATGAAGGGAAGCGCGGAGGGTAGAGTAAGTCCTTGGTTAAAATTTGCATCTTAGTGAACCAATTTTCTGTTTAGGAACAGCTAGACATGACAGACTGTGACTCATTGTCCTAACCAACAAATTTGTTTTATCACTTGGTGACGATTTTGTTTGCACACAAAAAAAAATGAGATATTTTTTTGCTTCAGCCTGTGACTTGTGCTGTTCCAGTGTTCCCTCATGAAATCCAATGTAGGTTGAAAATTTAGATAATTTTTTGGTATGTTCTTTGTTATATATTGAAATGCATTTGATTTTTCTTCCAGGATAGTTTTAGTAAGTGGTGTAAAACTTGGTAGTTCTAGTGTAGTTGGCAGTTGTTCAGTTTTGTTAAATTGGTATGTGAAGCAACTCTTGGGAGTGGCTTATGTTGCCCTTTCAACTTTGATTTTTATAGTTGGCACTACACTGGTATACTACGATTTTATGCAGTATGCATTAGAAAGTGTAACTTACATGTCATTGCCCCAGGTCGTAACTGATGGTTTTTAGCCCATGATTGCAGGCTATACTGGCAGAGCGTCCTCGTATTATCTCTTCAGAAGTAGGTCATGCATGGGACCTACCTGCGAATACATTTGGTGCTGCATATGCTCGTTTCATGGGATCTAGGAACTTCTCTCCTGATGACAGACCTCCTGTGCGGTTCATGGAGACAGATGAGCTTGCATATGTCGTCATGCGTGCACGTGAGGTGCACGACTTCTGGCACACCTTGTTTGGCCTTCCAACCAATCTGATAGGTGAATCAGCACTCAAGGTTATTGAGTTTGAGCAAATGCTACTTCCAATGTGTGTGATGTCTGTTGTAGGCGGAACTCTTAGGTTCAATGGAAGACAAAGGAAACTGTTTTATCAGCATTACTTTCCATGGGCTGTTAAAGCTGGCAAAAATTCAACTGATCTAATGAGTGTCTACTATGAACGCCACTTGGATGAAGACTTAGAAGATGTTCGCAGAAGATGGGGGATCACTCCAGCTCCTCCTCCACCTAAAGTGAACGAATACATTTGAAGTTCTCTCTTTTATTCGTCGATGTTCTCTTCTAGACAGTTTTTTTTTTTATAGAAATAGGCATGCAAACGACGTGTGAGGTTTTTGAACGACATGTTCTTTCTTGATGAGTTACTTTATTAAAAACAAGCAGATGTATGAACATCCTAAGCTACTTGGCAAAATAACTAGGGGGGTGGGGGACTATATGCCTCCAAATGCTTTTGTATATGTTTGCAATTTGCTCTTATACACACTTTATCAATGAGAAAGAATTTGTATATTACTGAATCATGAAAATCAGTGTCCTCGTTTAACGTCTAAGGTAAGCATGTCCGAAGTTTGACTTACAGTACCAAATATAATTTGGTACTGGAGTACCAAATGGTGAATTAGACTTTTCACACTACTAATGATACAAAAAAAACAGAAACATTAATACTATAACCCCTCCCACAATCTTCATACGTCTCCAACAACTATAATCCTACAATTATTCTTCTCTGCGCTCCTTTTCCCACACGATTCTTCTTCTTCTTGGTTACACGCTTCTTCAAAACAAAACCCAACCCCTTCTCATTCTCCTTTGCCATCGCACGGTTCTTATTCTTACGCCAAAATCACAAAAGAGAACCTGAAAAACTCGAATTACGAACGTCATTGAAGGTAAAAACAAAACCTTTTTAGTGGTTACTTTTTCAAAATTTTGTGGGTAATTTATATTGTATTTTCGTTTCTTATTTTGTGGGTAATTTAGATTGTATTTGCCTTTGTTAGTTTGTGTGAGAATTTGAGGTCAATTTTGGTTTTATATTGTGGTAATTTTTGGGTAATTTCGTGGGTAATTCGTTTGGCATTATGGTTAATTTCGTGGTTAATTTGATTGATATTGTAGGTAATTGTGTTTCGAATTTTGTGGGTAATTGCCTTTTGATTGTTTATGGGTAATTGTTTTTGTTTGCTTGTATACAATTTCGTTTAGAATGGTTATGGGTAATTTCTAATGATTGCAAAGTTCTAACCAATTGTGATTTTGGAGTGGGAAATTTCATCTTAATTTTTTGGGGGAATTTCTTCTTGATTTTTGTGGGTAATTGGTTTTTGCATTTGTTATCGGTAATTGTTTTTGTTTGTTTGGAATTTTTATGGGTACGATATGGTTAATTAAGGGTAACCACATTAAACTATATTGTGGTTAGGAAGATTGGATTGTGGTTGTTGAGTTTATGTTTTGAAGGGGTTTATGTATTCTAACCAGTTTGAAGTATGAGGTGATTTATGTTTTAACCGGTTATGCCGAAGAAGTGGTTACTGAATTCAAAATTGTTATGACTACAAAATGTTTGTCTCCAAAGTTTTCTCTGATGTCATTTTTATTTGTTAGGCTCTTACCCTTTCAATATTGAGAACTCATTGAATGGTAAATCCTACGTCATTGTTCTCGCAATTTCCCTTATAGCTGGTTTCTTGTAAGCAATCTTCTGGCATTCTCTTCTCATGATTTTGGATCACAACATAGTTGTCATAGAATAGTTGAGCTCAAATCATGTGTTAAATTGAATAAATACATATTAACAATCTTTATCAGTTTATCATGAGGTTAATCAAGAATCCTTTTTCGACTATAAATGTCAAGAAATGTATTATATTGACTCACTCGAATTATCAAAAGACCTTTGGTGGTTTGGCCTGCTTTTATGATGCTTCCTATAATTACTCAATGTATTAATTTCTTTCTTCTTCGTTGGTGCCAGTATGTGAGGAGTATCCAAAGGAGTATTTATCTCATGCTGATTCTTCCTGTTGTTCATTAGTCGCATCAATTGTGGGTGTTTTGCTTCATATGCTAGGAAGGAGCTCGAACCTGATATTAGTTGATTCAATTGTACATCTCTCAGGAACCCACAGTGAACCCACTTTGTTGTTAGCTGGATCCCGTAATAACCAATTGTAACTATAAAGTGGTTAGCGAGTTTTAACCAATTATAATTTTGGAGTTGTTACTGAGTTCTAACCAGTTGTAACTATGAAAAGGTTGGTGAGTTCTAATGAATCGTAACTTTGAAGTGGTTAGTGAGTTCTAACCAATTGTAACTATGAAGTGGTTATTGTGATATATCAATTAAGTTTCAAGGTTGTGCATTGTTTAATTATCTTGGTAATGATAACAAGTTGAAAATTTTGAACTTTAGATTTTAATTTAACTTGAGTTGTTACAATTAAATTGTACCACGCATTGTTTGATGTGTGGTGCGTAATTCCGCCAGTGTTTGCTGTGTAGTTCTAATCAGTGTTTGATGTATGGTGGTTAATGGATTCTAAGTAGTGTTACGAGGTTTGATAACTTATGTGGCTTCGAAGTAGTGTTACGAGGTTTGATAACTTATGTGTAAATTCAGGATGATTTTGTAATTAATTAATGAAATTGGAACTAGTACATACTCAATCAAACGACAAATAACCACAACAAACAAAATTAAACTAAGCATAAGGCAACAAATCATAAAATTCAGGTCAGCATTACCTATTGAAGAATTTGTCATGGTTAGCAGATTAATCGAGTTGAATATAGAGTAACTGAGACGATTTTTTATGGAATTGCCTGTTGAATAATCGATTGGAATTGGTTATTGAAGAAGATATTGTAATTGTTGTTGTTGAATAAATAGAGAATAAAACAGAGTAAAAGAAGAAAGAGAGAAACGTGAGAAGAATGAGGGAAGAAAGAGAAAAATTGTTATGGAATGTTCCTTCATTCATGCCTACAAATTTGGAATGTGATAAATTAAATTGATACCCAATTAGCCCCTAAGAAATGCCGACCATTAGATTGATTTAAGATCAAAATTAACTAATCAATGGTTGAGATTCCTTTGATATCCAATACCAAGGAATAAGTTTGGTACCCCAATTCTAAACTCCTTCTATAACGATGCCTTGGAACCAGCAAATTTATGTATCTAATTGTACGTATCATTTTTGATTTCCCTTCACGTAAATTAAAATCGTGTATTACTCCTATCACACTTGTTTATGATCATGACGAAACATACTATTACCAATTTATAAGTAATCAGACATCTTGTGAAACTTTAATAATATGAATAAATAAATTATTAATCGCCAATGCCTCTAGTGCAACATGTAGCACAGTGATAGCAAATAGCAAGGCAAATCTGAAGGTACATAGCTAAATGTATTAGTAACATCAATCTAAAACACCAAAAAACACTGCTGCAGCATTCTGCAAATCACTGGCCGACTCAACTGGATGGTCTGAGGACTGAGGCAATCGATTCAGCAACCCATCGGCCTAATAACTCGCCTCGCCTATTCCACCTGTTACGATGGCTACTTTGTTTTCAAGTTTCTTCGGTAATTTTCTATTCAAAGGAAAACTACAATTTTTTTTGGTTTCAAAGGTGATTGTATATGGGGTTAAGTTTTGATTGGTGTATATGTGATAAGTTTTGTTGGTTAGTAGTTTTTGAGTGATTTGATTTATGTTTTCTCATTGCACAAGAAGAGAGTTACTAGAGCAAGAAGATTGGGAGGTGAAAAGATTGATGGGTATGCATGAGATGATTGCGATATAATCATATACTCTGAGGATGTAGCCTTTTCTGTTGTTCTCTTAAACCCCTGATTTCCGTTGCAGCATAATGTAGTTTGTAAATTACACGGAACATCAAGTAAGCAACTTGCCTCCGTAGCATAGTGGTATTGCGTTCGCTTCGTAAGCGAAAGGCCGCGAGTTCGATCCTCGCCGGGGGCTTTTATCTACGATACTTTCTTTTTCTTGTCATAAAATCCAATTTTTGTTCCTCACAAACTCTACAATTCGTAGTTGGATGTTTTCTTTTAATTGCAATAACAAGAAATAAATGCCCTTTTGAGTTTGTCTATCAACTATCATACAAAGAAGCAAGGTGCTTTATCCCATCTGTCTCTTGCGTGATTAAAGACCATTAAGGGTTTTTGTCTTTGGTTAACCTTTTTCTTAAGGAAGTTGAATCTATCCCCCTCTTGTGTTAGAAATCCGTTAATGAGACGGGTTGTAAATCGAGGGAACTTTAGTAGTAATCCCGGAACAAAACCAACGAGACATGAAAGTAGAAGCAATCATTGTAGTATTTGAGCAAAATATCGTCTTCACATGAAATCGAACTGGTGATAGCGATATGTTTTCGCCACAATC
Organism: Echium plantagineum; assembly: GCA_003412495.2. Lineage (NCBI taxonomy): Eukaryota > Viridiplantae > Streptophyta > Magnoliopsida > Boraginales > Boraginaceae > Echium > Echium plantagineum. The sequence continues at coordinate 12,849,183 of CM016563.1, read as the reverse complement.
AACTTCTAACTTACTATTAGACTATGTCCTTTGGACTTATGGGTATATGGGGAGTTTTCAATGAAAAGAGTAATGATTGGCGGTCAGTCATTCAAGTGTGGAAGATGAAAAGCTTCTTTAACAATTAATGTTTGAGTAAACCCATTGCTCTTTTTCTTGCATTAATTGTGCTAAAGAATGAGTTATAGTCTTGAGGTTGAAGAAAATATGGACTAATTGAATTAGTTTAAGATAGATCCAAGCATGACACAAAGCTGGAATAGCTCAGTTGGTTAGAGCGTGTGGCTGTTAACCACAAGGTCGGAGGTTCAAGCCCTCCTTCTAGCGCTTCAAATATTTTTCTTTCTTCTTTTTATTGTTCTGAAGTAGAAAGGATAGTTTAATTTTTTTTTTTTTCTTCTCTTTATTGTTCTTAAGTAGAAAGGATAGTTTAATTTGATTTTCGAAATTAATAAACTGGACAATATATTTGGGATGGAGTAAAAGACAAACTACTAGTGTAACCCAAACGAACTAGACACTGTGTGTCTGGGACTCTGGGTGAACAAATATCTTCCCTCCCACTCTTGATTCATCATCTTGACAGATTCAATAAATTTTGCTAATAGATACTCTGCAGTATTCTCCAAAATGTAGCTATACTCAGTACTCTGCCTGTCATTTACATATGCGGATTGTTAATCATACCGAAAAAATAGTAAATTGTAGCTATTTCAATGAAAAGATGATGTTCGAAACGACTTACTTTGACAGTCCTTTACCAAGCAGAGTTGCATCCCTCCCGCAAATTTTCAGCATCTTTTTGTCCGTCGTTAAGAACTAGAAGAACAAGCGGAACATAATTTCCCTTCAATCTGTAAAATAGGGAAAAATTATATACTCTTTGTCATCTCTAAGTCCAACTAAAAAAGACCAGCTAAATTGCTCTTAGACACAAAGAAACTTCGGCAGATGAAACCCCTTCATAACTAATTACATTAGTATTGAGTGAAAGGTTATTATCAACGAATCTACAAATACAATCATGTAGTGAGACAACGTCACTAAAGCGCGCTTCAAACACCAATTCCCCCATCCTCCCTCTTTTTCGAAGGAAAGAGCTGAGCATTATTCAGTTGAGTTGCTAACTAATTGGGTGAAGACTAAAGATTATCAAATCTACATCGACAACCAAAACCTCCACCTCTTCCTTCAAAACCACCTCAACTAACACGAAAAGGATTGTTCGAGTATTCAACATTATGTTCATCTCAAGAAGAAGAATTACAACTTCAATCGACCATTCATTACTTTCATCAAAAAGCTGAACTACATTTGGTGGGGTGTGCCAGGCAAGGGCAGTAGTGCAAAGCCCAAGCGACACACGAGAGCCCGGATAGCAAGCTACCTTAATAGACTCTCCCCCTTAAAAAATTGAGTTAATATCGTGTGGACCAATGGCCCACATATCAGATATTAAACTGATAAGAACAGATACTACACTTGATCTTAGCCAAAAGGCCGAGAAAGGTATGAACTTTCCTAAAAACTTATGTGGTCAACTTATCCCAAAAACGAACTCCTCAATTTTACTTAGCAAGCGATGTGGGATAAGATGAAGAAACAAAACAATCATTCTGCATCTTTTATAGCATTCAGCATAACTATCATTCTGTTCATTGTTATGTGAATTGATTTAATAGCTCTCCTCGCGAATATACTCCTTTTTCTATTATGTACATTTTTATGTGAATTAATCGAATAGCTTCTTGCAAGTTATTGTACTCGATCTCCCGTGAGCTTGTCAATCTGGGTGGTGTACGTGTGGAACTTCTCTTCAGACACTCATCCTTACTACTGTAAGCAGTATAGTCAAATCAGTTCAAGGCAACAGTATTAACTTGAGATGCTCTCAAATTGAACACCAGAGAATATGGGCTACTATAAAGAACATGAGAACTTATGCAGTCGAATATAGTCATGAGTCCAGCATATGAAGATACAAATTTTTCTGCAAGAACTCGTAAATCGATCCGTGAAATCAGCTTCTCAGTAGCTTTCTTTCGAACCTCATTTATTGCCATAATCTACAAGAACAATACAAACCAGTACAGGACTTCTTATAGTGAAGAGTCCTCTGCTTGCCTGCAAATGCATAATTGGTTCACATAAGGAACAAAACAATGAATCACACCAAATACGATTTACGATTAATGTTTCCAACTATGAATTGCTAAATCAACTTTAATTTAATTAATGTTTTTGTACTTCACCAAATACGATTTACGATTTTTTAAGCTAACAAAATATCAGTTTTTCTAGCACACGTTAAAAGCTCCATGGAAGTGAATTGTATGGACATAAATAATTCTTCATTGAAAGATTCAAAAACTAGAGCAAGATAAAAATATAACTATTTAAATATTGTATGCAAAGAAATCATAAATCTCTTTTAAATGAAATCAAATTCGAAAAGAACTACCTTCAAAAACTAAAACTTGAATTGAGTAGGGGCTGCGCGAACGCAAGCCCCCTCTGCCACAAATTATGACGTAGGCTCAACCAACTTGGGCTGACCTTAGGCGGGCACCCCTCCAGTGTGCAATGGAGATCACCAACCTAGGCCATGGGCCTCAATGATCACCCATTGACCCCGTCCAGGTAAGTAAGTAACCAGGTGTTAGAAGGTTCTTCTTTATACTACAAGAACATTTTCCAACTTAATTATAGCCGATGTGGGATTTAAGTAATACTCCATAGGGCATAGATGGCATCTTCCTCTACATGTCCACAACATATACAGTAAAACGTATATAAAATTAATATTGTTAGGACCGATTAAATTTATTAATTTAAAGAGTTTTTGTATGAGATGAAGAGTTTTTTTCATAAATATATATAGAGTTTAATGACATGAAGAGTTTAATGGTATTACTACTATCGTTGAGAACAATGTTGATGATGAAGATGATACCGTGTCTTCGGAACCTGTTACCCGAAAGGAAGCACTTTTGGCGTCTAAAACTTTTCACAAATTTATGTTACAATTCGGAAACACAATACCGAAAGTAATGGATGCAATAAGAAAAATTAGAGATGAACCCTAATATGATTTGAACTTTAAGAAAAAACAAACTACTATAGAGTCATATTTCAAATAAATTTTAACTTTATTATTTCAAATTCTAAGGATTATTAATTTATAATTTTCATGGGACCTTATCTTATAAAGGAATTTAAAAAATATATTATCTTATTATTTTATCGATTTCGTTAATTTTTTTTAACTTGCCAAGTCGGGACCGAATAAATTTATTATCTTAGAGAAATTATTAATTTATAGAATATTAATTTATAGACGTTTTACTGTACTTGACTTTCTACTTCATACCTCAACATTTGTTATCTCAAAAGGTTGAATATATTACCTATTCCAACTTCATAATGCGGTTACTTGTAACATATCTTAAATCATCTACAACCATCTATATCAAACGCTCTTTAACTGAGGCTAATGTAATTAGTTGGGTGAGAGATGTCAATAGATCTTCCTTCAACACATAATGGAATTATAGAATGTTGTCGAGTAAACCAAAATCGGACCCTCAAGAACTTAAGGTTGCTTGAATTGAACTATAATACTCAGACGTGTCAAACTGATCACTGTGAATTGAACTTGAACTCGAACTCCTTTCTCGAGTTTAGAAAAAGAAGCTAGTTTACACGCCTGTTCTACCAAGTTCATAAGCTGAAAATTAACAGGTTACAACTTACAAATTGAGTTATAAAACAGCCATTCACTTGGTTCAATTTTATTTCTATAAAAAAACCAATCTGCTACAGGTAATTGGATCAATTATAGAAATCGTTGTCACAATTTCAACGTAGAAAATATCAGTATCAGCCCGATGGATTGGTAAAACGACGTAAAAGTCAAAATTTTATTACAACACCATAAGACATAATCTAGGGATGAATGTGAACCAACAAAACAGCTTGCAATGCCAACGGCACTGAAACTAACCTACAATCATGTAGTGTACTCTACCGACAAAACCACCTCTTTTATCAAATCTACCTCGACCACCAATACCTCGTACTCTACCGACAAAACCACCTCGGCCTAAGCCACCTCTTCCTTCAAAACCACCTCAACTAACACGAGAAAGATGGTTCGAGTTTCCAACATTATATTCGTCTCAAGAACAAGAATTACAACTTTAATAAACCATCCATGAGTTTCACCAAAAAGCTGAACTATATTTGGTGGGGTGTGCCAGGCAAGGGCAGTAGTGCAACACCCAAGCGACACATGAGAACCCAGATAGCAAGCTACCTTAATAGACTCTCCCCCTTAAAAAATTGAGTTAATATCGTGTGAACCAATGGTCCACATATCAGATATTAAACTGATAAGAACAGATACTACACTTGATCTTAGCCAAAAGGCCGAGAAAGGTATGAACATCACTAACCACTTATGTGGTCAGTTTATCCCAAAAACGAACTCTTCAATTCTACTTAGCGAGCGATGTGGGATAAGATGAAGAAACAAAACAATCATTCTGCATCTTTTATAGCATTTTAGCATAACTATCATTCTGTTGATTGTTATGTGAATTGATTGAATAGCTCTCCTTGCGAATATGCTCCTTTTTCTTTTATGTGCATTGTTATGTGAATTAATCGAATAGCTTCTTTGCATATTGCAAGTTATTGTACTCGATCTCCCCTGAACTTGTCAATCTTCGTGGTGTAAGTGTGGAACTTCTCTTCACAGACACTCAGCCTCCCTGCTCAAGTCATAAGCAATGCCTGCTCAAGTCAGGACTTCGATCAAGATCCTAAATTTAAACAACACATGAAGGAAGACGAAAGAGAACAATGCCTGCTCAAGTCATAAGCAATCTCATACCTGTGCAAGGTGCCAAGGTCCCCTTCGTATTTTCCGCTCTTCTCACGAGCCCACATGCCATGCCGGCAGTAATTCACGTAAGGAACAAAAACAATGAATCACACCAAGTGAATTATGCAGTAATAGCAGCCTCTTTGAATACTCAAATCTTACTACAACTTACATTATGGCTAATACATCAACAGAATGCAGGAGCATATGCCTGAAAAAGACTTACCTTATAGAGATCTTGTTGGCTTTCAGCCTCAATATAAATCAACCTGTTAAATATGCCCAAAATATCAGTTTTTGTAGCAGAACAGATAAAAATAAAACTAATTAAATTTGGCATGTTAAAAAAAATCGTATATTAATTAAATCAGTTAATTATTGAAATAAAAAAAATTAGAACTGGAATTGAGCAGGGGCCGCGCGAACGCAGGCCCCCTCTGCAACAAATTATGACGTAGGCTCAACCAACTTGGGCTGACCTTAGGCGGGCACCCCTCCTAAGTGCAATGGAGGTCACCAACCTAGGCCATGGGCCTCTTTGATCACCCATTGACCCCGTCCAGGTAAGTAAGTAATCAGGTGCTAGACGGCTCTCATTTATACTACACACAACCCTTTCCAACTTAATTATAGACGATGTGGGATATGTAAGTACTACTTCATAGGGCATATATGGCATCTTCCTCTACATGAGCACAACATATACTTGACTTTCTACTTTATACCTCAACATTTGTTATCTCGAAAGGTTGAAGATATCACCTACACTTATTTTATGAGTCTTTCATCTTATTATGAATTCGTAAATTCCAACTTCATAATGTGGTTACCTGTAACCCCTCTTGAATCATCTACAACCATCTATATCAAACGTTCTCTAACTGAGGCTAATGTAATTAGCTGGGTGAGAAATGTCAGTAGATCCTCCTTCGACACATAATGGAATTATAGAATGTTGTCGAGTAAACCAAAATCGGACCCTCAAGAACTTACGGTTGCTTGAATTGAACTATAGTACTCAGATGTGTCAAACTGATCCCTTTGAATTGAACTTGAACTTGAACTCCTTTCTCGAGTTCAGAAAAAGAAGCTAGTTTACATGCCTGTTCTACCATCACTTATACACTTTGTAGCAATTATACAAAGAAATGTGCCGAATGTTTTCCAAAAATACATTCAATTTAGCTTTTAGGTGTACTTAATTTATGTGCCAAATCTTACAAACAAACTTAAGGATGATTGTCCATACTTCCTCTGCCATAGAACAGTGGCAAAAGCACACACATAGTCCAAAAGTTAATAAGCTAAAAATTAACAAGTTACAACTTACAAATTGAGTTATAAAATAGACATTCACTTGGTATAATTTTATTTGTATAAAAAAAAACCAATCTGCTACAGGTAATCGGATCAATTATAGATATCGTTGTCACAATTTCGACGTAGAAAATATCAGTATCAGCACAGATGGATTAGTAAAACGACGTACAAGTCAAAATTTTATTACAACAGTATAAGACATAATCTAGGGATGAAAGTGAACCTACAAAACAGCTTGCAATGCCAAAGGCAAGTGGGGTTTGACTTCATGTAGCAACTGATATCTTGAAGAATCTGGATCCTGAAATGAGAATACCACTGAAACTAAATAGGTAGACCTCTGGATTCAGCTTCCAAATACTTGCACATCCTCTCCATCACGTCTCTACCCTTGGCACTATTCTGCTGAAATCTCTCTACACATTTCTGTTCAACCTTCTCAGCCATTTTCGCTAAAGCAGACAATGGTCTTATTCGAATACTAGTTTCCTGTCGACAAAGTGTCCACTCGCTTGGATTCTGTGGATGAGGGTCATACCTGATTTTCTCTTCCACCTCTATGAACTTCTGGAGACTGATATTGCGAGTCTTGAGCTGCATAGACCGGGATTGGGCATCAACCACAGTCGACTCAACACAATGGCAGATGTCTTGACCAACTATTTTGCGTACCAACCATGGTCCGGGGGCATGAATGGTAATGGCTCGAGTCGTGTAAAGCTTCCCTGTTGCATAATCAAGTTTGTGATTCAGCGTGTCAACTTCAAGAACATGCGATAAGGAACGCTTGTTCTCAGGATCAGCAAACTTGCGCCAAGATGCAGAAGTCACCCGTTCCCATGGGTGCTTGTAGACATGCTCTTGTGAGTAAGCCTTCACCATAATACTTTCTGTACCACTCACACAAAAAACAGAAAATCAAACCCAAAACTTACTACCAACATCTCAAAGTTAAAGGACCAAACATACTCAACCGCAGTACCTAATATAACAAAATAGGGAACCAAAAAATCTCCAAAGACTAATTTCGTAATCTGAATAAATTTCACGAAACACAGCCACGACGCAAACATAAATTGAAATCTGTAACATACTCACGCTATTTCTTCAGCATCGGCTCAAATAGATTGCATCATACATTTTGAAGAAGAAACCATACTCTAACACCAACTAACAAATGCTAAACACACTGCACCAGCCTCGCTTATCTCATATGACATTTTGCACAAAATATTGACTTTTTACCCAAAAAAGCGAGAAACATAACTTGACACCAATGCCTACCTTGATTCTATCAAAATTCATACCACGAGTAAAACTATAATCTGCTGAACCAAATCAGAATCTCATCACTGTTCCAATTGGCCAAAATAAAATAAAATAACACTATAAACAAGTGCAAACATATTTCTGTAATCAATCCATCGGAACAAAAACTCAATCACATCATTACCTAATACCTACTTCCCTCAGTCCCAAAAGTAAAATTTAGTCTAGTTTTGAATGTTGAAAGCTGACTTTTTATACCAAATAATTTAATATATATATAACATGTGAAAGAAAAGTGTTTTCATTGAATTTTTCATTTTGATTCAAAAAAAAATATCTGTATAAATTAAGACTACAAAATTTGTTAATTTTAACGATTGAGAATCAAACTAAACAATATTTTGACGGATAGATGAGGACACTGTGTGTACAATTTAATTGAAAGAGCTGAAGAAATAAGCCGAAATAAATATGGTATGTTTGGATCGATGTGAATTACTAAGGGATAATGATTTGATGATAAATGAATCAATCTAGCTGAAACAACATTTACAATCCAATTAGACGTGCTCGATTCCTCTAGATTCACCCCAAAACAAACAGATCAAATTCAAAACTGGAAAACTGAAAAGCAGATGAACCTGGAAAACCTGATTAGGCGATCGACGAGAGAGGGTTAGGACCAGGTTTGTGCCGTACTATGTTCGTTCACCCGCTCACTGCTTACTGCTTACCATGTTTTTGGGTTCAAAAATGAAATACAAAGGGGACGACGAGTACCATATCCATAACAACATACTCAATTACTATTTTACCCTCACTTAAAATCAGGAGCAAATGACTTGATTGATCACTCACGTTTGTTAAAAAAACTCGTCGATCAACCTAGTATGACTTTATATAGCATGAAAGTGAAGACCCAACAATAGTGTTGTGAAGATCATGATTTTCGATGGATGCATGTGATCCAAGTTATCCATATTCATAATCTTGATTCCAATACACAATTCCTACTAATTTGTTGTTTTCAATTAGTGAGCAAGCTCTGTTTACTGTTTAGTTAATAATAATAATTTGCTGTTTTCACTCAATTTTCTGAAAAAGTTATGAAAATTAATCTCTGCATGCATTAATCATGCTTAAATAGTAAACAAAATGATTAAAAATAAAATACAACAACCATAACAGTTACAAGGGCCCCAGCCGACCACCAGCGACGCCTCTGGCCACAGTTTATATTTAAAGTGCTACATGTATATGAGTGCATACATGGCTATTTTTCTTTTAATGACGAGCGTTAAGAAACACACTTTTGACAAACACGGATTTATTGATTTTACAAAGAAAAGCCAGGGGCACAAAGGGGAAGCTACTTGGCTTTAAGACAGACCAATAACTTTCCCTGTCTCTGTGTCGATATCGATCTCATAAAAGCAAGGTCTTGTCGGTAGACCGGGCATTGTACTCATAGTCCCAATCAAAGGATAGATAAATCCAGCTCCAATGCTCGCTCTAACCTCGCGGATTGGCAAGATGAATCCATTAGGAGCTCCCTTCTGCGAAGCATCATGGGAGAACGAATACTGGGTTTTTGCTATGCATATTGGCAATCCAGAAAAGCCTTGATTGCTGTATGTTTCGATCTGTTTCTCAGCCTGCGTGTGCAAGGGAGAAGGATTATTTCAATGCCAGATCGAGTCTGATTTCAAATCTAAAGATGTTTAGTTAAACGAGCTCTACCTTCTCAGAGTATTCGACTCCACTAGCACCATATGACCTTGCTATAGCTTCTATCTTCTCTTTGATGCTGATGTCCAGTGGGTACAAGAACTTCATAGGTTGTGTAGCATTCTCACACGCTTTTTGAACTGCAACCCCAAGGTCTACCTGAATATGTCACGTACTGATATTAGAGAATAACTAAAGGTAACAGGCAAAATGAGAGTGATAACAGGTTACTGAAAGATAAGCTAAATAGCGCACAAGCATCCTGTAAGCATTTTCTTTACAATGTAGAAAATGTCCAACAATATATAGTCACATATAACCGTGCTATATGTACAAATGAAATAACCAAATTTTAGGTACTAGGTTAGAGTTACTATGTAGACTAAAGGTCCAGTACATAAAGCACTAGAAACAATATAAAAAATGTAATCAAATTGATCCTTTCTCGTGTACGTGGCCCTAAAGGATGTATATGTCCCCCCACCCCACCCCCCAAACAAATGAACTGCCCATCACGAGAACATTTGAGAGTAAGTATTTGAAAATGGTTGTGCCAAACTGAGAACATAACCAATTATGCTCATAGCAATGCTGTAATTTAGATATTTAGTATAGTCCACTTGCTCCCAAAACATATCTAGCTGCAACCCCTCTGAGAGCTATAATTATAAACTACAAGTACTATTTGCGTTAACAAACTTAGATATAAAAGGGACTAACCGCTCCTTTTCCACCGTGCGCATGGTGACTACAGACTACGGCATCAAATGCCCCAGCTGCCAACGCTGCATTTCTTACTGCAGCCAGTTCTGCTTCAGAATCAGTTGAAAACATGTTAATGGCTACCACAACATTTGTCCCATATGTCTTTATATTTTCAATATGACGAGCTAAGTTTACGCAACCAGCTTCAACAAGACCCACATTTTCAGTCACATAGGCTCGATCAAGAGGTTTTCCAGCTGTAACTGCTGGGCCACCGCCATGCATTTTAAGGGCTCTAATTGTAGCCACGATAATGGCACAGTGAGGTGACAACCCACTATATCTACACTTGATATTCATAAACTTCTCCGTACCAATATCAGCACCAAAACCTGCTTCTGTAACCACAAATCCACCTGGACCCACCAGCTTCAGTGCAATCTTATCAGCAACTATTGATGAGTTACCATGAGCAATGTTTGCAAATGGGCCTGCATGAACGAGGACAGGAGTCCCTTCAAGAGTCTGCATCAGGGTCGGATGAATGGCATCCTTCATAAGTACAGTCAAGGCACCCCCAACACCAATATCATCAGCTGTAACAGGATCACCAGCCCTGCTGTTTCCAATTACCATCTTACCAAGCCTTTCCCTCATATCTGAAAGGGAAGTTGTGAGGGCTAAGACTGCCATTATCTCACTAGCAACAGCTATATCGAATCCTGTTTCTCTCACCATTCCTTTTTCTTCAGGGCCCTGTCCAACAGTGATCTTCCTCAGGAAACGATCATTGACATCCATCACTCTTCTCCATGTGATTGTCTCTGGGTCAATATCAAGCCTAGCAAACTTTTTCATCTCTTCTGGGGTAAGATCGTCTGGGTTGGTCTTGGATATTCCGAGTTTCTGTAAGCGGCTAAACATTATGTTGCTAAAGCTTCGTTTCCCTTCTTTGTTTGGTGGACATAAGCGGTTGAAAAGAGCCTTATCACTTTGCGTTGATTCATGGAACATCCGAGCATCAATGGCAGCAGCTAGAAGGTTGTTGGCAGCTGTTATGGCATGAATATCCCCTGTCATGTGAAGGTTAAACTCATCCATTGGAATTACTTGGCTATAGCCACCACCTGCAGCACCCCCCTTGATTCCAAATGTGGGTCCTTGTGATGGTTGACGAACACACGTTACCACCTAAAAGCGCCAAGAGTTAGATATTACTCCCTCCGTTTCTTTTTATTTGAGTGTTTGAGGAAAAAGTACTTTATTAAGAGATTGTGAAAAATTACATTGAGATTGTAGAAAGGTGCATTGGAATTATAAAAAGGTGCATTGGAATTGTAAAAAGATGTATTATAATTATAAAAAGGTGCATTGAAATTGTAAACAATCAAATATTTTGAAACAAAAAAAAAGCTCCAAAAGTTCAAATAAAAAGAAACGGAGGGAGTATTGTGCAAGAAATAGACACCACAACAAACAGCTTAATGCAGCAAACCAATCTCCCATGTCCACATGACATGACTTAGCAGTTGAGTTGATCTAGAAATTTAAACATGTTCATATGAAGGTGTGTGAAATACAGTATGAGAAGCTTGGTAATTAATTTATAAACAATATGAAACCAATCAAGAGTGCTACAGCAGAATTGTGATATTGAAGAGTCCACCCTCCATCCCAACAGATAAATTTAAATAAGCCCTCCAGTTCTTCTGGACTTCACCGTGCAACGGAATAAGCATACATAAAGCCTTAGAATATTACACAGCCTTGATACACAGAACTATCAGATTATTTATCAGTGGGAATCCTGAAGTGGACCTTCTTAATCATGGTGAACACCATATGTAATTAGGCATAGCTTACTCGACAAGATATGGCTGGGATGGAGTGAGTATTTCTGCTCAGTCCATGTTCCATTCTTGAATGGGAATTGGGGGGGAGGGGGGGTAGTCGGTGAATTGATGACTTATTGTGTACATTAAGAACTTCAGGAACTCTGGTCATCCTTCTCAAATATAAAGAACAGATGGAATATAGAAAGCACGTAAAGATTACCTTTTTATCAAGGTAAGCTCCCAAGGCTTGACAAAGTCCTACAGTAGTTGTGGATTTTCCTTCTCCAAGAGGAGTTGGCGTAATTCCACCAACAACCACATAATAACCATCTCCAGATCCATGAAGTTCATCAAGCGCAGACAATAAAACCTGCACCACGTAACTCCATCAGCATCAATTCAAATAACTACAGTTACACATATGTAGTGTGCAAAAGTAAAAATGGCTCATTAGTCATTACACTACCTATGCTTCTTATGTATTGCGATCTTTGAAGTAGTAGATAATCTTGGGACTTTACTCTTTGGTCACTCTGAAAACAACCTCTGTGTGTTATATCACTAGGGCGTTATCACTAGGGTAAGAACATAAATTGTGAAGAACCAATCCAAATTTATACTCCCTCGCCCTCATTTACACTCACATTTACCTTCCTTGGATATCCCAAAATTATGTATGTCATAACTACTAAATCCGCTATACTTTACAACCAAAAATCAAAAGTGGGTAGTATCTTAATTACTTCAACAAAAGTTTACTTTTCTAACAGAACCAAGCCATATCTCGCTGTCGGCTATATGAATACAATTCATATCAACTCTAGTTCATTCATATAATCTCCGTCCAACTCCTCTTCTGTCTACTTTTTAAGTATTAGAGTTAAAATCCACATCGACCCAAAATCAATCACAAATAAACAACTATAAAAAGTGAATCTTTCTGAATTGTATTCATTTGATTACCTTGGCTTTGTACTTCCCATATAGATCATAATGCTTGGGACTAAGATTAAGCTCTTGAGCAATCTCAGAGATGTGAAGAGGCTCAACAGAGTTAGCAATGTCTATATCAGCTGGAACAGGAGATACCACTTCCAATTTCCTAGTAGTCTTCCCCATCTGAATAAATTCAACAAAACTCAACTATTTTACAAGAATCTTGATAATTATATCACAAATGCAAACAAATATTTCTTCTTCTTTTTTTGTCCAGATGAACAATATAATCCAAATATTACACAAGAATCTTGATGTCAAAAGTGCAAAAAGATTACCTTTTTTTGGGTTAAGATGAACTATATAATGCAACTATTTGAGTAGAATCTTGAAATTAAGTGAAAACTGCAAAAAGAATTGTTTTATTTTTTTCTGGGTTCAGAGATTTAGATGTTGTGGAAAGTGATGCAGAGAAACGAATGAATGAGTGATAGAATGATATGGTCCAAAATAATAGAGGTAGAAATGGATAGGAGACCTTCAACAATGTGGATGGTTGCTCTTATCTTGGTGGCTGTCTACACTGTACTATAGGACATTTTTGTAGATTCCCGTTAAATTATTGGAAGGTAGAGTGTACTATTATTGATCACGATTAATCACTCACGTTTGCTAAAGAATCTCGATTACTATTATTTTCCCTAAAAATACTTCATTCACTATCATTTTTCATAAAATATACTTCATTTATCCCACCTAACTTGTTTTTCTCATTTGAGTATGACTTCATTCACTCACGTTTGCTAAAAACCTCAGTCGATCATTTTAGTATGACTTTGTATACTTTCGATAACTCATATTCATTATTATGTGTACTTTTGGTCACTCGCACGTTTTTATTGGTTGACCACATTATTTTGAGTTATTTGGAGTATTCTTGTTTATTAACATCATCTTCTTTACCTAATCCACCTATTTCACAAAACAATCCCCTTCATTACACAACGCATCTCCAACATACTCCAACCTACACCCTGTTGCCCCCATTATTTTTTGTGCAGTTTTGATGGACAAATGAAAAGATGGGTGAACGGATGAGGATACATTAGTGAACGAAGGGGGTTTATGATAAAATATAGGTAATGATCATTGCCTTTTGCACATATTAAAAGGGTAATTTGCAGGAAATTTTAGCACACCAGCCCCCCTTGAAGGGTGTTTTTAACTTGGAGCACCCACCACTTTTTTTTTTTTGCAAAAGCATAGCACCCCTCCCCTGGAATTGACTAATATACCCTTAAAGTTAAAACAAATTACATCAATATCATTTTCTTCCTCATCCTTTTCTCCACACTTCATCTTCTTCTCCCCTGGGTGGTGGTGGTGAAGTTTAAAAAAAGATGGAAGAAGATGAAAAAGATGGAAGAAGATGTAGTGAATTTCATTAAGGGTACATTAGTCAATTTCAAGGAAGATGGTGCTATGATCTTGCAAAAAAAAAAGTGGAGAATGCTCCAAGTTAAAAAAACCCCTTCAAGGGGTGCTAGTTTCCCCAAATTCTCGTAATTTGCACCCGACCTCCTTATAAACTTCAAAATGTGCACAATACCTCCCTGCAAACTTAAATGGACACAACACCTCTTTGTAAACTTCAAAATGTTGCACCCTACATCCTTGGTGTTAACTTTAGTGTTAAAGTTAATGGAGAACGTACTCCAATTGCTTATTTAGTATGTATAATTGAGAAAGATTGTCAAAAATAATTATTAAATAATAAAATAGCATATAATCCTCTAAATTATATCAGATGACATTATACCATGAAAATATTTTAAATATATTATGTATAGCATATTACAAAAATAAATATTTTAAGATATTTTCAAAAAGATCTAATTATAATAATTTCGTACTTACTATAAATTAAACAAGAATGATTGTTTAAGTAATCTTATTTTATATAATACTTATATCAATTTTAAGTAACTTTTAATTGTATATATACTTAGTGAAACAATAGTCCTTATGTTATATATTAATAATTTTGAATGGTCATATTTATTTATTTCTCTTGTATTATATCACTTTTGTACTATATTAATTATTTCTTTTTAGATTTTATATTTAAGATTATATGATAGTGTTTTTTCTTTTTTTCCTAGTTTTATAAGGTTAATTTTTTGAAAGAAACATATTTGTTTATTTAAATAAAGTCATATTTATAGTAAAGGTACATCATATCATGTTTCCTTAATAATGTTAAATTATGTGAAAGAAATTAAATATTAATAGATATTTTAACAAAAAAGTTGACTTTAACACCAAACTTAACACCAAGAAAGCATGTTGCAACATTTTGAAGTTTATAAGGGGATGTTGTGCTCATTTAAGTTTACAGGGTGTATGGTGCACATTTTAAACTTATAAGGGGTATGGTGCAAATTACAACATTTTGGTGTGTGCATATTGTTGCCCCTTATTAAAACACCCTCTACCGTCTATTTTTTCGCTGAAATTGATAAAATATTTTTTGATCTATTCCATATTGTCCCATGAAGGCATATGGACTTCGCTTATTTTTCAATTTGCCCCTGCCCACTCTTATGCACCATTCAAATGCAGGGGAGTATTCAAAAGATGGAGTAATAATTAGTCGACAATTTGAAAGAATAATAATATCTGGGGCAAGTTAAAATGCACTCAAAAATCGAGGGTGCAATAGGGAAATTAGGCATTTTAAAATGAAAAGAGGTTGTGAGTGTGGGCATACCTGAAGATGAGGCGAATCGATTGTTAACAGCAGGGAAGTAGCAGGTAATACACCTAACACCTTAAATTGTTTGTCTTGAGTTAGTACATTTTTGTATCGCCTCTCATCAATTCTTCCAAAAAGCTCGCCTGTATATACAAAATTGCTGCTTCTAAATAAGCTGACATTTGACGAAAAACTCATCAATAATGAATTATGTGGGATTTTGTTGGGATTGAAGGTGGTGGATAGGTAGTGTGGGTGGGTCATGGGTGGGTGAGTGAGAATGTGGGATGGGGGGGGGGGGGGGGGGGGGTGGTGGAGCAGTAACCGTTTACAATCTTACATTATAACAAAAGAATATGTGTATGAGTGGCAGAGAGTTGAATAGGAGGGTGAATTTTGAGATGCTAATTTAGTGGAATGAAAAGAGATGGGTAAAAAGTTGATTAGGAGAAGGAATTTGAGGTGAAAAAAATGAGCTCCGTTGTGCGAGTGTTCTACCAAATATGGGAGAAGAGTGAGGACCCAAATCCTTCACAGATGGCACATATAAGTTCATCACAGCTCAAATGCACCAGCCGGGAATCGAACCCGGGTCTGTACCGTGGCAGGGTACTATTCTACCACTAGACCACTGGTGCTTGTTGTTCATGTACGTAGTTGTAGCTGTCAGATCTTGTAACAAAATGCATAACTCATTTTTGTTGGCATATTTTGTTCACTCATAATGAAGAAAAACTTTTTAAAATTAGCGGACCGAACCAATATAATAGGTTTTGATTTTTTTTTTGGTTTTGGTTTTCCTTTCTAATAAACCGAATCAAACCGCCATTAAATAAAATATAACAAAAATTATTTAAGTTAAAATGTTTAATTAAATTTCCCTAAATAATTTAAGGAAATTTAACCTACTAGAAGTATGCATTACATACATAAGTTGGACCGATCCGTATTATTGTTGTAACTTTGTATATACGATATAGACTTCAGTAATTCACGTTTTGTGTATCTCATAATCTATCCAAAAATTATATTCACAAGTTTTATTGGACACGTTGAACTTCTAAAATATTTTTTTTATTGTTACTTAATGTAAGAATTAAATAATATTTGTGTTTTTCTCTGAGCATTTAATTTTTTTATTTATTTTTAATAAACGAGGTTACAAATATATTTTTATGTTACATACTTACGAATTCATATGTTTGAATATGTCCAAAACAAACTGCTCTAACCACACCTCACAATTTAGAAATTAAAAATGTTGATTTTGACTTTTTACTTTCATAAATCATAAATCTCGAATGAATTTGAAAATAGGAGAAAAATAACTCAAATTGAACCGTGTGCACCCTTGCTCAAAATTATGCTAGTCTTGGAAGTGAAGTTGATGATGACCACATGCACCAAAGGATCAGATTCCAACATGTGCTCTAGCTGAAAGCCTGGATCAAAAGGTGAGATGTGTCCACTTTTGTTCATTGAATTCTAACGTAAATTTCAACAAGAAGTTGGTCTAGACGAGATTATTTTCCACTTGAATCCAAAAAGATTCTACAACTTATGAATAGATACTATCAATTAACAATTTATGTTAAAAGAGTCCTTAATTCAACTAACAATAATTGTGTTTATTACTTTGATGTGAAAGCTAATTTATAACCAAAGCCTTAAGCCCTTAACCAACCACCCTAATGAATTTATTACTGCTTAATGTTTTATAAATTAAAATGTAAAGAGGAAGGGAGTAAGGCAAAACTAAGATACAAGGTTGGCCAAATAAGCAGCCAGGAACTGTAAAAATAGAGGCTACATAAGTTCAAAAGTATTATTCAGTATACAACAGTGGAAGTTTTTGTGTATAGTGTTGAGTAATAAGAGCTCGAATCCAGAAGTGAGAAGCGGGTAGCAACTCGTCAAAGGTCTGAAAAATGGTCGAGCATTAGAACCCGAGGCATGATGATAACTTGTCGTGCACAGGGCTGCCTCCGCTTTCTTTGCAATGAGGAGTAGTGATGTTGATTGTTCAAGGGTTCTTCACGATTGAGATCGTTCCCGCATTTTTGCTTGAGCAAAAAACACTCCCGCTACAAGCCCTACAAAATATACATAAAATTAGAATCTGATGCTCAGAAAATTAAATAAAATTTAGAATCTGTAATTGGTGTCGAACTAACCAAATAATATGCTGGCAGAATTTTCCAAACTGGTTGGAACTTTGAACAGAAGAATTCCGGTGACGGATAGAGGTATCTTGTTAAGAGAGCCCACAAGGCTGTGAAAGACAGCATAAAACAATCCAATCGGAAATTAGAATTATACATCATAAAAATAATATTGAAAAAGATTCATGCTCCAACTACATTTGAGTTTTATGACAAGTAAATATAAATCCTCAGCTAACTGGCAAACCATAAACAATGTTATGTAAGCAAAAATTCAGATAGAACCACTTACCTATATGTCGTAGCTGATGTTTGATGGAGGAACCACATAGAAGTGAAACTAATAGCTAGGCCAAGAAAGCCACTCAACGTCAAAAGCATCCAGAAGATAGGAAGTTTCAATAGTGGTCTGCCATCAGCAACAAAGGTTCATTAGGATGAAGGGCATGCACAATATTTTCTCCTCGGACATTGTTGACAGAAGGTTGTACGAGTGGACGTAAAAGACAAAGATTCAATGAGAAAATAACTAAATTGAATCAAATAGGTAAATATTGGAGAGAGAACAAAAAGAAAATTGTTCAAATTATAGAGGTCATAATAGTAACAAGTATACTTATTACAGGAACTAAATTAATCTTCCCTATCACAGTGGACCAAATTATGGACCCCATATTAATTTATGCTGCAGAAGATACATGTGAAGTGTAACACAAACTACTCTTACTCCGTAAATAGGACTAGACTGGATATAACAAAACCAGGTGATAAATGTAACAATAAAAAGTTCTCATAATCAGGCCTAAAATCTCTATGTTGCAGCTTTAAACACTGCAGTTGGAATATCACATGACAAGACACAAAAACAGTTCATCTCTTCACCATTTAGTTTTGAAAGTAATGTAAAACAGTTTTTTAAAGAGACTAGAACTCACGTTTTAGACAAATAATCCACCTCGTTGAAGGCCAACACAAGACATAACCCTATGGGCAACGAGAGGGTATTATTTAGAAGCACCATGGAGAACTCATCCATGTTCCCAGATTGCGTGACTTGCTTCGCTGTGTCCATCACCCTTCTCAGGGTTAACTGTAGTAGAAGATCAATTTATAAATGCACAGCGGTGATACATTTAACTCACATCATAGGTGTGGGAGATAATGACACTGGGCAACTAATGTGGACAAGTAAAATTCAAAAGTCTTTAACTTGAAAATGAAAGATCTTGTCAAGGATTCTTTAGTTGGGATATGCTTTTCAGTTCCTACAGAACGCGTGAGACTAAAGAAGGTAGAGTTAGACATGATATTTTAGATATAGAAATCAAACTCAACCTAGATAAACCATACTTAGTATTCAAAGGGAACTATTGTTAACCTTTCCTGCTTAGGGAATTCTTTAATTATGATTTAGTAATTTTCCCTCGAGGCGTAGAACAACCAGCGCGACCTAATGAGACAATGAAATATAACAACTGAATAACAACTTATCATGTGAAAGGAAGGATGCAAGATATAATTGTGTATGTAATAGCACTGAAGTACTAATTAAGGTCATAACTCATAAGACATTAAGAAGGCAGATTACTTTAGATGCTCTAATTACGGAGGCCTTACATATCTCCTGAATGGGTAGGAGTTGCCTTTTGTAAAGACATATTTAGTGTATGTTATATATATAGTGAGAAACCACTCTCAAAAGTTCTTGGAGTGCGGGACAATTTCGCCAAATTCAATCAGAGATGAAATAGTCTGAATCCAAGCACCAAGATACTGCTTCATGAATGGTCACCTCACACGGTGACTATTTCTTCATTATATGAATGACCTATTTTGTTTGTTTCTAGATATAGGCCATTCTAATATGAATAGAGGATGTACATTCAAAGAGACACCATTATTTAGTAAAACAACATACTAAGCTGTACCTACTCTGAAATTTAAATGAGCATTTGTAAACACAGTTCAAGTCTATTTCTAATATCCATAATCCACTTATGGTAAGCTTTTTTCACTGAGCAAGTAGGAAAATCGTCAAACAGCATAGCAACAAGAACAGGAGAGACATAAGTATCATATCAGAGTACTAAAGTCATAGGACGCTGAATAGATGTAGCTTTAAATCCTTACAGAATATGAGGCTGTCAGAAAACAGTTTATTATCTGCCATGTATAACCAACAGCATTGAAAGACAGGTCTGTTATACCCCCACATATAGCTGATATAATCTGCATGGTAACAATAAACAATGGATCAATTGTTTCGTCCTAAAAGTGTTACAATTTATTACAAGGAGTACAATGTAATCGTCTTAATTTGTTTAAAGTGAAGTTCTGCCTTGGAATAGGCAACTGAAAGTATTAGACATCCAGCCAAAATTGCTCTCCTATTCTGCCTTACGACTTTGGCCTCGTAAGTTACCACACAACAATATTAGACACACCTAAGCATGGTAGTAAAGGAAGAAGTACCAGAAACAAATGGTGGTGCTTTGGTTAGAAAATTTTGTTTTCCACGTCATGAGATGCGAGGAGAAGTCTCATAGTGAGCCTAAGTATTTTGGGGAAGTAAAATATATACATGGCTCAAAAGATCAGATAGATCAATCACATAACATCAACCCTTCATCAGGTAATTATATATCAACTAAGAAGGAGATATTAGATCATTATACTCACCATTAGGAAAAGAGCAGTCCAAACCCTATTGTCATGATGCTTGTTAAATAAATACATTTCTCCCACAGCAGTTATGACATTTGTGACATTCTTGAGGACCGTCACCATGGCAACATTTATGTACTTCAAACTGCAAGAGGATAAACTTTTTCAGTAAGATCAATTTACTGGTTCCTATTTCATACCAATTTGGCACGCATTCATTTCCTTTTTTTTCATTTTCTCCTTTGTAGAGCTTGATAATCCTGATTTATACTATGACCCCATAGATTCGTGGGCAGAAAACAAGCACATCATATTGGGGCTAGGTTAAGTATAACATGACAGAGAAAGAATCGTTCAAGTGAATTTTGTAACTAATATAAGTAACCAAAACTTTCTTTCAACTATGCTTATTGTTATAAGATAGCAATCAACACATGTTGCACAACCTCCTTTTTTTTATATTTTATATTCAGGTGATGGAAAAAAATAAATATATAGAAAAATGACTTCCATACCTAAACATACTTGTGATTAGCATTCCAACAAATATAAAGTTTACAGGTAACCACACTTTAATTAATCTCCAGGTGAATGGTTCCGTTGATATTATCCCAAAGAAGCTCAGCATAGAAACAACAATCACTGAAACAAAATTCTGAAACATAAAACGATTTCAATTCGTATTAGCTTCCCATACCTTGAGCATTCAACAAACTATGAAGTATCATGGTGGAAGTAAGTCAAGTGACCTGGTATAGCATCAAAAATATTCCAGCATTGAAGTCATATCCTGAGAGTACATACTTGTTCACCAGTATCATGCTACAAGAAGATATACAATATGCAAAGCCCGACACTAAGGCTTTGTTGTGTGTAGAAACCGGCCGATTACTTCTAACAAATTTTTCTCTGCCTTTCTCTAACTTTCCAGTCTCCAAATCGTTCTCATCGTCTTTACTAGCAGATCTCATTGTAAAAGTTGACCTACCAAAACTAACCAAATAATTAATGACAGGTATAGAAAAAAAAAGCGACACAATAACATCAATTACAACAAACTAGTTAACCATAAAATGCATTGTTAGATGATCATAGAAAATTCTCAAAGAAAGTATGGTCTAAAGTCTGACAAATATTGTTGAGGTTAGAGTAAATAACACTTACTTATAACTGTCTTTGGTAAGTACTTAGCTATACAATTCATAGTTTGAACAAAAAAGGTCACTATACCTGCCAAGAAGATCTATTGCACCATTCAGTTGGAATAATCAGAAGATGTTTTCCTCCACTTTGAGTGATCTTAATAGGATCCTCCACATAAATCCTCTCTAGAACAGGATCAGGGAATTCTAACGAAAAATCAACGGATGAAGTTAATCAGTCTGTGTGCACTACAATGACATAGTTTTAAAATTTAGTAAGAAAATTATGAGGAAATGCAAACCATATTAGCCATAGATATTCGACAGATACTGACCTCAAAATTGGAAGAACTAATTTAAGCTTTTATTCGTTTACCAAAAAAAGGCAGACAACGATAAATTAAGGGGAGTGTCTTCTAGTAATAACAACGAAGTCACGATTTAATGGAGAGGATCGTCTACCTCCAGTTTGTGCATCAATTAATCCCAAAGTTTGTGAAGTTTGTCAACCGAAAATCAAACTAGACTATAATTTTCAGTTGGAGCTAGTTCAATTTTAGGGTCTTGCAAAACCTCTAATCCTTCCATCAACCTTAATTGATTCGTAATACAAGCTCACCAAGTAACCAACTAACTCGAAAATTGCCCCAACAGAGACACCATGACTAACAAACACTTCAAATTCTAAACAACATTCCACAATCAGGTCATCAATTGAAGCAACATGTTCATTCATTACACAACAAACATACAAACCAATCAAAGTCGCCCAATAATGAAATACGTCTCCATTTCATAAAGATAGTCTATTTATTTTTCAATGGTCAAAATTTGAAAACTATTCACAATCATAATTTAACAGATATGACTTCGATTTAAATCAGAAATTTAGAATTATCATGTCAATAGTAAAAAACAATAAAAATATTACCCCCTTATGATATTTTCTTAACCAAATTTTGTTCACCATATAAAAATCAAAGCTCAAAAATCAAATGAATGGAGGGAGTACAACAAATTTACGTATATGAGATTATTGCTAAAAATAAAACATGAAAAATAATTAGTTTTGGACTAATTACATACCTTCAAATCCAGATTGTAAAAAACACACAAATTTGAGGATTTGGGTGAAGAGAGAGGATGTCCCAAAATCTTTGTCCACTTTCTTTTTGTTGAAACAGGAACGACTAAAACTGAATATTCATGCTAGCACCAATAGTCATTCGTCAATAGAGCTGCGAGGGGACTTGATCTAACTCTAATCTACCCGTTGGATACTTGATCTCAAAACTCCAATAATAATACTTTAATTGATCAATCATCAAAATTTAAAAATCGATAATTCTTTTAAGCTGGGGAGTAAATATATATAGGATGGTATCATTGTAATTTGTATGGTGTAAAATGGAAGAATATAATAGTTACAGAGTAATACGCTAATTTTATTCTCTGTTCTAACAGGGATCCACTATACACACTCAAATACAAGTAGTATTTTACTATAGCTTTAAATGACTATTTTACCCTCCCCATTTTACTTCCTCAATTACTACTCCCTCCGTCCCTAAAAAATTGTCACATTTTGACTTTTGTTAGTCAAACATTACAAAATTTGTTCATGAATTCCCATTAAACGATAAGAAATAAGATAGTCTTGTGGGACCTTGTTAGATTCGTCTCAATATATATTTTTGAAATATTAACTTTTTATAACTTTTTCGCATGTAGAATAATAGATATTTATATTTTAAATCGTGTTTTGTTGACCATCAAAAGTCAAAATGTGACAATCTTTTAGGGACGGAGGGAGTACATTTTTATATAGGAGGGGTAGATTTATCATTTCAAGCTACAATAAATCACTATTTGAGTGTGTATAACATATCAGTTTCTAACATATACTCCATTTTTTAGTTAATTTTAGTTTTAAAATATTTTAAGTTTGATCGTGTATTTACTTATCCTTTATGTTGGAGTATAAATTAAATCTAAAGTATTTTTTTGAGCTCATGACGATATAATTTTTCCTAATTTTCAATTGGTCATTTTGAAAAACATTTGGCTATCATTTGTGTGAAACTATATTTAGTAAAATATACAATGAGATATTTTAGTCGAAAGGTTATATTTTTAAAATGAGATGCAATTTAGTTAGTAACTTTGTCTATACATGACTTTTAGGGTGTAATTTAGAACACAAACATTATCCATCAATTATAAACGAAAATGGGTTGAGGGGAAACTAAATGAATGAAATCTAATAAAACAATGACACACATATATGACATTTGGAACTAATGTTGTCAATGAAGGAAGTCTTTCAAGTTATGAGCAAATTTAGTTTGTAATGAGAATATAATAATTTTTTCAATAAATTATGACACAACTATGTCATAATAACTTCTTGATATTCTAGTTATTTAATTGAATATTAATTGTTTTTTATTATCTAAAAGAAAGGCATCAGGATCAAATTAACGTGATTTCATTAGTCAAAATGAGTTCATAGTCATTTTTTATTGCAATAATGAGATTGATAATACATTTTATATAATATTATTAAATTTGATGTATACCATATCTTCATTTAAGACACGTGAAGGATCTTTATAACTTTAAATCATCATAAATATTACTTTTTGCGCATAAATCACTTATCATATGAATGTCACTATATTTTAAAATTAATTTTCTCAACTACTAAATACCCAAAACTTCCTTTTTCCTAGCTTTTCTTATAAAGTATTATATAGTTTCTATAAAATGAAGATAACAAAATAATACATGTTTTAATTTCCTACAATTTCTCACAATCAATCCTCTAAGGTGACCCCCACTTGCAAATATCATCTTTTTTTCTTGAACTTTTACCCACCTCTTTCATATTAACATTATTATTCTCTCTCTCTCTCTTTCTCTTTCTCTCTCTCCTTCTCTCCAAGGATTTCATGCATGCGCTTCCCTTCATCAAATCTTTGAGATTTCTTTGTTTCTGTATGTAACCCTTCATATCTATTCAAACTTCATCTCTCTAGGGAAACTCCATTACCAAAACAATTGATTGCACAATTCTCATTCCAGAATTTTATCACATTTCTCTCTATGCGTGGCACTTGTCCAATATTATCATCATTCTTTACAATTTTCTCATTTATTGGGATAAGATTCAAAATACCTTCCCTTACATTTATCTTCATTTCCCCTTATCATCATTGAATGGGGATTTGTTCTTCATGTTGCAAAAGGGGTGATGCTCCTGCAAACGATGCATCGACGGCCGGAGGTGGAGATAATGGTGGTGGAGATGAATTTGCCACCAATAATGATACAAATTTAAATAACGGCGAGGCCACGACACCGCCAGCAAAAGCCACTCCTCCATCATCCTCTCCTGCCAATAATTCCCCTAAGCCATCTAAGCCCAAAGCTATAGGCCACGTTTTACAACGTCCAATGGAAGATGTAAAGACCACATACAACATTGGGAAAGAACTTGGAAGAGGACAATTTGGTGTCACATATTTATGCACACATAAACAAACAGGTGATGATAATATTTCGTAGGACAAGTTTAGCATCTTATATTATTATTATTACCATAAGAGTTCCATATTATTATATCATAACTCATAAGTCATTATAACGCGATATTATTGTTATTCAACAGGGGAGAAATTCGCATGCAAGACAATAGCGAAAAGAAAACTTGCGAATAAAGAGGACATTGAAGATGTTCGAAGGGAGGTGCAAATTATGCATCATTTAACAGGGCAAGCAAATATTGTAGAATTGAAAGGAGCATATGAAGATAAACATTCAGTTCATTTGGTGATGGAGTTGTGTGCGGGAGGAGAGCTTTTCGATAGAATTATATCGAAAGGACATTATACCGAAAGGGCAGCTGCTTCTTTGTTGAGAACTATTGTTCAGATTATACATACTTGCCACTCAATGGGGGTTATGCATAGAGATCTCAAACCTGAAAACTTCCTTCTCTTGAACAAAGAAGAGGATGCACCTCTTTTGGTTACAGATTTTGGTCTCTCTGTCTTCTACAAACAAGGTATCAGCAACTTCATTCATCAATCCTTGCTCGCTCGTTTTTATCTATTTTACCCGCGATCTAGATTGTTTTAGAGCGGATAATATATCGCTTACTTATTACTTGTGAAAACAGGGGATGTATTCAAGGACATAGTAGGAAGTGCATACTACATAGCACCAGAAGTCCTGAAGAGAAGATATGGGCCTGAAGTTGATATATGGAGTATCGGTGTCATGCTATACATTCTTCTTTGTGGAGTTCCTCCTTTCTGGGCAGGTATATCAGTCTCGATATTCTGTTAAGATCATCGCGACATGTTTTAATACGAAAACAAGAATAATAATAATAAATGACTATATATATTATGCAGAATCGGAAAATGGAATATTCAGTGCAATTTTACGAGGCCATGTAGATTTCACAAGTGATCCATGGCCTTCAATCTCATCATCGGCCAAGGACGTTGTCCGAAAGATGTTGAATTCTGACCCTAAGCAAAGGTTAACAGCATTTGAAGTGCTAAGTAAGTTCACTATATTTTCAGTCTAATTTCCAAACACGAATTTATTAGAAATAATAATGTAAAATTTGAATGGTGTTGTTGAAAGATCATCCATGGATTAAGGAGGATGGAGAAGCACCTGATACGCCACTTGATAACTCTGTTATGGATAGACTCAAGCAATTCAAAGCCATGAATCAATTCAAGAAAGTCGCTTTAAGGGTACATTTCTATTCAAATATGTTGCTATATTTTAGCGCGAAATATAAATAACTAATCATTATTCGTCGAGTAGGTGATTGCTGGTTGCCTCTCAGAAGAAGAAATAATGGGTTTGAAGCAAATGTTCAAAGGTATGGATGAAGATAATAGTGGTACAATAACACTTGAAGAACTCAAGCAAGGGTTAGCTAAACAAGGGACCAAGCTCTCTGAATATGAAGTTAAGCAATTGATGGAAGCAGTAAGTCTAATTTAATACTTTTTCAAAAAATAAAATAAACATTAATCATATATATGTATGAGTTTTTTATGATTTAAACATGATTTAATTTTGTAATAATAATGTAGGCTGATGCTGACGGGAATGGAACTATAGACTATGAGGAGTTTATTACAGCAACAATGCATTTGAACAAAATGGACAAAGAGGAACATTTGTACACTGCATTCCAATATTTCGATAAAGATAAGAGCGGGTAAACTATACATACATAGACGATAAAAATATTAAGAAACATCATCTTAGTAATCTTGCGACTAACATTTTTCGATTATTATTTTGCAACAGATACATTACGATCGAGGAGCTCGAGCAAGCTCTGAGAGAGTTCGGCATGAATGATGAGAGGGACATAAATCAAATAATCTCCGAAGTTGACTCGGATCAGGTAATTATCCTTCCCGACTGTTGTAAATACTTATATCTTACCGTTTTCAATGCACACTCGTCGAGTAAGGGGTGCGGGTGTCCCATTACAAAAGTCATATATACTCTTTCCAATTGCAGGATGGACGAATTAACTACGATGAGTTTGTAGCCATGATGAAGAAAGGTCAACCAGAAGATAGAAATCCGAAGAAGAGAAGAGATGTCGTGATTGATACATAACAAGAGAAGAAGCAAAGAAATGAGAGACAATTAATAATCTTTGTACAATTTTAGTTATTGCGATAACATATGTGTGTAATGTTAATATATGGAGGGGTCAATTAATTATCAAAAACCTGTATATGTTAGATGATCGAAATATGAGCACAATGATAAATACAAATATAAATATATGGGTATTGCCTTTAAAATTATATTCTCCTCGATCTCTCATTTTCCATTACATTTTTAGATCAACATACCTTAAATGGATTACCTCCTTGAGTTCAATTTAACATTGTCAACTTGTGGATTGAGTATTCGAGTTCAAGTAATATAGTAGAAAAAGAAATAGTATTCAATATTCAAATAATAATAATAATTTTTTTTTTTTTTTTTTTAAATAATAATAATAATCATAAAATAAAAAGATGATTGTATATGATCTTAAATAATAATAATAATTTAAGATCATATACAATCATCTTTTTATTTTATGCTTTTATATCAATGCATTTTTTAAATTATAATGCCAACTACAAAAACATTTATTATAAAAGTCCACGCACAGATGAGAATGTGCTCAAGCGACCAGTATCAACTAAAAAATGAACTAAATTAATAAATAACTAAAAGAATATAAAAAAATTAACTAAATTAATAAATAACTAAAAGCAAAATTAGCAAGTACTATTTAATAATGTGAAAGTTAGTCAGAATACATGAATCTCTAGTTGCGATCGTCGTATTTAATAAAGCAAACAAATTACACTATAATTTTCTTGGATTCGAAGAAAGTTCTTTGATGATTTTAGGGCTAATTTATGGAAACTATGTCAAATAATGATGATGCAACTTCTAATGAATCAAATTAAACTGTATTGATTCAAGATATCTATTTCAAACATATTCGTATTACGAATCGAATAAAATTTGATCCCGATCTAGCAAACTAGATAATTGATCAATTAATGAATCACTACTTTTGATATAAATTTTATAAAGAGGTAAAATAATCGAATCGAACGAGCCATTAGCGAACGAATCAAACTGAATTGTTTTTCATGAATATGGCTCGGTTCGGTAACACCTCGTTAGAGAATTGATGTTGAAATTAACTACCGAGTATTTGTATCAAGGGTTAAATAGTCCATCATTACATTTTACTGGTTGGTGAGGAAAGTAATTGCATAATAACTAATTTTCTAAACTATATAGAGATTCTCTCTCTAAGACGTTGTTCGAATTGCAATAAATCGAAATCAGCCCCTCATTATTATTGCATTCACAATTGCAAACCCTAAGTTTCCAAATCAATTTCCAGGTACAAATTTATCCAAATTCGTAAGTATTATTTTAATCTAGATTGAGGTGAATTTCAGAGAAATTTTTATACATGCTATCTTTGTTGCAATAATTTAACTAAATTGTGGTGAATTTAAATAAATTTGCATATATGTTCTTTTTGTTGCAATTGTTTATTGACATTAGGACGAATTTAAAAGAAAGTTTCTTTATTGGTACTTATGTTGCAATAATATAGCTAAATTGGGATAAATTGTCAAGAAATTTGCATACACATTATATTTGTTAGAATAATATAGCTAAAATTGGATGAATTTTGAAGAGAAATTGTCATAAATGTTATTTTTGTTGCAAAAATTTATCTTAAAATTGAATTTTTTGATGTAATGTACATAGGAAAATGGATGGGACAAATATCCAAGGCGGTGTGGATTCGTTTTTGAGGAATTACAAATTAGGGAAAACACTAGGAATTGGTTCATTTGGTAAAGTCAAGATTGCTACACATGTTTTGACTGGCCACAAAGTTGCTATCAAGATCCTTAATAGGCGCAAAATCAGAAACATGGAAATGGAGGAGAAAGGTACTAATTTACACTTCCGGTCCCTAAAAGATTGCTCGACTTGATGTTTTGATGGTTGACTCTGAAATCTTGGATCGAATTGTTATTGTATGTTCTATGATATCTGGTGAAAATATATCAGATGAAGGCATCATAATGTACTTTTCCTAATGCCTTTGAAGAAGCTCTTACCTGAGAGGGGTAAACCGGGGGAGGGGGGGGGGTTCCGGTAGTATGCAGCCTTACCCCTTTGATAAGAGAGAGACTGTTTCCGACTTGACCTAAGAGTGAAGTGCAAACACTATCTACTACTGCCCAATGAGGGCAACAAAGTTAGTTAATTTTACCGTTCAAAAGCTGTACAATCAGCCATCTCTTTCATTTATTACTGATGATTCCATGTTTGAAGATAATTGATTACTTTTTTGTAGCAATTTATATCCTTGTTGGTTAGTAATTTTGTGCGTGGAATTGAATTAGTTGCTTGGTATTGTGTTATTGATTAGGTGGATAAGCTTTAAGTGCGTTACCGTAATTCTTTTTATGGTGGTAGATTACAGCTCATGTGTAATTACTTCGTTGAGTCATATCGAGTTGGATGCATTTTCTTACCATATTAATATGTGATTCATGTCTTTCAGTATTGAAAGTAAGCCATTTTCCTATTGATTTTGAATTGACCACACTGGCTCCTGAGAAACCATTCGCTTAAGAAATCAGAAAGTGTTAATCTCTTGTTACACTAACCAGACAAAAGAAATGATGAAACTGTTGGGATTTCAACCTATATCCTCATTTAAAATGTCACGAATCTTTAAGTAAAGGTCGAAGGAGTTTCATGATATTGCATATCCAGCTAATTGAAGGTTTTTGATAATTTGATACTAATTGCACATCAAAGTAATTGACTCTTTTTTATAATTTAATATTGGTAGCACACTTAGCTAAACGTTAATGAAATTTTTCAGAATTCCCATGGTAGGATTATGCATAAATAGCAACGGGACATCTTCTCTTTTAGCTAAGATAAGAGATTTAGTCAGTGGTGCTACTGTAAATTCACTTGGATTGAAACTTTTTGTCATAGAATCTGAAGGAGTCATCTCCTTTTAATGAACAAATATTTCATTTTCTTGTGCATGCATTCCTCCTAAATCTAGAAAGTCGCTTCACTTTCTCTTGAATGGATCTTGGACCTGCCATCATGGTTCCTTGCTCAATAGATATGCATGTTATCTTATTCTTCTATAATCTGATACTCTTGAGAAAAATGAGTCCTTATCAAATGACTTTCAATAATGAACTGATTCCACTTTTTTAGTCTGCTAGTTGCTGAATGCTGAATATATTTGGGTTTCTTTTATTGATGCATGCTGGATTCAGCAAGTTCTTATGAATATTTCTTAATTCTATTCAGTCAGACGAGAAATCAAAATACTGAGGTTGTTTATGCATCCTCATATAATACGACTTTATGAAGTTATAGAGACCCCATCAGACATTTACGTAGTCATGGAATATGTAAAGTCGGGTGAGCTCTTTGATTACATTGTAGAAAAGGGCCGGTTGCAGGAAGATGAAGCTCGGAATTTCTTCCAGCAGGTGGGGTTCTTTCTTCCTTTTTCTATGAGAAACCTGCCCCTTGTTTAACCTAGTGTTTTGATCATAAACAAAAAAAAGTGCATTTCTTTTTCTATTATAAGCACATTATATTTTACGCAAAGATTTTTACACTCCATTTCTTGATTATGGCACTCCATTCCTTTGTTCTTTTTCATTCATAATCCTAATAGGTCATTCATATTTTATAAAAAATTGAAATAAAGAAGTCTACTAATATGACAACTCAGATATTGTCTAAAACTCGAAGTATGGCTTGATGTGGACTACTGATCTGGGTAATCATTTTTATTCAACCTATCAAAGCTTATAACTTATCATTTTCTTTAAGCAGATCATATGCGGTGTGGAATATTGCCATAGGAATATGATAGTTCACAGAGACCTCAAGCCTGAAAACCTGCTGCTGGATTCCAAATTCAACGTGAAGATTGCTGATTTTGGCTTGAGTAACGTTATGCGTGATGGTCATTTTCTCAAAACAAGCTGTGGGAGCCCAAATTATGCTGCTCCAGAGGTATGAGCCAGAAGCACTAATATTTCACCTCGACTAAAATAAGGCCCTTGTTCTTATAATATGGATCTATTGTCAGATAATGGTGTTATCTGAAATCAATTTTGTTTTAGGTAATTTCTGGGAAACTGTATGCTGGACCAGAAGTTGATGTGTGGAGTTGCGGCGTTATTCTTTATGCACTTCTCTGTGGTACTCTGCCCTTCGATGATGAAAACATCCCGAACCTTTTCAAGAAAATTAAGGTATGTATGTCAATACCCCCCTACGCAGCTATCAAAATTCTGTGGCAACAAAAGTCAAGATTCATAGCTGATTTCGATAGCACACCAAGAGTTCATATTCAAGTCAATTTTTGAAGCAAAATGAAGGATATGTATCAAACAAATTCTTTAGCCAACAAAATAAATTTTAATGATGGTCTAATAAATGAATTTGATAATTATAAATGTCTACGAGTACCTATGAATTGATATATAGAATTTCTTATGTGCTCTTTGATTATATATATGCATTTAACGTCTAATTTTAGTTTTCCAATATTAATCTGGGTCTGCTCCTGATGGTGATTCGTAGTAGCACTGCACGATGTCGTCTAACACACTTGAAGATTCGATCCCTCCTCCCACATTTAAGAATTATTATATAAGATTCTGTACGCATTATTTCAAGCATGTGATATTCCAAATAATATATACCATTCATTATTTTGTTATGGATGAAGTTCCGTTGCTTGAATATTTTTATTCTTAAGATAACATTTCCAATTTCAAAAGAAAGTGCACATTATACCTTCGCTCCAAAATGGACATTGACAAAAAAAATTTGAGTACGTTTTCTTAAAATGTCAACAATGTGTTCAGGGTGGGATATACACTCTCCCGAGCCATTTGTCTCCTGGTGCAAGGGATTTGATTCCAAGGATGCTTATAGTTGATCCCATGAAGCGGATGACAATTCCTGAAATTCGTACACATCCCTGGTTCCAAGCCCATCTGCCTCGTTATTTAGCTGTACCTCCACCAGATACAATGCAGCAAGCCAAAAAGGTAATTCTTGTTGTTGTATAGTTCATGATTGGATTCCATTGTCTTATGGTACGACTCTCTCATGAAACACTTATATTGTCACCGTAGATGTAGCTTCAATGTCTAGTTTCTTGTTTGCTAGTGCAGTGTTAGTAGTCACTACAGTTCAAATCTTTCAGGCGAATCTAGTATATATGTGGACTCGTCACTGGACTGATTTTTTTATCTTTCTCCTCTCTTTCTGTTCGTAATTTGGATGATCTTGTGCTGTCCTTATCGATCTCATTTTTGAATGAAAAAGATATATTTTTTAGATTACACTTCATCGTCTTATTTGGTTCTACGAGATTTTCATTGCATGGCTGGTTACTAATAATTGAACAAACTTGACCTTAAACTCTAATCATCATTATCATTATCTAGCTAGTTACTACATAAGTAATCCAAACTAAGAACCTCCCCTGCCACCAATTTTGACCATCATATTCATCGTACAGTACCATATCAGCTCTACAATAATGATGTACCTCTTTATTAGAGATTTCATCAAACAACTCTTCCACAAAGGGTCTATTTTCAACATTATTGAGCTCAATCTTAGATATACCCTTCAATTTGATTTGTGATGTCCTGGGGTTTCTCAAATTGAGCTTGTAAACCAGCCAATTCCACTGGAAAATTTTCAGAAATGTATATGGATGCGGTTGGGTGCGATCAGTCACCGAAGGTGATGATGCGAACGTCGGCCCAAGCGGGGAAAGGAATCGGTCCATGCTGATACCAAGTGTAATGACCCTGATGGATTACTACGATGATAGAGACAATAGGAGCATAAAAGATAATATAAAGGGAGAATAGTTGAGGAGAAGAGTATAGAAGATAGACTTGAGATATAAAAAGCTAGAGAGAAATTAGAGGGGCGCTAGAGAGAAATTAGAGGGACGCTAGAGAGAAATTAGAGGGACGCTAGAGAGAGATAGACTTGGATAGAGAAGCTAATTCATTCCATTTCTTGCCTATTCTATTGTCTACATCTATATTTATAGGAGTTATATTTCACCCTTGCCTAAAATAGTAAATACTAAATTATAGAAAAGCATTCTAACTAACTAATATTCCTTTGCCTTTGGGACCACATGCTTACCTGAGGGTCATGACACTGCGATCTAACAATTCTATTTGTTCTTATCTTTCATTCTTCCCTTAATATCTCTTTCCTAACACGAAGAAGAAATTTTAATTGCAGATTGATGAGGAGATATTACAAGAAGTTGTCAACATGGGATTTGATAGAAATAACCTTCTTAGTTCTATCCGGAACCGAGTCCAAGATGAGGTTTGTGTTTATTTATTAAATTTATGAGCTGGTGTATCTATGTTATGCCTCTTAATTGAATTTGTTTCTTTTTAATATTATATCAGGGAACTGTTGCATACTACTTGCTGGTAGACAACCGATTTCGAGCCTCATGTGGCTACCTTGGAGCTGAATATCAGGAGGCGATGGTGCATATTTGCCTTTCCTAGTTTATATATGAACTTCTTGTAAATATATATATATATTAGAGAAATTAGATGCTATTTAGACAGTCATTCTTGGACTCAAGTAGCTCCTGTTGACTAGCTAGGCACTCAGGCTCCTAGTAGAACTTTGTTGCGGCAGTTGAAGTATATTACAGTGCGGTAGCTATTAACTATTACATTGTAATAACTGTTACATAGGCTTAGGCAAGTAGGATGTGCAGTTGCTGCCAGTCTGCCATATATAGTCTTAGACTTTCGCAGATCATAATTTTTGGACCACACTGTATTCCATCAATCATTGAGACAAATTGTCTCCGCAATATATATTTTAGACTCCAGCACATATATATATTTGTGTCCCTTTAATTTACCAATTCTCAGTCTGTGTTTAAGGGTGTCTCTGGACTCAAGTCATAAGCAAATAAGTATGGTGCCACCCGATTCCTTAATGTTTCACTTGTGCCTCCATATCAGATGTTATTACCAGCTTTTGTATTACTAATTGAAAGAATTTATCTCAGGAATTAGGTTTGAACCGTACGGATGCAAGTGAATCCATGGCTTCACCTACTGGGCTACGCCTTCCTGGGTTTCCTGATTATACGCAAACAGGTGGGAGACAGTTACCTGTAGAGAGGAAATGGGCCCTTGGTCTCCAGGTAGGTTGGGGATATTGATGTTCAAATGCTAGATGTCCACGATAGAATTCCGCGGCTGGCAGGTCTTGTGCTAGTGTATGCTTATTATAATGCCCTCTCAAAATAATTTATGGGCAAGCTTTTAAAATGAGGAAACAATTGCCCAGTCCTGATTTAGTTTTCACAAGGGGTCTTAGTCAGGCCATCCATATAACTATTATGTCAATGTACGTGACTAGCCAGCCATCTGTATATATCAATTAAGTCAATGCATTCGGCTTTGTGGCAGTCTCGTGCGCATCCCCGGGAGATCATGAATGAAGTTCTGAAAGCTCTGCAGGAATTGAATGTTTCGTGGAAAACACTTGCACCGTACAACCTGAAGTGCAGGTGGATAACAGGCCCTCGTGGTCAGCGTGAAGGCATGATTAACAATTCACTACATGGTAACCACTACTTTGAAGATGTCTCCTCGATAGGAGAGAATGATCGCTTCTCTAGGTCACGGAATATTTTGAAATTCGAAGTTCAGGTATGTTATTAACTTGAGCCCTGTTAACTTTGTTTTATTTTCTGCTTCCAATTAATGCTTATTTACTTTACTTTTTATTTTGTGTTTTCATAGATAATTTTTTGGGGGGTGTTGTTTGCTACAGTGCAATCAGGATTGTCGCTGGAAACCTTCACAGCCTATTTGGTTATAAAGCGTTGTTGGTGCAATTTAGCCAGTCGTGTCTTTTGATTTAAAACAAACAACATGCGCCCACTTGAATCCCATGATACCTAGACGGGTCTAACTATTTGCAGAGAAATAGTAAAGTACAAGGGCCAAATTGACTATTTTGGGCCTAAACTTTCTTGAAACATGACAAAGTCGACACTCACGAAGCAGGGGGGGGGGGTCAGTAGTGAAATAGTAGTTTCATGCCTAAAAGACACTGTTTGGGTGTGATTAGCAACTAAGTACCTAGACTTGATTGCTTCTGAATTAGAACTTAAACTGTCTTGGACATCAAATAGCTTATGTTCTCAATTACGCAGTATAATAGTCTACAAGAAAATTAGGTTGGTGTAAATTAGTGTTAGTAGCTTGGGCCTTGGTGAGTTGAATGTGAAGACTAAAGAGTATTATGATTTGGGTACACTTGTAAAGTTCCGATACCACTGAAGTTTATGAGTTACTAAACACAAGTATATAGTTGTTACTATAGAATTTGTTTACCTTATGTTTTCTCGTAGTCAGTGAAGCTAATTATACTTCATTTAATCCTTATTTACTCCCTCAATGCCTATAATGCTTTTTATATTGGCTCATTTTTCTTTTATCTTATTACATTGTGCATGAGTTTAAGTAAACATTGATCACTATAGCCCCAACCAATTGTTTGCCTAAAAAGGCGTTTTGTGCAGCTAACTAATATTCTCTTGAGTGGTTGATGAGTAGCAACACCTACTAGCTTTACATATGCAACTTTGTGGTGATAATAAAATGTAAACATCTAAATTGTGTTTAAATACAGTCTTATGAGTTGTATCTTGTATGTCATTTCACCAGTTTCTACTATGGCTATTTATTGCAGCTGTACAAAACTCAAGATCATAAGTACCTGCTTGACCTCCAGAGAGTTGAGGGTCCCCAATTTCTCTTCCTTGAAATTTGTGCTTCTTTCCTTGCTCAGCTTCGAGTCCTCTAATCTTCTAATATTGGCCGCAGAAATTTGAAGCAATGACCTTGTATATATTTTCAACACTTGACCAATGTTTCGCTTTCTAGTCTCGAACTTCACAAGGTCCAGTAGAGGTTAATGACTTGCCATGACACAAGAGTCTGGCATTCTTCTAGGGGCTATAGGATCTGTCACGGTATGTGTTGTTTTTCTGATGCACCAAATTGCCAGCCTTTCCATACACGAGTACTACTAGGGAATGGGAGGAGCTGTGTTGTCCGCAGTACTACTATGAGATGTAAAGAGCGAGCTCAGCCAGTACGTAATATGGATCGAGCTTTAGATCTCAACGTCCATTGTCTTTTTTTTTTGTTCCTCCGTTTCTGGCAGCTCTGTAAGAGCCCTATACTTGTGCCTTCGATAGCGCTTAGGGTTATGCAGATATATATCTCAAAATCTGAACCATTTACTCTAATGCTCCATGAAACTCCAGGAAATTGCAGTGTTAAAGATCAATCTTTTATTGATGTCTAAGATAAACTCAGTTGAACATAAATGTCAATGACCTTGTAGTTCAGTGAAATTTGATATTCAGTTGAACATAAATGGATGTGAATGTACTTTGTACATATCAAATTTCACTTTACCTTGAGAAGGGAAGAAAAAATAGGAGGTTAAACTGTAATATGTTGTCTTACGTTTCCGGCTTTTTCCCTGTAGTAGACATTTTTTTAAACTGTAATTATGTAATTTATACTTTATTTATTCTCAATTCTATATTTCTTATTTAAAATTAAATGTATTATGTGCATATTACCAGAAATGAAATTGTGAAATTCATATCCACTAATTTGATGTCCTTTCACTAAAGTTAAAGCCTCAACAATTAAAGGGCTATTACAATTGCAGCAAATCTTATCTTCACTTGGTTATAGAAGAAAGCCATGTTTCTTAACATCAAGTCTGACCTGAAAAACTTGAAAAACATGTCGTAAATAAGATGAATTAAAGGGGTGCTAGTTCGCTCCAGAATGCTAGTTCACTTTCTCCTAGATCAGTTGAACATTTTGAATTTTCTCCACCTTTGTTTGCATCTAGTTCCAGATAATGTTGTGTTTCAAATTTGCTGTCATGTTTCTTCTTATTGCATGCTTCGCGCAATCGGCTTAATTGATCAGATCTCTCCCTCTGCATTGCACTTCCTGATTTGATGGTGAGCTTGATACACTCAGTTATGCCACTAAATGCATAGAAGGAAGCTGAATACTTCCTTTCATAATTCATCCGCTTCACAGCTTCGCTTAAACTCATTGGTTCACCTTCATAGTTTTGCTCAATAGGTTGTTTAACTAGTTCTTCAGCAATTTCGAAGGGGGAGAAATCATATGATCCAATCTCATCAACGAAGTCCAGGTTCGAACTTTCTCTCAAGCTGGTTTGTTCTTCTTCAACATCTTGTTGAATAATAGTATTGCTGTTTAGTAATTGAACCATGTCACTCCAGTTGTAGTCTGAGTTTAGTTCCGTTACTTCGAGATTATCTTCTTGACTTATATATGATTCACTGCTTGTGCTAGCAGGAATGTAATTTTCAGCCATGAAATCTTCGGGGTCATTGATGAAATCAGTAAATTGTGTTTCTGATTCTTGAGAAGACTCAATTTTTAGTTCATCACGTTGGGTCTGATGCTCGTTTTCGGATAGATTTTGGGTAGATGAAGAAGGTGCCATGACTAGGGACTTGTTTCTTGCTCTGAGTTTACTTAGCAAAAGGTTTGTGATCTTCGAAGGTAAAGCAGATTTGGTGGAGGAGGAAGAAGATGATGACGATGATGTAGAAGAAGACCAGAAATTTGTGCGAGTATTAGCTCCACGAAGCAAACAAGCAGCCTCGTCGTAGGCTCTTGCTGCTTCTTCAGCTGTGTCAAATGTACCTAACCACATTCTTATTTTCTGTATTGTATCCTTTATTTCAGCCACCCATCTTCCAGATGGCCTTTGGCGGACACCAACGTATCTCTTCCGAGCTTTCCTGACTCCTCCTAAGCCTTCAATCGTCTCGGCTTCTTTGACCATCTCGTCCCAAGCTGCACTGCTTTCTTCAGCTGAAGTTTGCTCATCCACCATTTCACTAGACTTTCTTTTTCTGGCCATTATGTGTGTTGGTACTCGTCGGTGGTGTTTGTTTCTTTTCTTTTCTTACTTATTTAGTCTATCTATTTTATCGAGTTTGGTAATTATTATGGCTTGATTAGATTATGCTAAGCTCATTAGTATACACGTATATATAGATTACAATAGAAGAATTGGTCAATAATCATAGCCATTTGCAAATTTTTTAATCCTATTTTGATATTAAACAATTTGGGATTTACAAAATGCCAAACCATACAAACAAGATTTTTGTTTTTAGAATGAAGGGAGATTCTTTTGACCTAGCCAAACTCATAATTTTTAGTACTCGTTTAAACTCTTAATTGTTACTTTTAATTAGGAGGTCTGTCCCAATCTTTCAACTAGAGGTTTGGGTTCAATTCTTGTTGAAAATAATTGGTTGCATATCACATTTTAAGTGTCTATTAGTTAACGTATAGTCGATACTCTAAAGCTTTATTAGTAAAAAAAATTTGTATATGTTATTTGTAATATTATTGTATTCATACTTTCATCGCTAATTTACAAAAACTAAAATGTTACTTTTAAGTGTAAGTGTATTGATGTCACTTTAAGATTCCTGGGTTTTTGAAGTAGTAAATTAACCTGAACATCTTTTTTTTTTTTTTTTAAATTAACCTGAACTCTTTCCACAATAGATAATGACTAATTGTGAAGCAAATTATGTATATGCAAAAATTACAAGACTACTTTTATTACATTATAAGTGATGATTTTATACTTGATGCATTGCTCCTTCGTTATTTATTGATTTTAGGATGAAACATTTAGATTTCATATTAAAATATTTTATTTAGGTTACATATAGCAAAGACTATACTCCGTCGTATAGGGAAGTTTTATAATCCATGCCAACTTAGGCTAGGCTTGCTCAATGTAAAGAAGAGGTCACTTTTTCTAGTGTGAAAAGCAAAGAGGGGAAAATGCTCTTTTATTATATTTTGCATAAGCTTTGCTTAACCCATAATTTATTTCGCCTAAATAAAATTCATATCCTATGGGCTATAACTAGTCTTTTGTTCTTCTATGAACTTAAGACATAAATTTAAAGAGCTAATGACGACAAGAATCATCTATGTTTTCAAAACTCTTTTAATTAGTTCATCAATATATTTCGAAACGTCTTTGTCAATGACCTATATTTTAAAAAATTTCAGTTCATCACTCCTTCGATCGATAGGTTGTTAACTACGACACTCGTGAGGGACACATGAGATTTCAGTAAGGACATAACGCCATGTTATAAAATATAATTTGGGAAAAAAGAGAGTCAAAAAGATAAAATTTGATATAATCCATGCCCAAATTTGAATTCACCACGTATCATATTCAATGACATTTCGATCAAAGAGGTGATGGACTAGAACATTTTACAATATAAATTATTAACAAGGACATCTTAAAATATAAGTGATTAATTAAGAAATATTATAATACATTAGCCCTAAATTTTAACCTATAACTTTCAGATAGACAAAAAAAAATTAAAATGACTTTTTCCTATTCTTATAGCGTGAAGTAATACATTTTATTTTGAGTCAATTTAGAAATATCTTTTTTAATATGTTCCGGCAAATAAGATTGGATATCATCCCACTCCATACCCCCGTTTCAAGAGTCTATTAAGAAACGTTGGACATTTTTTTTCCAAAACTTAACCTGTGGGTGTTTTGTAACGGTGAACGCCGTTAATTTTGATACGGTTTAATTAATTTTATAAATGTGACAGATTCCTAACGGAGGCAACCTATCATGTTAGTCTAGTATCAAGATTGTTGAGCTTGTTAATATGAAGTCACTTTCAGAAACAAAGAGGTCAAAATCACAAAGCTTTGTAGGATTAACCATACAAGTAAATACATTAAATGATAAGTTAATAACTCGATTATACCGATGTCCCAAAATAATAGTCCAAATATAGTCGCCAACCTTACGCGCAATGATACGAAATTCCATAACGAAGATGACAATCGATATTTAGTGGTAACAATATTTTAATCATTGTAGTAAGGGAAGGGCTAACTGTACTTTACTCCCTTAAATTACAATGCTTGCAACTTGAAACATTTGGCATGCTTTGGCAAGTGTTGAGGATTTGGTCCTCTAGATTATAACTATAGTATACCCTTCGTCCCAAATTCTAACTCTCATCTGACTATTTATGGTAATAAAATCATGAATTATCTTCATGTATTGTTAATTTGGTTTAGGTTAAAGTTTAATCCTCCTATATTCTTAATCATTTTTGTTATAAAAAGTAAATATGTTATAACTGATAAGTATATAAGATTTTTGTTGTTTAATTGATTCTATTTATGATATTTTATGGGAAGTACTTTTCGCACCAATAAAAATTCTCCTACACCAATTCGGACATGTGTATCCGTCATATAAAAAAAATGAAAATTGGCTCGTAATCTGTCTCTACTTCTCTCAAACACCTTCAAACTCTCTCAAAAACCTATTATTTCTTTTCATATTCTGTACAAAAAAACTTTCTAATGTCTAAATTAAGGAAGAGGAAGGTCAAAAAGGAGACCCGCGGTTCGATTTCACCAGCGAAATCATCTGAGTTGTGTGAGCGTGCACCATTAAATCGGCTTACATCGAAATCTTTGATAAATTTAATGTACTCCCTCCATCCCTTTTTAATAGACTCGTTTTGACTTTTTTGGTCAAACTTCGAAAGTTTTGACCGTAAATTTTTATTAACCGATAAGAAATAATATAGTCATATTGGATCTTGTTAGATTCGTCTCAATATGAATTTTTGAAATATCAAGTTCTTATAATTTTAACACATGTAAAATTAAAAATATTTACATTTTAACTCGTGTCTCGGAGACCGTGAAAAAGTAAATGGGTCTTATAAAAAGGGATGGAGGTAGTAATTATTTTGCTGCCGATAATGGACTGTCATTTCTGATTACTTTTTTACCGTCCAAATGGCAAACGGGAACGGCTACCTATTTTGTTGCTCAATGCTAATGGACTAATATTGGATTGTCTCTTCTCCCTGTTTGGGCCTCAGATTAACCATGGAGTTTCTCATCATTGACGATGATACATTTTAATATTTTATTCACCAAACCTTACAAAACAGAGTTAAAAAAAGATCATACCAATTTAGTAATTTTTAAAGTTCAAGAAAATTATATTGGAGTTAAGGTTTGTTTAGAAAAAATTATTAGGAGAGAGAATAAATTGGAATAATAAGTGAAAATATTCTAAGCTAGACTATTTATACGAAAAGATAATATTGTACATTCATCCTATTTTTTTGCTATAAAAGAGTTTTCAATCGGTATAAAAAGTAGTTCCCTATTTTATCTGTAATTAAATAGAAAAGTAAACTTATTCTCACACACAATCTAGATGGAAGGATTATTAAGTAAATTAGTAAAAAAAGAAATGTAAATGCCGAAGCCCGAAAGAATGAAAGACAAAATAGTATTGGGCATTTTATGTGGGCTGGTTCCTGTTGAAGTCTGGTAGACCTGAATCCCCTGAACTCAAAAGTCATGGGCTCATGGCGGCCCACTCAAAACTTTATATGGCCCTGGCCCGGACCCTTAGCAGCCCCAGTCATCCGGGGCATCTCGTTTAACATGTTTACTGGTGTGAGTACTTCGTAGAATCAATATTATCCGTCATCAATGTCCTCAGATATAGCTCAGTTGATAAAGAACATGGTGCTAAGGTACTAACAACTTACTTCTCTATACGATGTGAGTTCGATTCCCTAAGGGCAAAATCTTGTGTTTGAATGATAAATACACAAACCCAAGTCCGGCCCCTGACCCTCTGGGGCACATCCCGCGAATTATTTTCGAAAGAAAAGAAATATTACTCCCTCCAATCCAAAAAAATGACATTTTAGACATTTGTAGATTTTCAAAAAAGAGTGGTCTTTTACATAAACCAAATCAAAGTTCATAATTTCTTCCCTCAATACCCTTAGTTGCATTAATCGAACTATTGAAGTTCAATATTAATGAATAACTCACGAATGTTTATGTAATTAAATGAGGATATAGAGGTCATTGTGGAAATATTTTAATGTCTTCTTATTTTATGTGAAAATTATAAAAAGTCATTAATTTTGAATTGGAGGTAATAATATTATCCACCAATATTTGATAATTTTCACATGGGATTCGCATGGAGGAGGCGGCGGCTTTAGGTTGGGGAAGGGGAATAAAGTTGAAGATGATGTTTATTTTTATTTATTTATATAATGAAGCAAAATTGGTTATTAAAAATTAACTCGATTATTAATTATTAAGTGTTTGTTATTTAAAAATTGATCATAAATTGTACAGAGGTATGGATATATATATATGATGCAAAAACACATGCTTGATTAATTTGCAACATGAAAGTGGAAGCATAGGACGGGTGAAAGGCAAGTGTATATGAACAATAAGGAGAAGCTTATGTTTGAAAATTGGGCTACATCCACACTTTTATTTTATGTACCTCTCAACAAAAGCAAATCAGACAGCCCACAATATTGCTATCTACTTTAGAAAATTATTGACCACGTCTATGAGGATTATGTTTTTAAACTAGATCTTGGAATCCTATATGAAACTAGAATTGTAATAGTAATTATAAAAAAGTCACTTAATTGTGAGATAGTAAAAAGTTGGCTTATTTTTATTTTGCATCTTTTGCTATTGTTAAAATTTTAAATTGCATTCTAATACTTTCTTAAGTCTCAATTTGCACCTTAAACTTCATTTTTTTTTTTTTGCACCCTATAATCGATTTTTCAGCCATAA
Source organism: Echium plantagineum (assembly GCA_003412495.2). Taxonomy (NCBI): domain Eukaryota; kingdom Viridiplantae; phylum Streptophyta; class Magnoliopsida; order Boraginales; family Boraginaceae; genus Echium; species Echium plantagineum. The sequence goes on along the minus strand of CM016563.1, from coordinate 12,806,324 downwards.
AAATGCCAAATTAGATGGAATTTCGTTTTTAAAAAAGGGCAATTTCTGAACATCACATATATTAAACTTTTGGGGCACTTTTTACAAATTAAACTTTTGGGACACTTTTTATAAATAACTAAACTTATAAATTAAAAATTAACCACACCCTCTTCATCTTCTTCACCTAACCCTCCCATCATCTTCTTCTTAACACCCTACCCCCTTCCTTACACCCTACCCCACTCACCCCATTACTACCACTAGAAAAACGAAGTGAATGACGCCTGCAAAAATTATGATGGGGATGAGGGTAATGGAAAAGTAATCCACACGACCCAAATCAATCTGACCCGTAAAATCCTAATCAGAGGCTCAGGCATCAGGTGGAGGAATGAGGTGACGCCCCAGAATTGACAGGAGAAGGATTTGGTGATTTCGGAGAGGTCTTCTTTGACGCCACGTGGCGATGAGGATGATGGATCGGGATTAGATCTAAGCTCTTCCCCGCCCTCAACCGTCACCATCAACCTTGAGTTTGGAAGCTTTGGATATGTTCAAGGAGTAATCGAGTTTGTTATTGGCTATGGAACAACACGCAAACCACTAATGAGAATATGGAGGAAGAAGCCATCTAATGAGATGCTACCATGTTTGTTCTTGTTTTCCCAAGCTGTGAATGGAAGTGGTGAGGAGAGGCCGAGAGGGATGGTGGTGGTGAGTGTGGGTGGGAGGGCATAAGGGTAAGGGTAGGGTTTGAGGAAGAAGAAAGGGATGGGGTTAATTTTTAATTTAATAACTATGATATTATAAAAAATGCCCCGAAAAACTATTAAATTGTTATTCCAAGTCTGTCCCTGTTTTTATGTTAGTTTAGTGTCTAAATTTGCATTTTAGGGTGCAAAATGAAAAAAAGTGAAGTATAGGATGCAAATTGAAGCTTAGAAAAGTATTAAGGTACAATTTGAAATTTCGGCAATAGTAAAGGGTGCAAAATGAAAATAAGCCTAAGAAATTATAGAAAGATTGACTTATATTTGAATCATGTAAAGATTAGTCTTATTAATACACTATTTACAGAAAACATTGAATACTATTTGATAAAACAGAATAGATAATTGCTCAAATTTGAAATCCAAGACAACACCAACGAACCAAGTGATTCATTAAAGTCCGAATGAGAGAAAATTGAAAGTCATAGAATCTTCAACGACTAGTGAGTCAATATCACATATCACTAGAGGTCAAACTAGCCATCAATTTTGATTTTCCCCAAATTTATTTATTCATTTATAATAAGTTTCGCATTTGGTGTTGAGCATGCAAATAAATCAAGAGTAAATCTTTAATTGGTTGGCATATCGGTTTCATAGTTGGGATTTGATGAACTCTGTATGTTCGTAATAAGATATGTATGAAGTATTTATTTAATTCCTTCAATTTTTTTAATTCCCTCTTAACTAAACAAGCAGTAGCAGATCTGAGCATTATAAAATGGGTGTTCAAAATGTTATACTTTTTAAAATAGGTATTCGAAACAATCAAATATATTGCAATTTAAAAACAAATACTAATTTTTATATTAATTTATTTTTAAAAACATATATAATTTTATTTTATTTATAAAAGTGTTGTTCTACTAAACAAACCTGAACTAATATCAGTCCTCCTCTGTAAACAAGTCAGTAAAATTAAAATATAATATAAATGTACATTCTTTATTGGAGATAACGTTATATTTTAATTAATGAAACACCAATAATATTCCGTATAATTTAATATAAACAATAAGTAATTAATGAAAAAATTGAACAAAAAAAAAGAAGTAACGCACGGGAATACTAAGCCTTTGGCATAGGGAAATTTATAGTTTTGATACAAGCAAGACGGTCTATGTATGTTCCGGGTCTAGAATCCGAAAATTGAAAATGAGGTCCGCAATTATAGATAATAAATTTTAATTTTTGAGTGTAGTAAAATTTCTATAAATTAATAATGTTGGGATTGACCAAATTTATTAATTTAGAGAGTTATTAATTTAGAGAGTTATTAATTTATCTATAAATTAATAATTTATTAATTTAAAGAATTTTTGCATAAATATATGTAAAGTTTAATGACATGAAGAGTTTAATGATATTATTACTACTCCCTCCAATCCAAAAAGATTGTAGTTTTAGAGATTTCACATAAATTAAGAAATATTTAATGCACTCAAAATTTCTATCTCTACCCCTATAAAAGCAATCATTAGTACTCCATTTATCCAATTAAGTATGAGGCAATCATTATTTGATTTGAGTCTTTTTATGCAAATAGGGGTATTAAGGGAAAAAGTGATATATTTTACATTGATTTATGTAAAACTACACTATTTTTGGATATTTTAGAGATACCTAAAACTACACTCTTTTTTGATTGGAGGGAGTATCATTTAGAACAATGTTGATGATGAAGATGGAGATGATACCGTGTCTTCGGAACCCAGAACTAATGGATGCAATAAAAAAATTAGAGATGAACTCTAATGTGATTTGAACTTTATATTATTTTAAATAATATAAACAATTATGGAGTTAATTTTAAATAAATTGTAATTATATTATTTCAATTTCTAAGGATTATTAATTTATAATTTTTGTCTGACCTTATATTATAAAGAAATTAAAAAAAGAAGTATTATCTTATTATTTTATCGATTTCATTACTTTTTTTAACTAGCCCGAGTCGGAACCGACAAATTTATTATCTTAGAGAGATTATTAATTTATAAAATATTAATTTATAGACGTTTTATTGTAATTAACTCGTTATTAGTATATTCGAAATGCGAAAAAACCTAAATTATTAAGGAGTATATAATTCCTTTTAAATTTTGAAAAATTTTAGAGCTCCTCACAACGGAGGCGGCCTAGTTCTACTACATACCCTATGGATAAAGCCCGAGGACCGGGATTACTTGTTCAAATTTGAGTAATTTCGAAGTTAGGGACAAATTAAAGAGGTGAGAAATATACTAATTTTTAAATAGGTTAATTGTAGTTGTTCGAACTCTTCTATCACATACATGAGAGTGATTGCGAGTGGTGAGAAAGGGAGGGCACTTAACTAACATTCATGCAAATATTATATTTACTCCGTAATTAATAGATAATGTATTACACTAATTAATTAATATTCTATATACAAGTGGTATATTTTTTTAATAATACTTAATGGTAGTAAGAAAAGGGAGATAGGGTACTTAACTAACATGCATGCAAATATTATACTCCATAATTAAAAGATATATATTACACTAATATCCTTTATACAAGTGGTATATATTTTCTAATATAATATGCTCTTATTAAGAATTTTCTTGTCTAACTTTATTCTTTCAACTTATCTCAATTAAATCTAAGCAAATTTGAAAGACCCACTCACATTATTATATATGATGATGACAAATTCTTGTGGTCACATTCACATTGCTTTAAGAGAAGCCTATTTAGACTTGTTAAGAAATTAGTGCTAATAATGGAACTTTTCAATGCCACCTTTGGGTTTTGGTTGACTGCCTTTGAAACACGCTATTGTTACTATTTTATTTTACTTTTTAACAAATCAACACTTTATTATATTCATAATATTTCTTAGGTAACTGTTTATGGACCTAGTAAAATTATTACAAAAGAAAAGATTTGATGAATCAAAATTTAAGTACAAAAAGACTAGTAGTCCATAATTATAATTCTTGTTTTTGCTTCTAGAACTTGTGGTCTTTCTCTACCTACCTACCTCTTCTAGATTTAAATTAAGTTACTAATACAAAAAAATCTTAGACAACGCTCACAAAATGCATTAGACAACTAAATAAAAACATTAGTACGAAGTACTAACTTGTTAAAACTAATCAACCTCTTCGTATTTATTAACTGTTATTAGAACAAAATGCACCAATCCTCACGGATGTTTGATCATGTACCCATTTGCGAAGGTCACTCATGTTTTAAATGTCTTCATTTATTCAATCATAAATAGAAAGTGTACTTTTCAGTACAACAACTTATTTCTTTGCTAATATTGTCGCTAACTTAATCATATGCTAAACACGTGATTATTATAGGGGTAAACATATAACTTCATAACTAAGAGAACCCAAAAAAGGAAACAAAAATTGACTAGGGACGGAATTACATGCATATCATCTGACCTAATCAACAGAAAAACTGATGATACAGTGTGTAAGTGCATACTTTCAAAATTGGGTGAGCAAATAATAAATCATTTAGTAAACAAAATGGGCTCAAGATGATCCAAATTATTTTAAAATTGGGTCCTAATGTATTTTGTTTTAATTTAATAATTTTGAAAGAGTCTTAATATATTTTGTTTATTAAAATTGATTTTAAAAACCTTTGTTATGTTAAATTTTTATTTCTTCCTTCACTGAAACTTAAAATATGTAAAATTGAAAGTGAAATCCCTCAAAAACCAGTTCGGGGGATATCGATTCTTAAAGCTTCGAGAAGTAAATTGATCATAGCATCAAAGTTCATGAGTAGGAAGAATTTAAGCCCCTACTATTACATTATTAAACTTGTCATGCTTTTCAATTCCATCTCGAAATAATACAATATTAATATTGCCGCTAGCTTAGCCATGTGCTAATCACGTGATTATCAGATGATAAACTACATACGTCATGTGGCTAATAAATCAATAGAGAAACTAACGATACAATGAGTAAATAAAGACTTTTGAAACATAGGTAAAAAAATAATAAAAATATTTAAATTATTAATAAATAAAATAAACTCACGATAAAATATAGACGATGATTCTTATCTTTTCACGTAACTATTATACGCTACTGAACTTGTCATAGTTTCCAATTATACTTCCATATGACTTGTTCTCCACATACATTTATTGGACCTCCTCTTTGAGCGAATTACCGTTGGTAATAATTTGAAAGTTGTTGAGAAATGCTTAAATTCTTGTAGAGCAGGTTGAATTATTCGTTACTTACTTCTTATAGAAGGTACTAGTACATAATAATAAAATCTGAGTTAGTGTAATAGAATGCTCAACTAACTAAATAGTCTTTGAAGTCGTGTGGAGCCCTCTGGTTGACCGTGTCTAATTGTCTATGTCTATTGTCTAAACATAAGATAGATATACACCTAATGAATGACGAACAGCCCCCGTGTCGGATCTATCTTTCTAAATGCCCACTCAGCTTTATGCAATTCTATTGTTCCATATCATTAAATCACCAGTTGAATATTAGTGCTCTCTCGTTTTTAAATAATTGATATATTTTGTTGTGGTCAAATTTTAAAAAATTCGATTAAGAATTCTCATTTAACGATAATAAATAATATAGTCATGTGAGATAATTTTGTTAGATTCGTAAGAGTCTATGGGGTTACACTCTAAAATCAGTTGGCAATAGAGGGAGTAGTCCAATATATTATATATTAACCCGGGAGGATATCGACTTCCGATGTGAGATGTGCATCTTAACACTCCCCCTCACATGTAACCCAATCGTTGGCAGAATTTTCCTCCCCGGTATTAATTGTCGGAACAACATCGGCGGGGTTACACATGCCTCATTAACTGGGGAGTACATCGACTTCCGATGTGGGATGTATATCTTAACAGTCTCAATATATATACTTTTGAAGTATCAAATTTGTATAATTTTTTTGCATGTAAAATAAGAGATACTTACATTTTAAATCATGTTTTGTTGACTATGAAAATTAAAATGTATCGATTATTTAAGAATAAAAAGTTAAATTTGTCAACAAGTTAAATATTCGGTCTTCCCAATATCAACTACTAGCTCAAAGACTATTGATAAGGAGATTTCGACACACATGCTCTATCTTGTCATTTCAAGACGTCTTATTATCAAAGTTTTATCAGGAAACTAGTGAACTTATTTAATTTAATGTCCCCTTGTATCGATTCATGTTCTTTAATTTACCTAACAATGAAGAAAAGTTTAAAATTTGGTTGAGTCAGTTTTATTTTAAATAAATATATCAACTTGTTGTATAGATATTTTTCCCTTTGTTGTGCTAATAGTATAAAGTCACTTGCAATTACAAATTACTACAATTTCATGCAAATGACTAGTGGTTTGTTATCGAACCGGGGTGCTATCGATAAGAATGGCGGGTGTCCTTTTCGGTTTGACTAACCAGATCGGGTCTATCTTCGCGTGGTTTCGGTAAAATAAATAAGAATAATAATAAAATTCAATTTAAAACAAGTACTCCCTCCGTCCCTAAAAGATTGTCACATTTTAACTTTTGGTGGTCAATAAAATACGATTTAAAACATAAATATCTATTATTCTACATGCGAAAAAATTATAACAAGTTATTATTTCAAACATATATATTAAGACGAATCTAACAAGGTCCCACAAGACTATATTATTTCTTATTGTTTAATGAGAATTCATGATCAAATTTTATTTGTAATGTTTGACTAACAAAAGTTAAAATGTGACAATCTTTTAGGGACGGAGGGAGTAACTTTTTGTAAAGGCGTGAGCGAAATCAGGATGAAAATCAAGGGGAGCAATTTTGGGGGCGAAAATAAATAAAAAATAGTTAAAAGTATTGAAAAATTGTTAAAAATGAAGCTAACAAGGATTTAACCCATGACCTCTACCCTTTGAAGGAATGAACTAACCAACTAAGTTACACTTACATTTGATTTATTTACATGTTTTTATTATATATATCACAAAATTTTAAAAAAAATTACATATAAAATAAACCATACCGAAATATTTAGAGGGCAGACGCCCCTAGTCCCCCTAGTTACACCCCTGTGTAAAGGGACAATTATTTTTGTTCATGATGGTACGTTCTAGTTCTACACATCAAACGTGAGAATCATTCACTTCTATGAAGATTTGAAAACTTCCAAGATTTTAGTGTAAAAGGTAATTTCACATGTTCAACAAGTAGATGCTATTTTCAGTGTTTATTTTAGAAATTGTTACTTTACTTGTGTTCATGCATAATTTTTTATTGTTTCAGCCCTTAATATTCAATGGGATGTGTAAAAAAATTCTTATTCTTATACCACAACATCTTTTACGGAGGATAAAGTTGGTGTCTTTTGTTCCATAAATTCAATAAAGTTAACATCTTCTTAGAACGTATTGAGTGACGACGTTTACATTATATATTATACACACTAGCGAATCTAAAAGTTTTAAAGTGCCTGTTTGAAATTAATATAATTTTTAAAATGTCTGTTCAAAACACTTAAATATATTCAAATATAAATTCAAATGCTAATTGTTACATTAATTTCTTTTCATACATATAATTTTTTTCTTAAAAAAAATACTTATTCGACTGAACAAACGTAAACCCATTAAGATCCGCTACTGATTATATATATACCACCATCATCTAGACTAATTAATTATCTTTGATATTTAATATTTGCTTATACAAATTATATTCCACGAACATGTGATATTACACAAGATAATTTATTTTTCTCTCTAGGTGCAACAATTTATTAGAAAGGGACTTAATTTAATGATTATTCATATTCAACTTGTAAACTGTTTATTATGTATTATCATAGGTATTTATCTGATGTGCGTTCTATTATTGTCTCCTATGATGAGTAATTGAGTATATGCATTTATCAGTTAATAATTGAGAGTGGTTTGTAAAATACTACTCCTATCTACTTCTTGTTTATTACGTTCACTAGCTATAATTAATTTGGTGTAAAATATTCTCTGTAATTAAATTTGTCGTGTATGTACGAGTTGTAACATCAGAATATGTAATTAAATTGTGATAGTTGTCATATTATTTAATTTATTGTACTTCATAACTAAGGTTTACCTGTACGTGGTGGAGGTACTTTAGAAGGGGCTTAACGACCAATTACCCTTTCAAATTTTAGACTGTCTAATTTATCATGTCATTATGTTCATTCTTATCTCAATATAATGTCATAATATATAATTATAAATCATACAAAATATTGTAATTATTGTCCCTCTGTCTTATTATATATTGAAAATTTGATTTCGCGTTTTTTATGCTGTGCAATTATTAATTCAAGATTGATACACCACCTAGATATTTGTCCTTACTATTTATTACATAACGATTGTCCCACATATTGGAAGACTAATAACAATCTCATACACTATTCAAAATTTGAATTATATAATAATGACTTGTACTCATATTATTATCATCAATGCACTTGTTATTATTTTTAAATTAGTGATAAATGTAACACATGACTTGTTAATTAATAGATTGTCACGATATATGTTAACTAATGTCCATCAAAATAAAATATGATATAAATTATTTCTAACAAAAATTATGACCTCCTAATAATTATAAGTAGGATTAGATAATATCAGACTATTAATTATTTATCGACTTATATCGATTCAGAAAAATAAGAAATAAATGAATCGACCGAATTGCAACAATGGTTCTTGATAGTGTCATCAAGTGACGGTTAATAGTGGCATCATTGCAATTTAGCCCCAAAAGTGGCAAAAAAGATTGCAGATGAGCCCCCATGTTTATTATTTTGTTAATTTTTAATACCAACACACGATGAGAAAATAAATTTGAGACAAGACTAATTTTTTTAAGACTTAAATTCATTTTTCGTACAAAATGAAATCTCATTAGATAGCTGAAGTGCAAAATTTCATTTTTTTTAGTACTCTACAAAAGATGAATTTAAGTTAACGAGAAAATTATTTTTTGACCGATTTTACTTCTTATTGGGTGTTGGTGTTAAAAATTAACGAAATAATTAATAAAGTCTAATATAATCTGCAATTTTTTGACCACTTTCAAAAATTAGACTATAATGATGCCATTATTAAAAATTAAAGTGTAAACCGATAACACTATTATTAGACACTATTTCAACCATTGGATCTAAATGAAGCCCACAATCTTTGTCTACAGTGAGTAAAAAAAGAAGCAGTACATGGATTTTACAATACAACTATTACCTCAATCCCAAAATATCATGTTCAGACAACTTGTACGTGCATGCATTAATAATTTTATATCTAACTTTTTACGTATTTCGTCCTCTTTTATTAAATAAAATTGGAATCGTTAGTGGTCTCTGCTGACCAAAAAGCTGAATTAACAGTTGCCATCTCCAGCTATATATAATCATACAAGTATGTTATGGTCCCTCCAACTTAAACTCACATCTCAAATAAATGACCTTTCATCATTTTATCAACAATCCAATTATATATTTCATTTTCATCAAATCACATACTTCATTTTCAAACCAATATTTTGTTTGTTGTTATTATTATAGGTGAGAGAGCCAAGAACATAATAACAAACTTCATCTAAATCTTCTTAAATTCCCTTTTCTTGATATACATACAGATTAAATTTGTAACAAAAAATTAAAGAGGGTTGAAGAAAATGAAGTTTGGGAAAGAATATGCTTCTCAAATGGTTCAAGAATGGCAAGAAGCATACATGGATTATAATTTCTTGAAAAGATTATTAAAAGATATATTGCATGATAAACAGAGAGATACAACACAAGTGCCCATTGAAATGAAACTGAAAAATTCATTCAAAAGAAGTATGTCATTGTACAGAAGTTTCAGTGGGCTAACAAGCAGACTTTATAGTCCAAGAGGATCTCAAAATAATAATCATGAAGATGAGGTGATATTAGTGAGTGATATTGGTTCAGAACAAGAAAAGTATCAGACCATGTTCTTGATGTCCTCAGAAGAAGGAGGGGGTAGTGAGATGGTGTTTTTCAAGAAACTTGATGATGAATTCAATAAAGTTGTCAAGTTTTATAAGGGTAAAGTGGACCAAGTTAAATTAGAGGCTGAGGGCTTGAGTAGACAAATGGATGCTCTCATTGCTCTCAGAATTAAAGTTCATCATGGTGTTCATCAGAGAGGGGGTGAGGAAATGATTGATCTTCAAAGGTTTGGCCACTCCTCTCTATCACCAAGCTTTGCTCACCAAGGTAAATGGAATTTCTAACTCCATGCCATTTTAAAGTTGTGTATTATTCGACCCTCTTAACTATGTTGAAGTCGAAAGTTGTGTATTATTCGACCCTCTTAACTATGTTGAGGTCAAAGGCTCAAAATCATTGGGGCATGTTAATTAATGTATACTGTTTAAGATACAACTTCATAAGTTTGTATTTTTATCTTCGGAGTTAAGATACTTGTCAAATATTTTTGCATGATTTATTTATTACTCGACAACTAAACATTTGATAATGATGGAATATTTTTCCTTGTGCATTTGAAGGTAGTGGGCATTTGGATGCAATTGAAGAAAGTGTTAGGGGAGGGGGGGAAAGTGTTGCAGATGAATATTCTAGTGGAGATAGTAGTGAAGGAAGCAGTGAGCATAAAAGTGGAGATAGTAGTGAAGGAAACAGTGAACATAAGAGAGAAGTATACAGACCAGCTCCATTACATTTTCTGAATCAAGTGAGGATCAATATCGAACCTCACACTCCTCGCTCGACTTTGAAGAATGTGTTAAACTGTTCAACAGATTCTGATTTATCATTCAGCAAGGTTGAACTCAAGAAAGCAGAAAACAGATTGAGGTTGGCTCTCATTGAATTCTACCAAAAGCTCAGGCTTCTCAAAAACTTCAGGTATAATGTTATTTCGTCGCTTTGTTACTTAATCTTCGGCTATAAGATATAAACGACGTTATCAATAAGTGGAGTGATACTTTATTCGTTGATAGGGAAGATAGAAGATAGTTCTCATTTAGTATGCAATTTTAGGCTTATAGTAGAGAAAGTATCGAAATATCAAGTTTTATGAATTTGTCTGAGATTGCTGATGATATCTAAACAATTTTGGCAGTTTCTTGAATCAATTGGCAGTCTCCAAAATCATGAAGAAATATGACAAGGTATCAGAATGTCCTACAATTTGTTTTGAAATTATTTTTTTCTTTTGATTCACCATAATAAGATGTATTCCAAATTGAAGATCACTTCAAGAACGGCTTCGAAGTCCTACTTAGATATGGTTGACAAATCTTACCTTGGAAGCTCTGATGAGGTTAGTTTATATACTTGAAGACATCCCATCTTCTTTTAGTATGCATGAAACTGATTTAGTAATCTGATTAACTATTCTGAACAGGTTTCTAAACTTAGAGACAAAGTTGAGAGTACATTTATAAAGCACTTCTCTAATGGAAACAGAAGAAAAGGGATGGGATTATTAAGACCTCAAGCAAAAAGGGAGAGACACAGAGTTACATTTTCCCTAGGTATATATATATATATATATATATATATATATATATAAATTGGTGCAGGACATCAAGTATTAATGTCGTTTATTTGTTCATTTCTTGTTTCTATAAAACGATTCAAGAATTTATAGTCGCTAGAAATAATTTATTTATCTGCCAAGTTGTTTAAGAATAACCCGAACAACGCTTTTCTGATGCAGGTCTGTTTACTGGATGCTCTATTGCACTAATAGTTGCTATAATTGTTACTCTGCGTGCTAGAGACATCATTAGTAGGGAAGGGAATGAACAATATATGGAAAATATATTTCCACTTTATAGGTATTGTTATCTTAAGAGTGTATTGTACCTCGTATGGATGAGATATTTGGTTGCATCTGATAAATTTAGCTGATGGGCTTGTTTGTTTTACAGCTTATTCGGATATATTGTTCTGCATATGGTCATGTACTCGGGTAACATATTCTTCTGGAGGAGATATAGAGTAAACTACCCCTTTATCTTTAACTTCAAGCAAGGAACAGAACTGGGGTATAGGCAAGTCCTCCTAGTTGCCTCAGGGTTGTCAGTACTTGCATTGGCTGCTACGCTATCGAACTTGGACATGGAAATGAATCCAAGAACAAAGAGTTATAAGACGCTAACTGAATTAGTCCCCCTGTGTCTTGTTGCAGTGAGTTTAACTTCCTTTCTTGTTTCATTCATCAGATGCTGCATAGAATTAATATCCATTTAGTTTGGATTTTATGAGTTGCTAAGTAACGCTGTGAAAATTTCAGGGCGTCCTTCTTATCGCGTTTTGTCCTTTCAATATTATATATCGTTCAAGTAGATACTTTTTCATCAAGTGTGCTTGGCATTGTCTTTGTGCCCCTCTCTACAAGGTACTCATTAGTTAGAGTTCAATTTTAAGAAGACAGTAAAACTGAGCTCAATATATATATTGATCTTTCTTATTAGTAATAAAAGAGTTGCATTATGTATCTTGCAGGTTACACTCCCAGATTTCTTCTTAGCAGATCAACTTACTAGCCAGGTTTACAATTTTTACTTATCTTCGAAAAGATTAGTGTTCATTCATTATTGAAACTACTCGTAAGTTTTTTCTGACAATGATCACATATCTTATTGTTCTTTAACTCAGGTTCAAGCATTGAGAAGTCTACTCTTTTACACTTGTTACTACGGTTGGGGTGATTTCAAAAAGAGATCAAACAAGTGCAATGATAGTGATGTTTATCAAGTTTTTAATATCATTATCGCGATACTCCCATTTTGGGCAAGATTTCTTCAGGTTAGTTACAAAATCTAAATCCTGTATATTATCACATTAGCCATTGTTAACTTGTTCTCTGACGAAGACAGTTCTTCTGAAATTTGTAGTGTGTTCGTCGTTTTTTTGAAGAGGAAGATTCAATGCAAGGGCTAAACAGCCTTAAGTACTTCTCAACAATTATAGCACTTGTCATGAGGACATTATATGATGTTAAACATGGAACAAATTTGAAAATTTTGGCAGCAGTAACCTCCGGGTTAACGACAATTGTAAACACATATTGGGATGTAGTTATAGACTGGGGTTTACTGGACAGGAAGGCAAGAAATGCTTGGCTCAGAGATAAACTCCTTGTACCAAAGAAATATGTCTATTATGTAGCCATTGTAAGTAACTTCTTCAGCAGAGGATTTTCAGAAAAGGACTCTTTGCCTGCTTTTCGGCCTCTTGATCATGTCTTATGCTTTAATTGATTGCACAACATGTACGTTGGACATCGTATGGGTAGCTATGATATAACTACCAACGCATGATGTGCAATTTTATAAAGCGAGAGTCATGACATATGAGGCACAAAAAGGAGGCAGGTGATCATTTCCGAGTATTTTCTTGATTGTTTAGATAGTTGTGTTACTAACGACGACTTCTGCAATTGCAGGTCATTAACATTCTTCTCAGGCTTGTGTGGATGCAACTAGTGTTGGATTTTAAGGAACTGCCGTTCCTCCATAGAAAAGCTTTCATTTCTGTTGTTGCCTCTTTGGAGATCATTCGTCGCGGGATTTGGAACTTCTTTAGGTTGGAGAACGAGCATTTGAATAATGTAGGTAAATACAGGGCCTTCAAGTCAGTCCCATTGCCATTTAACTATGGTGATGATAGGAGTATATAAACAAAGAACTGTTTCTACTTATTAGCACAAATGTAATTTTGGCAGTAAATTAAATAATTAATTATAGTCTAGTTTTTGGTATAGCGAATAAAAGGGTGTTTAGGCATGCTTTTGTATTCGTGAATCTTGTAATCTACTAATATATGATTGTGACTCTTAACTAGATATTTCATATCCAAATCTTCTGAAAAAAGTAAAATAAATAAGACGTTGGTTTACGATCAATGAGTATTTATAAGCTACTTTTGTTACATTCTAGTTCTTATTATTTTCTTTTTATTGTCGAAATATATTCATTGCTTCATCAAACGAGAATATATTCAAATCAAATTATTTTCACTTTTTGAAGTTAGAAACTCGAATTCGTCAAATAGAGTCATGGAGACGAAGAAAGAAAAGTTGTAGACTTGTAGTGTCAATGTGTCACGACTCACGATGTAATTAGAGATATGGACGCTTTATATTGATTATGGGCTCGTAAATCCATTGGATGTGAGGAAGCCCAAAGCGGAATCATCCATCTCAGTCCATACGGCCCATCAGTCTTAGTAATACACACGCCCAATCAGAATGGGAGACGTGTGGCAGTTACGGCGAGATATTTACGGAGCTCCTAGAAATACTTGGTTGCACCATTGTGTAGACGGTAGAGATAATTAGGGATGATACTCATATTTTCGGGGTGCAGGGCGAAAATTGAGAAAGGATCCTCTATTAAAAATTATATAAAAAAAGAATTCTTCGACCATTTCTTAAATTGAGGCATATCCCGCGATTCATTTTTTTCGTGTACTCCACGGTACGGGTGTGTAAGGGCATTTAGTGTGACGATTTTAATCTTTCTTGTCATATTGTGGAACTTAGCTAATTTTTGACCAACTACTTTTTATCTTTTTTCTATTTTTACTTTTTTAGATAAGTGACGACATTTTATGAAATAAATAAATAGCTAAAACTAACAAAACTATAAAATATATAACTAAAAAGTGAAATTTAAAATAAAGTAACTTGTAAAATATTAAGTAAAAGGAAAAATATGAGTGGGTCTTCAAAAATAATTACTTTGACTCTTTGAATAAGTTGAATATTGAAAAATAATGTAGTTTAATTAATATGTCCAAAATAATTACTATAACTAAAATGTTAAAGATTGGAACTTAGAAAATAAAATAAAATTAAAATCACAACATATAAAAAAGTAAAATTATCACTATAAATTAAATGCCTAATTGTAACGGGCTTATTAGATATACTTATATAGATTAGTTGCACCAATCCTTTGACAATGCACAGGAGTGTAAAAAAAACTGCAGCAGTGGCTGGATTCCGTCTAAATCAGTTAGTGTTATGACATGATTGACATCAAAAGTAGGAAAGTATAGCACTATAGCCCATGATTCAATAGTCTCATAATTCATCTCATAACATTTGATTCAAGCTTTCACCTAAGAGACTAAACTATGTTTCTTTTCAAATTGTCCCCTATTTTATGTTTTTTATTTTCAAAAATTAAATCGAAATAAGGTTAAATTTGGAAAAATAATTAAAATTATTTTGGGGTCATATTATATATACAAAAGTATTTGATAGTTTTAATAATAATAATAATAATAATAATAATAATAATAATAATAATGGGTGATCGTGACATCATTCACGTTTGAACAAAAAACGAGTTAGATCACTCATCTTTTAAATCCATAGGCGGACTTATACATATGCTAGTGGTGCAATTGCACCACCAATTTTTTTTTAAAAAAAAACTTGTTATAGATGATATATTAAAGTGATAAAGACACATGTGGTGCACCGTGCACACTTGGAATTATAAAGGCGTTGGTTAAGACTTAAGAGCATGCTGAAATAGTTAACAGGTGGTTTAGGTTGGAAACTTATTAGCACTCTTTTCTTTTTATTTTCTTCTTCACACTTATTTGTTTTCATTTTCCTCTTCACATTCTCATGACTTAAGAAATTCAATTCATCTTAAGTTTACTTTTTGATTGTATTCGTTATATGTACATAAGAAATTAATGTTATTTATAGCTCTGTAGGATATTTTGGATTAAAGTTAATCATTCATATTATTTGACTCAACATCAAAATTTAAAGGTAATATGGTAATCAATAAATACATATATCTTATTATACTTCATATTTTTTGTAATAAATAAACGAAACAATTATAGTTTATCATAGAAGTCTAAGTATTTCATTTCTCATGGTGAAGTTTAAGAGGAAAATATCATATTTGCTCTAGAGATTAGTGGATAACCTTAATGTTTTGATTGATCGATATTATGAAAATATTAGCTTTCATAACATGTTTTAGTCTAGGTTTACATGGGGGCTATTCTTTGCACCGCCTCAAATTATTCTTACACCGTTTAAGACAATTATACCCTTAATATATAATATACACTTAAAGAATAAAAATTCATTTTGATGAATACAAAATACACCATCTACCAAAATTCTCTCAAACCCTAGCCTCCATCTTCATCAGTCTCCATCCTCAAAACCCTAACCTCCATCTTCATCAGCCTCCATCTTCATCTACCAAACTTTGTCATGAAGAGAAAGAAAAAATCGAGCCAAATTTCTTCTTCCATCGTCACCAAGAAACCGTCGCAAACCGAAGATGTGACGGTTCCGGCACCATCTCCATCTCCTCGGGGACGGAAGAAGCCAGATGCATTTTATAAGGTACTTATGATATATATATATTTCTCTTACAAGACATATCACTGACTGATTGTAATTAAGCTAAGCATAATATCAAATTGATGATTGATTGACCTTTGGTTAACAGGACAAACACCTGTACTTTGGATTGTTAGAAAAAAAATCTGATCTATTTTGGTGAATTACCAGTGGAATTCACTTCTATTGAAGAAGACTTCAACATTCTGTACTTCAACTTTATTTAAATGCTCAAGTTTTGTTATGGTAAAAAAAAAAATCTGATCTAGACTTATGTACTTTATTTAAGAGTCCTCTCGTAGTTTAAAAATCTGATCTAAATGGAAGTAATATTTCTCATGAACTAATGAACTATAATGTTTGTTTGTGATATGTTTGGCAATTTGAGGTTGACTTTACATTAAGCTCAACTTACTTGAATACTTGGAAGTCCATTTATCAATATAATGTTTTATGTACTTTTCCTTTTCGAATTAATGTCAATGTTGTTGTTTTCTACTTCTGACAATTATTGTTAGAAAACATAATGTTAGGAAATTTGTTGTAATGCAGATTTCATATGCAAAGAAGAACAAATGCCGGTTGGAAGGTGGTCGAAAAGTAACAGCCTCTCGTAGAAGATCCGACAATGTCATCAATCAAGTTGCACCTCACGAAGTAGTCAACAATGAAATAGACCACATATGACTGTGTGTTGGTTTGGCCTTTGAGTGCTTCAAGTGCTCTGGCTTATGCTCATTTTGGTGAATTGATGGCAAAAAAGCTTCTACCACTTCCAGGTATTGTTATATCTCCCATCTATATTAATGTCGCAAACCCGCCCCTAGTCGCGTGGTACCAAATACTTCATGAGTGAGCGAATAGGAACTAAATACGTTATTTCCCCAGAGCTTATAGTTTGTATTTTTGGGCAGATGATAAGTCCTCGACGAATGGCTATTTAGAGACAATTATCGATTGGATCCCGGGGATGGAGGGGATTAGGCTGAAGAATTTTCCGACAATGGTGAGAATAACAGACCCCAATGACATTTCTTTCCATTTCACCAAGGAAAATGTGGAAAGATCAAAGAAAGCCTCTGCAAATGTACTCAACACATTTGATGCTCTGGAAGCTAAATTCATCGAAAATGACTGTGTGATTGAATGTGCATGTAGTGAATATGACTGTGACTGAATGTGCTTTTGTAATCACCATCTTATCTAGTACATTTACCACATATGTATGTGTGATTGAATGTGCATGCAGGGTATATGCTCTCAAACCCAACACAGGATACATTGTACATGCCTATTATACATATATGACCATGTAGCACATATGACCATTGAGTGGCTCGGTTCACTTAGTAACACTAGCCAATTATAACGTAATTAAATACAATCATTCATCACTCGAGAAGTAATAATACATGGAGCACATATGGCCATGTACCACATATGACCATGTACATAAAAGTGCATTCTCTAAATATGCCATGTTTCCAACGACGCATGAATCACATATGCATTTGTGTTATAATGATTTTATTTTATTTTTAACGAGTGAATATAATTGGCTTTTAAACTTTATTTTTAAAGGTAAAGTTACTAAACTATTTTAGTAATCTTCATTAAATATTATATGACTCCATGTAATCGAATCACATAATTGATAAATCACATATTATTTGGCGGTGATCTTAGTTCTTTTTATTTTATGGATTAGTTATTGATTACCGTTTCATTTTCATTGAGTGGCTCGGTTCACTTAGTAACACTAGTACTTTGTAATCACTATATTAAAACATGTTATAACATAATTAAATACAATCCTCCATCACTCGAGAAGTAATAATACATGGAGCACATATGACCATGGAGCAGAAGATGCATGCAGTGAATATGCCCTTCTATGCGAGACAGCATTCAATAGACATGGCTAGTTTATTTGTTATTATTTATTTTTAATGCACTTAAAAAATTTTCTTTTATTTTTTATAAGTGAAAAAAATAGATTCTTTTCAAATTCCTAGTGTGCATGTGACGAACATGAAAGGTGTCGTAGTTGTGCATACGATTCAGATGCACTGAATTTCAAACTAGCATACGCGATACATGCGCCTTGCAAACCAGACTACATAACAGAAACCAGTGTTCATAACAGAACAGTATGTCTGGACTTCATTAAAAATACTTTGAGTCTCTACATTTGAAAACTAGTTATACAATCGAAATTGGAGTTTTGGGAATTGAACCAATTCCTCGTAGGTCTATATACTTCTGCAACCTTGAGTGATAAAGCATTGGGAGGTGAGCAACCGAATCCTTGCGCACAAGATGCCAATCTGCTGGAATAGGTGGAAGAGGAAAGTTCATGGAGATTTCCAGCTGCAAAAACAATGTACAATAATAATAAGATGAATAGTTTCTACCATTACTAATTCAATAAAACAACAAAGTTATCACCATACACATGACGAGCAACAGCCCTAAAACCACAATGCCCATCACTTTCAACATCCAACCATCCTAAAATATAAGGTCTAAGGAATGACGGAAAATCTTCTAGATAAGAAGTCGCTACTCAAAAAATGGCTGCTTATATCTATTAGTATTATATGTTGCATCCATAACAAGCACCTGAGGAAAGGAATTTAGACATTTGATCGACCAAGGATGTAAGAATATGATGTCTTGTAGTGAATTCATCTCCTCATCAATGCGAAACCAATAGGAATAATTATTATCAACTAGGACTTTTCATAAGTTGCTCACACTCTGTCCAACCTTCATTTCTCTTAATTTTGAGTTTGGCCTGAAAATTATAAATTTGTGTAATAGTTGTGGCATCTGATTTGTCCATTAGTTTCAGTTGACTGAGTACCTGCCTCGGTGTCATGCTTTTCGCTAATCTTTCAATCAATTCACGTTTTTGTTTGTCCAGTCTCCCTGATTTAGAATGACCTTCGGCATATTTCCCCATAAAGTGATTATGCTTCCCATTCTCCACATGTATAGACCAAACACTAGACATTTTCGCAATGCATTTCAATCTAAATGGACAATCTATCCTCTTAGAGTCCACCGTATCAGCTCTTGGTCTACCCGATCTCTCACATTGGATTTGTAATCTCCCTAGTCGATTATGAGTAGGTGTAGTTGAATGTCCGGTAACCAAGAACATATTAAGAGGTGTTGCAACTTTTCTTATCCATTCCAAAACTCTTTCTCTAGATTCGAATGTTTTGTTTGTCGTGAAATGACGCCAATAGTCTTCCCATTCATCCTACATAAAAGAATATGGATGTTATACTTCAAAAAATTACATATTTAAATAGGAACATGGGCATATATGGCATATGCCTAAATAAATATGTGGCATACGAAAGGCATGCAACTGGTTAATCTTGGGCATATATGACATATGGTTGTACAATTAAGGTGCATATACAAAATATGCCACTTTTAATTAGGCATTGTAACTTTAAGTGAGTCTACGAAACAAACATACGCATCACATGCCACCCTTAAAAGAGAGCATATGATCAATATGCACCCCTATTTTTCCTGACATATATGGGACATGCACGACGTTGCTACAGAATCGATTTTTTTTTCAATTTTATCACTACCTCATACTACAAATAATTACATATCCTTCCACTATTGCAAGACTTATGGACAACAAAACTTATACTTGCTATTATACTTCACAATAGGTTGTAATCGACATAATAATCATGGGTAATATAGTTGAATTTATTAAGAATCAATCAAAATTAGTTACCGGATTGTCAAAATTAAGGTCCGGATCTTCACAATAGGTTGTTCCTTTGTCACCATAGTGTAAGGGTTCATCAATACCCATATTAAATGCTTTGCAAAAAAAGTATCTTTTTTGAACTTTGTGTGAAAAAGTTTTTTTGAAATTTGAGAAGATATTTTTTGAGGAGTGTGTAGAGAGGATTGATGAGAGAAAGTTGATTCCAAAGAGAAAATAGTAGAAAAATGAGTCAACTAGTCTTTAATAAGCCCTTTTATATTAAGGGTAATATTAGCAATTCACTAAATTAAACGGTGTAAGAATAATTTGAGGCGGTGCAAAGAATAGCCCCCGTTTACATTTCTTTTTAACAAAATGCCATCGTTTTTGTAAAAGAATCACCATATACACCACCAGATTTGGATTCTTTGGTCCGCCTATATAATAAATCAACCCAACCAAAGAGATCATTAATATTTAAAACATGTCTGATACTCTCATTCGGGTTACTCCATTAATTTTTAAAAGATTAAATACATTTTTACTCTCATAAATCCTCAATCTAATTTTTATTCAATTTTCAATAAGTTCAATTAACACATTGACTTAATGTCCTTCTTCAAAGACACCCCACCTCCTCGAGGCCATATTATTATGGTACGACCTTTTATGCTTTTGAGTGATTATGTATGTACCTTACATATCTTGTAAATCTGTAGTTGTAATGACATATATATAATGAAAATACAATTATACAAACGTGTGATGTATGTGAAAATAATTTGCAAATCAAAGTTGGAGTACATGCATGACGACGCTTGATAGGGAGGTTAAATCAATATGAAACAAGGAAAAACTTAATTATGTTTGAAAATGGGTTAATTCGTGTAATGTATTGTATTTTCGCAACTAACCTTTCAACAAAAGCAACTGAGACAAAAAAAAAAAAAAAAAAAAAAAAAAAAAAAAAAAGCAACTGAGACCCCCACAATTTTATCATGTTTTGGGAAATACTAGACCACTATATACGCCTATTAGGATTATGATTTTAAACTAGATCATACTCAGGGCCGGCCCTAGGTGCCGTAGTGCTGTTAAAGGACCGGGTAATTCGGAACCCGCTCGTTACCTGACTCGGAAAACTCGGGTCCGTTACCCGCTCGTATCCTTATCGAGCAATACTCGAGTTATTTTTATTGCTCGATACCCGATTTGGAAAACCCGGGGCCGCTCGATAACCCGCTCGTTTATATTTTAAGTTTTATATTTATATAATATATATGTTAAAAGTTTAACCATAATTAATTTCATTGACCAATATAAGACTAGTATTGAAAAGAATATCTAAATTTGTATTTCGACAATTAAATTTTGTTGCAGATAACCTAAAATATTTCTTTTTCAATAGAAATTTGTGGGTAACCCGGAACCCGCTCGTCACCCGACTAAAAAAACCCGGCTCGATACCCGCTCGTGTACTTATCGAGCGATACGAGGGTAATAGGTTTGCTACCCGGCTCGTTATTACCGGGTAATTACCCGACTAGGTAAAATTGAAACCCGACCGAATAACTCGTTACCCGCTCGAACCCGGATCGTTTGCAGCACTGTAGGTGGCCGTGGGGGGGGGGGGGGGGCGACCGCGCAGGATCCCGAAATTTTAGAGGCCTCTAAATATGTAAAATGTTTATATATTAGATATATAAGGTTTAAAAAAGTATTAGATGTGGCCCAAGTGGTGTGGAGTTGCGGAAGTGGGTGCCGGGTGGTAGGATGCGCGTTCGAATCCTTTTGCTAACACTCTTTTTAATTGTGTTGTTTAAATTTATTTATGGAAACTTAATGTATTATTTATTTTAGTTTTCGCTTTGATTCTATTCTACTTTTTAAATTTTTAATCTTCAATTTTCCAATATATAATTATAGTAATTCTTTAGGGATGATTAATTAAATTATATTGTTCTTCAATACTTGATTTATCCAAAAATCCAAATAAATATCATTTTCAAGACATTAATCTGGGCAATTGGGCTTAAACATCAAGCAAACGACGATCCTAAATGCAAGCAACAAATTCTATTTACATAATTTACTTCTTAAAAGTATAAATGTAACTTTAGATCTAATTATATACTTTAAGGTCAATTAGATTTATTTTTAGACAATGTACTTTATTTTTAGCTATAATATTTTTCTTTCGAATGATTCTTTCTACTTATGTGTTTTTTAGATAATAATATCACGTAATTTTTTTGAAATAAATATTTTAAAGACGAATAATTTCTTTTAAGATATATTACATAAATTAAAAAGATAATATATAACGTAAATTTTTTGAAATATATCTTTTTTATTGTTTTAAGACGAATTAACCATGTTTTTGTGTTTTTTTTTTTTTTTTTTTTTTTAAAGGAAATTTTTATTGATGAAAAAAGAGTACCAAAATACAAACAGACTACTCATCCCTAAGTATATCTAACGTAAACCCCCACTCTATACACAATTTCCAGTTAGTTTTGCTTCTATCTATCCCTCGCCACCCATTAATACAGCTGCGGATAGCACAAAAACATCTCCCCACCACTTGTTCAAGACTCGGCTCAATCTGCTCAAATATCTTCTGGTTACGACACATCCATACATGGTAAATCACAGCAGAGAAGCTCACCCTTCGCAACCGACTTTTAAAGGACTTCCCCATACCTTGCTGCAACATCCACTGCATTTCCTGGCTCCATCCCCGAGGAGCATGGAATTCGTGCATATAGATCAGAATCTTCCTCCATATTGCAGCACCAAAACTACATTCGAAGAAGAGATGTTCCAAGGTCTCCCTTCCACCATTGCAAAGCACACAACTATCTTCCTGAGTGACTCCCCACGTAACTAGCTTGTCCTTAGTGGCTAACCCTTTCAAACAAGCCAGCCAAACCATGAAGCTAAATCTCGGCACCGAGCCAGTGAACCATATGAGCTTCCACCAAACTACTGGCCCAGGCTTGGCCCTTAACTCATTCCATACATTAACACTGTTGTACTGAGTTTGGTTGAACCATACAAGCTGATCCTCACCACTTCTAAACTCTGGAAGCTCCCTCACAAAAGTCCGAATTTGTTCAGTAGCACCTCGCCTCACTAAAGCATTCCCCCTGTCTCTGATCATAGCAACCGTATCCCTAGTCTTGATCCGCATTATATTGACCTCCTGCTCAGTAAGAAACGTACACGGAGCACCCCGAACATGCCAATTATCAAAGAGACAACTGGTAGTATTACCATCCCGCACCACTCTCTTCACATTCGGTGCTATTCTGGCTCTCAATCTCAACAATCTGCACCAAAACCAGGAGTCAATGCTTCTAGATTTAACTCCCCAAAAACATTCCCCTTTTAACCTGAACTCATTGATCCACTTAATCCACAAGGCCTCCTTGTTCGTACATAAATTCCAAATGTGCCTAGACATACACGCACGGTTCCACTCCTCTAGCCCTTTGATCCCAAGGCCTCCCTCCTCCTTCTTGAGTGTGCCTTTTTTCCAAGATACCTTGGAGTGAAACTTCCCTGGTTTGCCTGCGTTCCAAAGGAAAGCTCTCAACAACTTTTCAATTTTCCTGATGATGCCCTGGGGGAGGAAAACAGTCTGGCACCAATAGTTATACATGCCAAAAATGACTGAGTTCAATAGCACCAATCTCCCTGCAAAACTGAGATGTCTGCTGCTCCAACTCTCAATCTTTGCCTTAATTCTCTCCACCAGACTGCTGCAATCTCCAGGTTTAATTTGCTTTGTGGTCAATGGTAGCCCAAGATATCTCACAGGTAGTTTGGCCATTGCAATTCCAAGATGCTCACTGAGTCAACTAGCTGTACTATCCTCCACACCAGCAAAGAAACTAGTGCTCTTAGACATGTTGGGGTACAACCCAGACAACCTTCCAAACTCTTGCAGAACCCTTTTTATGGTGTCCATTGATTCTATGGTGGCCGCACTAAGCACAAAAAGATCATCCGCAAATCTTACATTCACAAGCTGCACCTCTTTACAATTAGGATGATACTGAAATGTTGTTTGAGCCTGCAACAATCTAGTGAAACACTCCATCACCAATATAAACAAATAAGGGGACAAGGGGTCCCCCTGCCTCAACCCCCTAGAGCTTTTGAAGAAGCCCTGCAGACTACCATTAATGGAAACAGAAAACCAAGCTGATTCTACACAACTTTTGATCCACTTGATGAAGATAGCTGGATAACCCATCTTTCCCATGATACTCCACAGGAAAGCCCATCTCACAGCGTCATAAGCCTTCATGATGTCTATTTTGAGAGCACACCTAGGTCTTCCTACCCTCTTTTGGTACCCACACACCATTTCCTGCATGATTAGCACTCCATCATAGATGCTTCTACCCGGAACATAGGCAGTTTGCTGCATCCCCACAACTTCATGCAATGTGCTTTTGAGTCTATTGGCCAAGATTGTTGTGATGCACTTGTAAATTGTATTACAACATGAAATTGGTCTAAAGTCCTTCACCTCCTGAGGTCTAACAGTTTTAGGGATCAGTGCGATAATAGTACTATTGACAAACTTAGGCATAACTCCTGTGGCAAAGAATGTTCTTACTGCCTCACAAACATCCTGCCTCACTGTCTGCCATGAGTCCCTATAAAAATCAGAGGTGAATCCATCAGGCCCTGGTGCCTTTCCCCTCTTCATTTCCAACATGACTCTTTCCACTTCCTCTTCTGTGACTGGTCTACACAGCTCCTGAACATGTTCAGCTCTAATAGTCTGTAGCTGGAACTTCTCCAAATCCCTCTCTACAATGGGGGCTTCCTCTGGTGCACTGAACAATTGCTGATAAAAATTTACAATGATGCTCTTGACTTCACTATAATCATGTATCAGTACTCCTGCAACATTCTTCATGGCAACAATTCTGTTTCTCTTCTGATGAATCCCAACAGTCCTGTGAAAGAATGTGGTGCTGGCATCACCTTCCTTATACCACTGAATCCTTGATTTAGCCTGGTACAGACTGAACTCAGCACTACTCAGCCTTCTGAACTCCTGCTCCACTTCTGCAGCCTTAGCAAGTATAGAGGGATCCAAATATCCATCAAGAGTGAGAGCTTGCAAGGACTCAAGCTCCACCTGTTTTTCAATGACTCTCCTGCCTATATCAGAGAAATGCTCCTTATTCAGCCCCTTCAATGCCACCTTCAAACCTTTGAGCTTGTCATACAATATGCTCATTCCATTGCCATGATATTCTTTGCTCCATTTCTTTTGCAAAATGTCATGAAATTCCACATGTTTGCTCCAGAAACTATGGAATTTGAAAGGTTTAGGCTCATTTGGTAGCTTAGAGTCAACTTCTATCTCTAGAGGGCAATGATCTGATTCCCCTGGATCTGGGACATTCACAGTGCTGTTCTTGAAGGTATCCAGCCAAGCTTCATTGGTAACCACTCTGTCTAACACTCTGACCATGCCTCTCTGCTTCCAATTCCTACTCCAGGTAAAGTGATGCCCACTGTGAGGATGCTCCACCAATTTGGCATCCCTAAGACTCCCATTGAAATCTCCCATGCTACTGGCCTCAAGACTGCTACCTCCCACTGCTTCACTGCTGGATCTGACTACATTAAAGTCTCCTCCTACAATCCATGCTTCATTGACACTACTAGCACTAACCAAAG
The DNA here is from genome assembly GCA_003412495.2 of Echium plantagineum. Classification (NCBI taxonomy): domain Eukaryota; kingdom Viridiplantae; phylum Streptophyta; class Magnoliopsida; order Boraginales; family Boraginaceae; genus Echium; species Echium plantagineum. Next base: position 12,780,720 of record CM016563.1, on the reverse strand, counting down.
ACTTCCACAACTGTTCTCTTCCCTTTCTAGTGTTCTCCCCATACACTACTGATAACCAAAAGCCCATATCAGCCTCCACTTTACTCCTGATCTTTCCCATGATGTGCTGGTTTTCCTTTATAGTGACCTGAAAATCTAACACGTCAGGGTCCCAGCAAATAGCAATTCTACCAACCCTACCAGCAACAATGTTATGTACAAAATGCCACCCCGGACACAAACTACTCAAAACACTATCTACATTGAAAGTACTCAACTTATTCTCAATTAAACATAGGACATCTACACTATTTCTACTTCTTCTAATCTTGTTTTGTTTTTTTGGGCTGTTTAGGCCTCTAACATTCCATATTTTGATTTTCATCGTGATACAGTAGGGTCTTTGCCATTGATCTTCCCCCCTCTTCTCCTCCGTACACTCTTACCCTCATCATCTTGCAAATTTTTCCCCATTGCTATAGCTTTGATTTGCTGAATACTTTTTGTTGTTCGTTTTCTAGTGTTTAAGTGAAAATCATCAACCTCAACTTCTGGTTCATTAAGCACAGAGAAAACATTACTGTCAGGTTTCAATGCCGGGGCCCTTACAACCTCCTGCACAATAATGGTACTGACTTCACTGTCCACTTCCATCACCCCCTCTCCATTTCTACTGCTGCATTCCACCAGATCTACACCTTGCTTCTGACTCACAGCCTCAATTATTGGTTCCTTTGCAATGGCTTTCGGCCTCCATTCCTTTTGCTGCTGCTCCCTGACAGTTCGTCTCACATGCTGTTCTCCTGATCTACAGCTATGAGTCGAGTGCCCAAAGACCTTACAACAGTCACAACAAGGCGGCACCCACTCATATTCTACCTTCTGCATAAACTCATCCCCTCTTTCATTAACAAGCGGAATCAGATCTGGCCTCTGCTTACTCGCTTCAATCTCAACGTACAACCTAGCATATGACACTCGAGCCATGGACGTAGTAGGCCCATCCGCAAACAGGGGTGTTCCGATGTAGCTCCCTATTTTACTCAACATTTCCTCATTCCAGAATTGCAAGCTTAGGAAGGGGATTTTAACCCACACTGGTATCTTCTCTTCACCTCTCCTATTCAGTACTACCTCCGGAGTCCATTTCTTCACCACCAATGGGTGGTGCGCAAATATCCAGGGTCCTTCTCGCAGCATCTCGTCTCGACCTTCCTCCGTCTCAAATTGGAACAAATAGAGACCAGAAGAGACCTTGTAGCACTTTTCAAACCCAAATGCAGACCACCATCTCTTCACATAGTTCTCCACTGCTCCATAGCTAGGGCTAATCCCCATGACATACCCAAACGCCGCCGATTTCCACCGATTAACTCCTAGCATAACATCAGCCGACTGGTATTTGACCACAGCCTTGCCGTTGATCTCCTCCGGTGGGATAAAAGTGAGCTTCATCCGAGAGGGTCTCCGATCTCCAACCACTTCAGCAAAGGACTTTCGAACAATTGGTTCCTCCACTTGATTCGCCATCCCAAACACAGTGCCTAGCTAATTTCTCCGCTCCGAATGACGTTGAAAACTGCTAGAACCTCGACGTTGACCAGAAAAGTCAACAAAAATCAATCGTAAAACTTAACTCGAAGCTTACGACTCTGTACCGGATCTCCTTCGCAACCTCAAGCCGCCGCCTTGCGTTAGATTCTCCCTCCCTCTTTAATCTTCACCCAAATCCACTTCCTAATGGAAAGAGTACAACCCTCCGAAGCACACGAAGACGACTGGGAGACGACGGCTTTGTGTAGAAGCGTCGACTCAGTCCCACCACCACAGCTCCTCCGCCGCCACCACCACCACCACCGGATCCAGCAATTGCGGAAAAGAAGCGCCGAGAAAGGAAGAAGAAAACGCTCCTGAAGATTAAAGAGAAGTCGTGTCCCAGAAATGTTTTTGTGTTCACAACTTCTAAAAATACTAATTTCAAACTTGATTTATAGTTTAACTATATAAATCTTTTATTGTTTTATATTAAAAAACGAAATGAAAAAAATTATAAGGGTCGCCTTTCCTAGTTTCGCCCGGACCTCCAAAATATCATGACCGACCATGATCATTGTTAAGAGTCTATGAGATTCCGCTCTAAAACCAATCGGCGATAAAGGAAGTAGCCCAAGATCTTATATATTAATTGATCCGGAAAAATATCAATTTCTGATGTGGGATGTGCATCCTAACAATCATACTCATCACTACTCTTTATCTTAGAATCTTATCATCTTGTATCTATGCGTAAAGCTAGGAGTTACAAAGAGATTTTGTCATTTGAATTTTTATAATTATTAGAAAAAACTTAATTGACAAAAAAATAGAGTAATAATGTAATAGTTGTACTACATTCATTTATTTATAATTACAATTGTAATATATATGTTGGCAGCAATTATATGACCGAAACTAGTTTACTTTTTCGACTATTAATTATTTTTCTATTGACCTTTTATCTATCATGATTAGTGAGTTAACATCACATATGACTAGATGACACGGCCATCAGTTTTGATTTCCCTAAAATTTATTTCTTCCATAAATGAGTTTCAATCGTAATTGCTGTTGAGCATGCAATAAATCTTTAATTGGTCGGCATAGTGATTTCATTAACATTTAATTGGTCCGCATATTGATTTCATGAGTTAATTTTGGAATGATCCCTGTAAATAGGGTGTGGTGTACTTTGATTTCCGAAAGTGACATTGTTACGAAATGGTCTCTGAAAATGTGTATATTGGTGCAATTTGGTCCACATTCCGTTAGCTCCGCTGAATTTAAGCGTGGATAGTAATTTTTGGGGCAAAAAAAAAAAGTTACAAAAAGTTTTAGGCCCCAAATTGCTATTCAAGCTTAAATTTAACGGAGCTAATGAAATGAGGACCAAATTGCACCAATATACACACTTTCATGGACCATTTTCGTAACGGTGCCACTCTCTGGGACTAAAGTACACCAGACCCCACTTACCGTAAAATCTAGACTAGATAGATGGAGAATGGAGACATTCAAATAAGTAGCTTATCGTAAACAATTTTTCAATAGACAGTTTGCCCTAAATATAGCGTTCGTGTTACATTGATACCGAGCTGGATGAACATCTTATATGTTACTTTTTTTGTTCTTTATTTTGTATTTTTGGGTGACTTACCGTAGACATTGAATACACTTTCACCCTTATTCTCGACATGTATTGAGCTTTTCGTTGGTCTCTCGAGTCCCCACTATTTTTCAAATTTTCTACTTCTTTGATATCATGCCCATGAATTAATGTACCGTTGAGAATTTCAGACTTGTTGAAAATTGCTTAAACTATTCTAGAAGCAGGTTGAATTTGTTAGTACTTTGTTTTGGCTAGTTGTTGTTACTCTTTAATTTTATTTTATTCAATTCGTGACCATTTAAACTTGTTCTTCTAGGTCGTAGGTACATCAAATCTCAGTTATTATAATACTTAATAACTAGTTGAATTACTGTAATAAGTTTCCGTACGTGTCTACCGTCCTAACGAAAGACCAACCGTAGCCCCCTTATGTCGAATAATTTTGTTTAAATTATCACTCAGCTTTACGTAACTCACGTATTAAATCTGTGAATAACCTTTTTTTTTTCTTTTTTTTCTTTTTTTTTTGTAAATTAACGATGAGGTGAATTTCGAACCCAGAAACATTTGGTCACTAACAAGAGCATTTTTTTGTAAATCTGTGAACAACTTGAATAGTCGGAATATGCGGTTTTCTCAATATTAACTCAAAGATAGATGAGGAGATTTTTGAGCTCCGACACACATGCTTTTGTCATTTTAAGAGAGGTAATTGTCGAAATAGTCTCAATAAGTAGGTTACCGTTGCACTTTGATCCCATTAAGTGACACCGATGCGTATATGGTCTCGGTAAGTGTTTACCGAGGGCGGAAGGGCGGAACTGGTCCCTACATTAACAGTTCCGTCAGTAAAGACGATTTAAGTCTATTTTGGGTTAAAACTATGAATTTAAAGAATGTTTTGGGGAAAATAATAAATTCAACCCCCTATTTTGAAGTTTTGTATTTGAGATAGTTTCAGACTTTCAGTAGAGGGAGAAGATAGAGGAAGATGCGTAAGATGACATCAATTTCAAAATATTATTATTTATCTAAAATATTTATCAAATTTATAAAGATGCCCCAAAACTAAGTTATGACCATTCATAATTAACGGAATCGTTAATTAAGGGACCATTTTTGCACTCGATCGCTACACATTTACAAGGAACATTTACACATCAATGCCACTTACAGGACCAAAGTGCAACAATAACCCACTCACTGGACCACTTCGGCAATTACCCCCATTTCAAGACGTATTGACCACTTCTGCACCGCTACACACTTACAGAGGAATTTGTGAACACAGGGGATACGATCAGGGCTTAGGTGGGGCCTTGTAAGTCCCAATCTAGGGCACGATCAAGCAGGTTTGCCTTGGCTTGAAAACTAATTTTAAACTCACTTTTAACATCGAGAATAACATCCAAATCACAATCAATCTAACGCAAAGTTAAATTGATATATATCGACTATTATTTCTAAACAAAAATCAAGATGAAAATTATATTTCAAATCTCGACAAACATTTAAAAAGATAGAAATCATTTTTCAATAAACTCATTTGAAAACCACACTCAACACCTAATAATTCAATTCAAATGAGAGATAGAACTTGCTTACAATTAATCCAAACAAAAAACTAAATTTAAGCGCTCCACGAAATCTTGATTCAAGCTTGTTCGAAATACTTCCTACTAATATAATCAAACGAAATTAAATTTACGACGTAATTTGTTATCTTCAAAATGTGAAATTCATAAAGATCTTTCAATCAACGATTACAACTTTTCGTAACATTTCAAAGTTATATTAGAAAAAAATCACATGCACGTCTTTCTAGTAATTCAAGATATATCACTTTTAGTATATATATTAGTCGAAGTTTAACCGGACATATTTTATATACTTACTCCGTCTTTTTAAATGATTGATATATTTTAATTTTTGTGGTCAAATTTTAAAAAATTTGATCAAGAATTCTCATTAAACGATAATAAGTAATACAGTCATGTGGAATCTTGTTAGATTCGTCTCAAACTCTCAATATATATCAACTTTTTATAATTTTTTCATATGTAGAATAAGATATATTTACATTTTAAATCGTGTTTTATTGACCATAAAATTTAAAATGTACCAATCATTTAGGGACGAAGATAATATTAGATAAATATTTAACCATTTATGTTATTTGTTTTTATATATATAGCGAATACTCATAGTATTAATTTGATCGGTCCATGATATCCATCATCAATGAAAAATTCAATATCGATTCTCTAAAATAAGAAAAAAAAAAAATGAACACCACAATCGTTATTTACAGTGTGGAGAATAATTTAGTATCTAAAAGTGTGCAATCGTCACACTCATACCTACTTATTTTGTACTGGAGTATATGAAGGAAATAAATCGTTAAAAATGCCTCACCTGATCAAAAGATTTAGAGAGTTTTGAACCCAGGACCTTGTGGTCACTAATAAAAGCCTTTTCCCTAGGCTATCCGATTAACTCACGTGTTTATCATTTTTAAACACTATGTTTGTTTCGAGTGAGCATAACCTAGCTAGTACCTATATATTTTATGATACAACTGTTACACTTACGGCTTACCTCGTACGGACGTGCATAAATCTAACATATGACGTATTTGTCTTTAAAGAAAATTTGAAGAGAAGTTTTCTGTTACGTTGATCAACGAGTTATATGAGCAGTTATCATCTTCAGCTATATATAATCATGCAAATCTATTATTGGTCCTTCCAACTCAAACTCACATAACAGATGAGCTTTCATTTTTCATCAACAATAAAATTATTTATTTCATTTTCACCAAGAGCCAAATCATATATATACTTCGTTTTCGAACCTACATTTTGTTTTGTTGTAGTTATAGGTGAGATATATAGCCAAGAACCAAATAACATACTTCATCTTTAGATAATTAAATTTTCTTGAATTCCCTTTTTTTGATATATACATTAGAATTGGAACAAGAAACTTGAAAAGGGTTGAAGAAAATGAAGTTTGGGAAAGAATATGCTTCTCAAATGGTTCAAGAATGGCAAGAAGCATACTTGGATTACAATTTCCTGAAAAGATTATTAAAAGATATATTGCATGATAAGCAGAGGGATACAAAAAAAGTGCCCATTGAGATAAAACTGGAAAATTCATTCAGGAGAAACATGTCGTTGTACAGAAGTTTCAGCGGGCTGACGAACAAACTGTATAGTCCAAGAGGATCTCAAAATAACCATGAAGATGAGGTGATATTAGTGAGTGATATTGGTTCAGAACAAGAAAAGTATCAGACCATGTTCTTGATGTCGTCGGAACAAGGAGGAGGCAGTGAGATGGTATTCTTCAAGAAACTTGATGATGAATTCAATCAAGTTGTTCAGTTTTATAAGAGTAAAGTGGAGCAAGTTAAATTGGAGGCTGAAAGGTTGAGTAGACAAATGGATGCTCTCATTGCTCTCAGAATTAAAGTGCATCATGGAGTTCATCAGAGAGGGGCTGAGACTGTGATTGATCTTGAAAGGTTTGGCCACTCCTCTCTATCACCAAGATTTATGCACCAATCGTTGGCCACTCGTCGTTCAACTTTGAAGAATCTGTTAAACTGTTCATCAGATTCTGATTTCTCATTCAGCAAGGTCGAACTGAAGAAAGCAGAAGACAGATTGAGATTAGCTTTTACTGAATTCTACCAAAAGCTTGGGCTTCTAAAAAACTTCAGGTAAAATTTTGTAACCAGATCTCCTGCAGTCCTGCCTCTTCACGTAATCACGTTGATACCAACATAGCCGTATAGTAGAGAAAGTATCAAAATATCAAGTTTTATGAATTTGTCTGAAATTGCTGATGATATGATATCTAAATAAACAATTTTGGCAGTTTCTTGAACCAATTGGCAGTCTCCAAAATCATGAAGAAATATGACAAGGTATTAGAATGTCCTACAATTTCTTTCCAATTTTTGAACTTCTTTTTGATTCACCATAATAAGATGTATTCCAAAATGAAGATCACTTCAAGAATGGCTTCAAAGTCCTACTTAGAAATGGTCGACAAATCTTACCTTGGACGCTCTGATGAGGTTAGTTTATATACTTGATGAAATCCCATGTTCTTATATATAGCATGCATGAGGCCGATTTAGTAATCTGATTAACTATTTTGAACAGGTTTCTAAACTTAGAGACAAAGTTGAGACTACATTTATAAAGCACTTCTCTAATGGAAACAGAAGAAAAGGGATGGGATTGTTGAGACCTAAAGTTAAAAAGGAGAGACATAGAGTCACATTTTCTCTAGGTATCTTTATATATTGGTGCAGTGTTGAGTTTTTGCCTAAGAAATCAATCGAAGCAACCAAGAATCGAACCCTAGTTGTTTAGCGACAGACCACCTCCATGGCTCCACCGCGAAGATTGCTTTATCATAAACTGAATTGAGATATTACAATCACACAACTTCAAACACAATAAATCTCATAGCTAAGTCTAGTAAAATAATCTATCTAATAACTGGTATCGATCTGTTCAACTGAATTACTACCTTTTATACTACACTATTCCTTGCCTTAAACAGGCACACTCACTATTGCTCATGCATGATCATGCATGCCTTTTAACTTGAATTCTTGCGCGAGGAACTCAATATGCAGGACATCAATCTTTAATGTCATTTGTTAATTTCTTGTCACTATAGAACAATTCAAGAATTTATAGTCATTAGAATCAATTTATTTATCTGCCAAGTTAATTAAGATGACCCGAACCACGCTTTTCCATTGTAGGTCTATTCACTGGATGCTCTATTGCACTCGTAGTTGCAATAATTGTTACTCTGCGTGCTAGAGACATCATTAGTAGTGAAGGCAAAGACCAATATATGAACAATATATTTCCACTTTATAGGTATTGTTATCTGAAGAGTATATATATCATAACTCATATGGATGAGATTATTATTGTAGGTTGCATTTCAATGGTTGTAGCTGATAGGCTTGTTCATGTAATTTACAGCTTATTCGGATATATTGTTCTGCATATGATCATGTACTCGGGCAACATATTTTTCTGGAGGAGATATAGAATAAACTACCCCTTTATCTTTAATTTCAAGCAAGGAACAGAATTGGGGTATAGGCAAGTCCTCCTAGTTGCTTCAGGGCTGTCAGTACTTGCATTGGCTGCTATGCTCTTGAACTTGGACATGGAAATGAATCCAAGAACGAAGAGTTATAAGACGCTAACTGAATTAGTCCCCCTGTGTCTTGTTGCAGTGAGTTTAACTTCCTTTTTTGTTTCATTCATCAGATGCTGCATAGAATTTGTATACATTTAATTTCGATTTTAATCATAATGAGTTGCTAAGTAACCCTGTGAAAATTTCAGGTTGTCCTTCTCATCGCCTTTTGTCCTTTCAATGTAATATATCGTTCCAGTAGATATTTCCTCGTCAAATGTGCTTGGCGTTGTCTTTGTGCCCCTCTCTATAAGGTACTCATTAGTTGAAGTTCAATTTGAACAAGACCGTAAAATCTGAGCTATATATATATATATATATATATATATATATATATATATATATATATATATATATATATATATATATATATATATATATGTATATCTTTCTTATTAGAAATAAAAGAGTTGCATTCTGTATTTTGTAGGTTACACTCCCAGATTTCTTTTTAGCAGATCAACTTACTAGCCAGGTTTACAATTTTTAATTCTCTTCGAAAAGATCACATTATTATTCAAACCATTTTTTTCCTGGAATGATCACATTTATTATTTTTCTTTAACTCAGGTTCAGGCATTGAGAAGTCTACTCTTCTACACTTGTTATTATGGTTGGGGTGATTTCAAAAAGAGATCAAACAAGTGCAGTGCTAGTCATGTTTATCAAACTTTTGATATCATTATCGCGATTTTCCCCTTTTGGACTAGATTTCTTCAGGTTTATTACAAAATCTAACTCCTGTATTTGGCCACATTAGCCTTGTTCTCTGACGAAGACAATTCTTTCGAAATTTGTAGTGTGCTCGTCGTTTTTTTGAAGAGGATGATTCAATGCAAGGGCTGAACAGCCTCAAGAATTTCGCAACAATCATAGCAATTGTCATTAGGGCATTATATGATGTTAAACATGGAACAAATTTGAAAATCTTGGCTGCAGTAACCTCCTGTTTAACGACAGTTGCGATTATATACTGGGATATAGTTATAGACATGGGTTTACTAAACAGGAAGGCAAGAAATGCTTGGCTCAGAGACAAACTCCTTGTACCAAAGAAATATGTGTATTTTGTAGCCATAGTAAGTAATATCATCAGAGGATTGAGTATGTAGAAACAGGTTTTTTGCCTGCTTTTTAGCCTCTCGATCATGTCTCATGCTTTGAATGTTGAACATCATGAATAGTTATGATATAACTAACAATAATGCATGATGTACAATTTTGTAACGCATGAGTCGTGACATAGGAGGCACAAATAAAAGGAGGCAAGTGATCGTTTCTGAGTATTTTCTTGATTGTTTAGATAGTTTTGCTACTAAAGACGACTTCTGCAGTTGTAGGTCATTAACATTCTTCTCAGGTTCGCGTGGATGCAACTAGTGCTGGATTTTAATGAACTGCCATTTCTCCATAGAAGAGCTTTCATCTCTGTTGTTGCCTCTTTGGAGATCATTCGCCGCGGCATTTGGAACTTCTTTAGGTATAATCTCAAATTTCTTGTTTTGTCTGGTTTATATTTAGACTAAAAAATGGGCAAAAAAGAGGAGGAATTGATATTTGTTTATGTTCACAGGTTGGAGAATGAGCATTTGAACAATGTAGGTAAGTACAGGGCTTCTAAGTCGGTACCATTGCCATTTAACTATGGTGATGATAGGAGTATATGAACAAAGGAATTTGTAGCCTACAGAAATATGATCGTAATTTTAAAGATCTTCTATTCGTATCTTCTAATACAATAAAAATTAAAAACGTTTATTTAAAGTCAAGAAGTACTATATACTATTTATTTTTTTTGTCCAAGTGCTTATAAGTAACATGTTGATCTTCCAAATATGCAAAACGATTAGACGGTAACAATGGTCCACTTGACAACATGTAGTGTTTGAAAATACATTAATGTCTTATTTTTACTACTTACCATCAATATTTTATATATCCTCCCTCTAATTCACCCCAATCCAAACACACCATAAAGTAGAAAGTAAGACTTTTTTTTTATATATCTTAATAATCCACATAAAAAGTGCAAAACAACTTAATAATAAATCGAATGGAGTCATATTTTAAAATAATTTATTTTCTATTTCTGTTATAATAATAATAGGCAATACTACTCAAATATACGAAATTAATAGTTGTTCAAATAATAAAACAAACCTCGTTACTATTTGTAAAGAATGAAAAATAAAAAACATCAATAATTATTTTAATTATAATCGTATTATTTTCCAAAAAGTCTTTCACAAAAAAAAAGGTAAAAGAAAATTGAAAGAAATGAATTATGATGACACCTAGGTTGGTATTAGACGGTGGTGGTTGAAAATCAAATCGATTGGCTTACTTTTCTTGACCGTACAACAAGCATTACAGTCACTTTCTTGCACCAACCTGGTCGTTCTACCTTTATATACTAACTCAGATAATTCGCAACCAATAAACATACTCCTTTATACTCGATCATTCTCTTAATAATCCTTTTTAAGAGTTTTATTCTAACTAAATTTGGTAATAGAAAATCAAGGAAAAATTATATTTATGAGAAGAATTCAAACTTTTTTTAAATTTTATGTAAAAATAAATATTTATTAGAAGTGGAGGAAGTAATAATTAAATGAAACATGTTTTTAATTTTGAGGTTTGGGGAAATAAAATGTTATTCAAAATAATGTAACTAAATTGTTGCTAGGATGAAAATATAAATAATGATTTTATCACTAGAAAAATCAGAAGTGTACAAAGATATTTTACCACAATTTATAATAAATATAGAAAATAATTATGAAATATTTATATTTTAAATTATATTTTGATGATTACAAAATTAAATGTCTCTCACTAACTTATTTGCATGTTTTTCAGCCTATCTTGTCAGTGCCATCTATATAAATCACTGGTGTTTGGCCACTTTTGTCCCCCCAATTATTATGCTCTCTATTCTTATTAAACCCTCTCCTAAAAAATAATGGAAAATAAACTGAAAAAAAAAACGAACAAAAATCGATAGAAAAATTGAAAGAAATCAGAAAAATATTGAAAAAATAAATCAAAAAATCAAAAAAGAAATCAAAAATAAACCAACATTTTTTTTGAAAATAAATCAAACAGAAAAATCGAAAATAAATAAAAAACAAAATAGAAAAGAAATCGAAAAAAGATGAAAAGAAAACAAAAAAAAAGTTGAAAAAAATCGAAAAAAATTTGTAAGGAAATCTTAAAAACAATTGAATATCTTTAAGTTTGTAAATGAGGTGCCATTTTACGGGATTGGTTACGGTTCTGAGTTCTCCTAAGACTTGTTCTCCTAATACATTAAATTAAAAAATAGTCCTTATAAAATTAAGTAATTGCAACTAAGTCCCTATTTTCACTCAGTCCCCCAACATACGTATCTCCAAATTTCTAGTTTCTTATCATATCTCTCTTAACTCTCAAATGTCAAGAAAAATTGAGCAAATTGAAAGGTACGAACACCAAAAAATTTGCAAACAAATGGGTTTTGATTGACAATAGTTATACTATTTCAGCAAAAATCAACTCAAAACTCACTGAAAATAGCTCAATTGTTGGTTTCTATGCCCAGCATCCTGGAGATAGACAATTTTTCATAATATTTACTTTGAATTTGTAATAGTATGTCAACACGAAACTTTTGGAGTATTCTCAATTTTCTTTTAGATTTAAGAATATGATGACCTTAGTATTCGTAACACAATACTGAATTTGAGAATTTACAATAGTTTACAAGGTTAATTATATAAATTTTAGGAGTATTCTCAATTTTCTTTTAGATTTGATAATCTACAATAGTTTACAAAGTTAATTATATAAATTTCAGTAGTATTCTCAATTTTCTTTTAGATTTGAGAATCTGTTGACCTTAGTATTTGCAATACAATATTGAATTTGAGAATTTACAATAGTTTAAAGAGTTAACTACATGAATACTTGGATAACATAAGCTATCGAACAAGATTCTTAAAGTTGGTGAAAGCGAGAGGTCTTTATCCTAACATCGATATTTCATCATTCACATAAATATACCCACGTAAAGGGTTAATGTTGGTATTATACCCACATGACGTAAAATATTGTGGTTATAATTAAAAAAGAGTTTATATACCAATAAGATGTCAGTATTCTCAAATTCAATAGTGTGATTGAGAACACTATGTTTGGTAGGTTCTCAAATGTAATAATGTGTTTGAGAATACTCCATATTTCCATATTACTCAGTTTTATGAGTGTTTACTCTGTTTTAATTCAAATGATATACTTTTACAGAAAGGTCCCTAAAGCTTAAAAATTTTATACTCCGTATTTGATTCCTAAATTTAATATAAATTACATAATAATCCTTTAGAGAATTCTTACGAGGACCATAACAATCTACCCATTTTACCCCGTTTCCCCTTTTCCGCTGCAGCCGATTCCCTTTCTCCCCCTTTTCCCTTTAGAATGATGTTATTTGACAGTTTTGAATTCTTTACGTTTTAGGTGGCTTTGTCTATCAATAATTATATTCTTCTTAAAAAAATTTACCAATATTTTTTTATTTTTTAAATTCTATAAATAGAGTTCAATTTTCATGTCATTTAGACACCAAAAACTTTTGAGCTTTTATTCTCTATTTCTAATATTTTTAGTATTAAATATCTTTGTTTAACATTTCTTTCTCTAGTGTATTTTTCTATTATCAATATTTAATCTCCTCATAAATCCTTCACAAAATTATAATTTTTTCTTAAATAACAACTTTCTTTTAATTTTGTATTTTCTAAACAATAATTTTCCCCTAAATTGTTAACTATTCATATTTATAATTATAAATAAATAAATATGATAGGTTATATGATGGAGTGATGTGAATGAAAGAGTATATTAAAAATGTGAAATTGCTTAACTCCTGTAAAGTTTGTAAATATTAAAGGTGTTAATCTAATGTGTGAAGGAAAAATATATGCTACGATTTATCTAATTGGTGAAGATGACCTTAAATTAAAAAAAAAAAAAGTGTCCATCTAATTCTTTAGATTAAAAATTTGATCTAATAACATCTTCAAATTTAAGAGATCCACAAAAATCTTAAAAGCCAAGAAGGTATGGGGGCCAACATCAAGATACTCGCTCCCATGAGTTCTTCATCAAAAACATTTATCATTTGTAAGCAGCCGGCAAAAATTAAATCCACCTTTAAAGTTTGTCCACCAATAATGTCAATAATATGCAACTCTATATATAGATATATATTAAATGGGTTTAGCAATATTTAATATATACACGTGAGCAGTATATTGTTAATAATTTTTGCTGATAATTGACCTGCCAATTACGAGTTCGCTGATACATATAATGATCATATATTCAATATTCCTTTCCAACAAAAAAATTAAGTGGAAAATTTATTGTTATAAAGAATTAAATGTGAGTAAGGTTGACATTAAATATTGTAGTTTGTAATAAGGTGTTGGCTTTTGTTCATTTAGTGCAAGAATTTTGAAATTCGTAAAAGAAAAGGCATTTAATTATTTGAATTTGAATGCAATTGAGTAGTGTCAAATCATACTTATGTGATGATCCGAATCAATTTGAATGGATTATTGTTAAGAGACAATTATGACAAAAAAAAATGTAGTGGTATTGCTTTGTTTACATAAAATTAGATTTTCTAAAATCAACTTTTTATAACACTTTATTATTACTCCCTCCATCCTTAAATGATGGAGTCATTTGCTTTTTCACGGTCTACGAGACACGATTTAAAATGTAAATATTTTTAATTTTACATGTGTAAAAATTATAAGAACTTGATATTTTAAAAATATATATCAAGACGAATCTAACAAGATCCAATATGACTATATTATTTGTTAGCGGCTAACGAGAATTTACGATCAAAATATCCGAATTTTGACTCAAAAAGTCAAAATGCCTCCATCATTTAGGGATGAAGGGAGTAAAACATTAGATAGTATTACATTCAATGAAAGAAGGCGGGAAAAGAAAAATCAAAAAAATGTGTTGAGGAACTGTAAAAATTAAGCCCAACGGTAGTTGGTGCAAAAAAGTTTAGGATCTATTTTAACAATAGGGAAGCTGATTTTTTTTTATATTTTTTACCTTTATAATTATTTCTATTTTAAAATTTAGAGATAGACTAGAATTCGAAAAGTCTGTTCAAAATGTTGTAAGAGGGACATAGATGGCACACAAATGCCTTCAACTGTTCACTCATTTATTTCTACAGAATCTCTAAAGAATTTCTTTTTCTACTTCATCGACTCACAAGTCACACCACTACACCTTCTATTTGTAGAAAATCTCTTAAGCACCTATATTTTCTAACAATAGAATAAAATTCCTTTTTTACCATAACAAGTAGTTGATTGAATTATATAGAAATTATTAATTGATAGATTGTTAGAGTGGATGTTAACTAATAGATAACTAAAAGAAAATTATATTAGAGTACGTGTTAGCATATAATACAATAGTTAGACAGTTAAATAAAATATGAGACAAATTATTTCTAGTAAGGACTAAATCAAAATCTTCTACTTAAAAACTTGATTCAAATAGGCTTAAATTCCGACAGGCCCCTGAACTTTGCTCATCTGGTCAATTTGGCCCCTGAAGTTTGAAAATAGGTCTACTTACCCCCTGAACTATCCTAACTGGTCATTTTGGCCATTTTCACCTTAAAATGAAGGGTAAAATAGGCATACAACAATAATAGGCATTACGAGTCAATTTATAATAGACAAACTAATAAAAAGTTTAAAAAAAAAATTAAAAAGTAATATAAAATTAATATTAAATTATTAAATGATTAAATAATAATAAACCCCCACCCACCCCACCTTAAAACCGTTCACCATTGATAGAACCTGCACGAGAAGACCACCCTACCCCCAACCCCGTTCACCATTGACGAGGCCTTCACGAGAAGACGATCGAGCTAGGCTGCACGAGAAGAAGCTCGAGCTGGTGGAGGAAGGGGGAGGTCGAGATCGAATATGGAGGGAGGGGGAGGTCGAGATCGGATATGGAGGGGGAGAAGAAGGTGTGTACTTTATTAAAAGTGACCTCAAAATGTCTATTATATACTAAATTCCTATTTTGTCCTTCATAAAAAGTTAAAATTTGTTAATTTGCCCCTGAACAGTTATGAAAATGGCCAAAATGACCTGTTGTGGAAGTTTAGGGGGCAAGTAGACCTATTTTCAAACTTCAGGGGCCAAATTGACCAGATGATCAAAGTTAAGGGGCCTGTCGGAATTTAAGCCATTCAAATATTACCCGACTACGTTATCGTCCGAAAAAAGTATCTACCAAACAACGTGGTTGGATAAGTGAAGGGGGTCTTAACTTATTAGTTGCAGTACATTTTTGTATATAGTAGTCCTTGTAATAAAGAGCTATATAATGGTTTACTTCCCTCTAATCTTTATCAAGACAGCAGAGTAAAGAAGTGAGGCTGGTCCATGGTCCTGTATTAAGAATAGACAACAAACCAACTGCATTTAATACTATGTATGCTCCTTTATCTTCTAAATCTCAATCTTCTATATTATGCCTCACTCTAACCTAACCAAATCCCAAGGATTCCTATTGTTTCTAGATAAACATTTCATTTTCAAAAATATCGCATTTTTAGTTTGAGTAAGTTGTAGCCGATCTATTTTTATTCCAAGTGATTCACTCGAATAATTATTTTTCTGAAAATAATAAATTATATAAATATAAAAAATACTGTATTAATATAGAAATTAACATTTATATCTATATTTAATACGTTTAGATATTTTAAATCTCCACTTTCAAATTTATATACAGGATAATGGAGTTTTTTTTTTCTGCAATACTATCAAATTTGTCGCGATTCAGTTTTTGGAAGTGCTAAAAGTTAATAGCGAACATAGATTTTCTTGTTTTCCTATAACTTGTGAAATAAATAATAGAGGTACAACCCCAGCTCACTTGAGATAATAAGTATTTGACTTTCGACATTTCTTAGATACTTTGTACCTAACTGACTTTTACATGAACTAGTATTTATTACACCACTCTTCGTGTTACGATTCTGTTAGATTTTTTTAATTGATATTCTATATATCCATAATTAATAAATAGATTAATAATTAAAGAAAATTGTTAGTGCTGCCCTTTGAATACAGCCAGTTGGTTAAAAAATCAAGTAAATACATTGAAATTATTTATTATAAAAACATTAAGACTGATAACAGCTAAAAGAGGTGGATGAATTAAGTGAGATATATGTCACTAGTTTATTAAGTGAGACATCTGCCATTATAGTAAGAACATTGCATCATGTATTGAAAGAATATTTGATAATAAAAGCATGTGAGATAATTTACAAGATCTTCTTTTTTGTAAACTAGTTATGAGGTGAGTTTCGAATTCATAATTTTCTTGTCATCAACGAAAACGTTTTCCATTAGACTATTCGATTAACTCTATAAGACAATTTACATGGTCTTTATAGTACTACTTCTTTTATCAATTATTTCAATTTTAACAGAATATTATAAGATAATTATTGATTTTATTTAGCTATTCATCCGAAACCCACCCACGTTGAGCGGACGGGTTACGGTTCTCTTAAGATTTGTTCTGTTAAGAATTATTTGATGCATTACATGATTGTACTTCATGCAATTTACACAAAATCTAGGCATGTGATGTATTAGAGAAATCTTAAGAGAACAAATCTTAGAAGGACCATAACTTTCTACCACGTTGAGATAGACAATTTATAGTGTTGGTCCACACATTGCTACAATGTGATTAAGCATCTAATAAGTTAGAATAGTTAAATAGTCTCCATGATCATAGTTTGAATTCAAGTGTGCTCATCACCTATTCACTAAATATTCTTCTCAAAATAGAAAAATGACAAGAAATAATCTAAGCCTCATTCATTCATTACTTCGAAAACTATGACAATTATTAGGTGATTAGTGCACTCAACTACTAATACATATTTAAAATATGTGTTACATTTCAATTGTCTAAAATACTGCAGAATCATCAGAAGGTGAAACATTAACCAAATCAAGTATGTTATTCCAATACACATTGTTATCTTCACAATACTCCCTCTCCAAACTACCACTGCCACTGCTCCCGCCACCATTATCCGTCGTCGTCGTCGTCGTCTCACCGCCACCCGAGAAACTCTGGTCCTCGCCAGAGCCATTCAGCAAAAGATCTGTGAACTTCTCAATAAAATTAGCCCCCCTTTCATCATTACCACTAGTTCTTGTAACATCTTCATGTTCCCATAACTGTTGAACACTCATATCATCACTAAACAAAGATTTGTACGCAATTGTTTCGTTATCTTGGTATTCTGGTAAAAGGGTTGAAACCAGAGTTGAAGTGTTCTCAGAGTAGCTAACAGTTGAACATGGAGATTCTAGTTCCATGTTTTTATTATCAAGAATCGGCTTTAAACAACCATTTAGAGCACTCAATATATCAAGACAAACAAGTGGAGTTTTGTGAGTAGAAATTGGACATTCTGAAACGGGATTTGGAATATGATTAACAGAGCCAAGTTTTGATTGCTTAGCTAATCTTGCTTCGGCTTCGAGACGAGCACTTTCCCATTGAGCCATGTGGCTCAAATTGGCTGCATTTTTGGATTGAGAAGTGGTAGCAGAGGAAGATGATAAAAGGGCATCAGATTTAGGCTTGTGTGTAACAGGATCAATTCCTAATTTAGTTAACCTTTTCTTCAAATGTGTGTTCCAATAATTCTTGATTTCATTATCTGTTCTTTTTGGTAAATGAGTAGCTATGGCTGACCACCTGAAGCAGTGAAAAAAACAACAAACTTTCAAACTAATACAACAAAAATGTAGATACCATTTTGTTTGTTTCAACAAAATCTTGTACTTTTTAAGGACTTGTCCACATACATTCATATACCATTTGGCATTTTATAAATTTATAGTAAACAATTACAAAAATTTATTATTATATGAGAAAATGCAAACCTGTTGCCTAAGAGGGCATGAAGTTGAATTATAGTTTGTTCTTCTTGAAATGTGAACTTTCCTCTCTTAATATCAGGTCTCAAATAGTTTGTCCACCTTAATCTGCAGCTTTTTCCACATCTTTGAAGCCCTGATAACAAAATTGTTAGAATACATGCATATGCGGAGCTAAAATGTACCCTCTATAGTTATCGATATTGATGTACTGATATCGTAAAACAGATAATAATACGCGGTAATAAGTTAAGTACATAAAATCTGATGAAATCTGTGTTTTACATGACACAGCTACGCGCGTATAAATGAGGAAAGAAATGTATATATTTATGTACCAGCTTTTGCAGGTAAAGCTCTCCAGCTACCATGGCCATGTTCTTCAATGTAAGCTAAAAGTTTGTGATCTTCTTCAGGTGTCCAGGGTCCTTTCTTCAACCCTACTTTATCACAGCATGGAGATCGACCCATTATTATATATTCATCATCATCAAAGTTTGGGATTTCTTTTGCTCTTTTTATAGAAAGATATGTAAGCTTTGGTAAGTGTTAATACACTTATTAAGTGATGAGAGAAGAGAACAAGAAGCAAGGATGAGTGCGAGTTGAAGTAAATAAGGGCAGGAGGGAATTAAGGGAGGGGGGGGGGGGGGGGGGAGGGGGGGGGGGGGGGTGGTGCATAAATGATTGGTATGACATATGTGCCCTTACCTATCTGTCATGCATATTACTAATGTGTAATAAAGATTAGTAATGAGTCGATGATAATTGACTAAGAAATCAGAGAAATAATTGAGATATACTCCCTCCGTCCCTAAAAGATTGTCACATTTTGACTGTTGATAGTCAATAAAACATGATTTAAAACATAAATATCTATTATTTTATATGCGAAAAAATTATAAAGAGTTAATATTTCAAAAATATATATTGAGACGAATCTAACAAGGTCTCACACGACTATATTATTTTTTATCGTTTAATGGGAATTCGTGATCAAATTTGTAATATTTGACTAACAAAAGTCAAAATGTGACAATCTTTTAGGGACGGAGGGAGTATATAGTAATATTATGCAAAGCGTATAAGCCATGTAAGTTATATTATGCAAGCCTCGTGTGACAGACTCTATCAAGAAAGTTTTGGTTGAGAGAAGTAAACTTATGACGTCCCTACATACAATCACATGAATACATGATCATCTATTTCACCAACTTGATCGCTCTTGCATACTCGAGTACCAATAGCTTGAACCAATTGCACAAGTGAGTTGCCATTAACTTTGAAATAAAAGCTCTTGTGCTAGGAATAAAGTAAGCATATGAGATATGAATTGGTTGAAATAAATCAATAATGGGTATCTTGAATGCATATACTTGAGCAATTAATTCGTCTGAGTACGCCGTCTCCATGCCGAAATAAACAAATTTCGCGCTCGTAATAAATCTAATGGAAGTTGGATAATTTTGTGGTGCTCTTTAGAATTTGGCTAATTCTTTGAGTCCGGATTCGGTGCATCAATAATTCGGTGCACCCGGTGCATCAGGTATCCATTTAAATGTTTTATGTGGGTACTGTACCCACTTGAAACTTCATCATTGGTACTTGTACCCAAATTGTACTATAACAATGGTACAATACCACATATTTATTTTGGATTGATTAAATATGTGGTATTATACCATTGTTATAGTACAATTTGGATACAAGTACCAATGATGAAGTTTCAAGTGGGTACAGTACCCACGTGAAACCTTTAAATGGGTACCTGATGCACCTGATGCATGGAAATATTGATGCACCCAATCTTTTCACAATTCTTTGGCGCATTTATTCACCAAGATAATGTAATGGACGTATGGGTATTGGCGGGTGCTCATCTCCCTTGGTGTCTTATTCATCTCACATCTCAACGAACGGATCTACTTATTTTGAAATGAATGTTTAAAATCGTCCTAAAATTTAGAAAGTGTTTAAAATATTGAAACATAAATATATATGTTAAAAGTTCTTATATAAACATTTTATTTTGAAATATGTTCGACTGAACAGGGGTGAATCAATAATATAGGTCACCCCTTGTACATCTCGCACAACTTTCTGTTACATCCTTTGACATGGATGGAGGAAGAAACTAATTACACATGGTAGGCCAAATCTTTGGAAATCTTAGCTTAGTTCGTTCCGTCGATATAACAGGATCATCACACTTTAGGTGACCTTTTTACTTCAGTTTCCAATTGCATGTATTGTTGCATGGGATCTCATTTCAATCTTGTCTTTTAGTTATCATTATGAATTTATGATAAAAGTATATATATAAAACCAATTAACACTATATATTTTGTTGTTTTCTTTTCTAATAATTAGTGATGTTGTGAATTTCAAACCTAGGACCTCAGAATTTTTTTTACTAGAATATTCGATTAACTCTATAAATTTTGTTGTTAAGTGGAGGTCAATAAAGTATCTAGATATCAATTGGTAAAACCTCGGCCATGTGAAAATTGAAACTTCAACTCAATTATGTGAGAAGTAGTTCAGCTCAAAACGAATTTAATTAGAGGTTCGATTTGAGAGTTATATATATATGCGTGTTAACTAAAAAGAACTACTATAATCAATTCTGTTAAAATTTTCAAAAGATTTAAAAAACCAAAAATATATTGATCTAATGGTTCAGATTTAAATAACACAAAGTTAACACCAAACTAGTTAATACACAAGAATTCACTTCGATTTGATATAATGCAAATCGAGCTCAAAACTCATTTCTCATTTTCGACCAATATATATCAGGGCGAAAGGTCGTTTGCTTTAAATCATATACATTCGTAATATTATTATTTTTGTTTATATCTTTAAACTTCGGATTTTTCGTATGAACTTCGACTGTTCAAATCGAGCAACGAACCTTCATACCTTTTTGAACCAGATAAAATTTATTGTTAGATTCATTCTAACACGAAAAAATAAACATTTAAATCTTACATTTGAACGGTGATGAAATTCAATATAATTGGACTATTGTAGTAGGGTTAATAACAGAGAACATCATCTATATATGTTTGTCTCACATCTCTGAGTCGATCATTTATATTTCAAATGTCATAGTCTATCACCTATGTTTCAAAATTATACCCAATTAATTTTTGCATCAATTTTTTCGCTTGGTCAACGGTCATACATCGTTGCATGCAGTATTTTGGAGGGACAATTTCATCATTTTACACATAAATATTAAGCCAACCAAAAAGAATCATAATTGGTAACATAGTCTATGTTTGATTTATATTACCAGTCGATTATTTATGTTGTAAAATGTTTCAATCAGTTACTTATGTTCCCAAATTATACTTAATTGATTTTTTATCCACTATTTTATTTGGCAGACGGTCATTGAATGTATCTCAATTGCATGTGGCACTCTAGTGGTATCTCCATAATTTCTTATGGATATTCTTGCAAAATATAGTTCGTGGACCGATGCCTATCTTAATCCAACTTAAGTTTATGCTCATTTCGATTTTAGGGTTTTATAGGTTACATACACATGCATTGACTAATCATCGACCAAAATGAATCATGGATGAAATGCCAATTGGTTATAATTTTTAAAAATACATGATCAAGTGGGATTGGATACATTGAAAGAAAAATGATCGACTGATGACATGAGGTAAACATAAGTAATGTCTCGTACCATAAATCCCAAAAATTAAATTATAATCTTTTATTTATTTCTTTTTTTGGCCTAAAATCTATATGAAATTATGACAATGCCCTTCGAAAATGTTACATGCGATGACTTACAATTAAACAAACGAAAAAGTTAACGGTTAACAAACTGGGTAAAATGTTAAAACATAAATAACCGACTGATAACATTGGACAAAGATAAGGATGTACATGCCATTAACCCATTTTAGTACCTTACACCTGACAAAGTAAGAAGAAAATTCATTTTGGTGTCTAAGCACTAAGCAGCCGTCTAAACCGGTCAAGACCCGAAGTCTTCTAATGAGACAAACATGGGTCCTAGTTTTTAAATATAATTTATTTTAACTGTTTAATTTTTAATACTCTATTCCTTCAAGTCATCAAGATAATTTTTCAAATATAATTTATTTTAACTGTTTAATTTTTAAAATCATTTTAAAAACAAAAAATAATTTGAACTTGTATGAACTTTTTTAATATTTGAAAAAGTAAAAATCAAAAAAAAAAAAATCATATAATTGAGAAAGTAGGCAGCTGAAACGGGCCAAAACAGAGGTCTTGGAGCCCATTAGAGAGTGTAGCGGGCCACTGGGGCCGGTAGATTAAAGTTGGTTGTGTCGCTATCATTAGTCCAGCTTTTCTAATGGTCCAACACTGTAATAAATGCCCGCATTCAATTCCTACCTCCACGAGTCCTGTCGAACAAATGGCCACTTGCTTATTTTTTATCCAATCATTTTTTACCAATAACAATAGCGATGAAAAATCATTATCGAAAATTGGAGTGAGTAATTTATTCTTGTTATAACAGATCATGGATGTGATATAAATCAAACAAGTGTAAGAATGTTCGAAAATATAGAAAACAATAGGAATTTAACGTGATATTCAAACAATGTGTTTAAGCAACAATAAACGATACAAGTAACATGAATATTTCACAATATAGGCTAGTAAATGTTACTCTCTTCATTTTAAAACAATACATTTCTTGAAAGTTCGTGTAAAACTTTTTGCCACAAATTATTTCCTATTTGTACATCTGCAAATTTTAAGATCAATATCATTGAAATTATTTTTAAAAATATTTTTATAATATCATTTATTTTATAGTTTCCGAAAAACATAAATAGTACTCCCTCCGTCCCTAAAAGATTGTCACATTTTGACTTTTGTTAGTCAAACATTACATTAAACGATAAAAAATAATATAGTCTTGTGGGACCTTGTTAGATTCATCTCAATATATATTTTTGAAATATTAACTTTTTATAATTTTTTCACATGTAGAATAATATATATTTATGTTTTAAATTGTATTTTGTTGACCTTCAAAAGTCAAAATGTGACAATCTTTTAAGGACGGAGGGAGTATTTATTTAAAATGGAGGGAGTATTTATTTAAAATGGAGGGAGCATTTGCTATGTTTGAGATTAAAATGGGTAAGGCTTGGGATTATAGGAGTTAGAACTTGAGAGAACCCAAACTCTTACGAATATTTTGGTAGAGTATGGGACAAAAACAAGTATAATTAGTACTCCCTCCAACCTTAACTAGGGATAATTTTTGAATTTTATTTTTCATATTAATACTTTCTTTTTAAAATTATTATTAGATAAGATTATGGAGAATGGGATATTCCTATTCTCCATAATTTTATCTTCTTTATTATATTTGAAACTTATTTAGTGTTATCTAATTGGTTTATAAGCTATTATGTTAGTTTGAGATTTACCTAGTAAATTTTTTTCTAAAAACAGTCTCTGGTCCGCTATTACAAGAGAGATGATTTTATTATTATATTGTTATTATTTTGCGCCTAAGAGTGGTTAGTTGCCTAAGGGTGATTAGTTGGTGAAGTAGGAGAACTTGTGACCAAACAATCATGGGTCTCTTTTTACTAATATTTTTTTTGTTTGTAAATTAGCGATGAATTGAGTTTCGAACCCATGACTTTTTGGTCACTAGCAAGAGTCTTTTCCACTAGGCTATTCGATTAACTCCTTTATCAATACTTTTTGTGTCTAATTTATCACCCTCGACACGCATAGTATTCTTACCTGGTAGGACATTAGACGGATGGGAGGAATATGATCGATGAATGAAGAGTAGTAAATGAAGAGATATGGAGCGAAAGTGATTTATATGATTTATGTTAGACTTAAGACTTTCAGCAAATCTAAGACTCTAGAGCATAAATAGGGTTTTATTAATATTTTCGAACCAATGTATATCGAACCATTATATTTGGTACAATATTTGTAAATTCTGGTTGGACTTACGAGCCAAGTTTTTGGAAAGAGATATCATCAACATATAATGTCTTAATGTAATATTGGTTGAGCACAAATGCAAACGGTGATCCATGATCACAACGTCTTGGCCCTCGATGTAACATCAAACATTCAATATCTATCTGATCAATTATTAGATTAATTAAAAGCCTTTATTATTTAGTAGATATTGTTGATGATCTTGATGAGTTGCAAATTCCAAGTCCGCAACCTCTCTATCATCCAGATATGCATCCATATAATGGATGTAAGTCATTGACACTTACATTATTCTCAGATATATTTTAATAAATCTAATTGATTAATCGTCCAAAACTATCTAAAATTAAACCTGTATGGAGAGAAAGAACTTGTATAGTAGAATCAATAGAGTATTGTTTTTAATTTACAAACAACTTTATAAGAACCAAATGTCATCATAATCATTATTTTTATTATCTTCTTCTTTTGCTCCTTTTATCTAGGAATTTAAATATTTTACCAAATCTAAAATGTTCTCGTATCAGAATAGGTAAGACACAATATTTTAATGGTGAAATCAATTATACACGTTCATGTGATCCCAATTAAATTTTTTTTTCAAACCAGTTATTCGTTAAACCTTGATATTCGATTACTTCAATCAAACCGATTCTAAATTCGTTCGATTTTGTAATTCGAATCAGTTAAGATCCACTATTTAAATTCTGAATTAGATTAGATTTTGCTTGCTAATTTCTCATTTAACTTAGTTATTTTATCTCCTTGCAAGTTTATACCAAGTTATCCATACATTAGACTTGTTATCGATCGGTTCGTTTTATTGGGATGTCTTGCCAGTACTCGAACCCAGGACCTCCAATGTGGAAGTTGGGTCTATAACCACTAGGTCAAGACCACGGGTTATAACATTGTTACTATATCATTTGGTGATTTTTTTTTATATATATTTAAATAAATCCTATGCGCGCCTTAATTTGTCCCATAATCCACGAGTTTATATCAAAATTTCATATTTTGAAACACAATACCCAGGAGGCCAGGCCATGATGTTGATTTCAAAACAGATGCTCAAAATGAAACAACTTGGCTTGATTTCAATTCCATTTTCAAGAATGCCCTTTTGCACGAATGCTTCATCTTCATCTGTTACTGATGATTCCAGGCAAATAGTTGATGCCCTTATTTCCATTTTCATAAAACGACCATCTTCATCAAGTGAAGAGCAAAATCAGCATCTCAAAGACTTGGGATTAATGATTAATAATAATATAGTTGAATCAGCTTTGAAAGGGTTCAAGAACTGGAGAATAGCTCAACAATTCTTTTACTGGGCTTCAAACCAACCTGGCTATGTACACAATTGCTATACTTACAATACTATGGCTTCTATTCTTGTAGGTGCTCGACAAAATGCCTCACTGAGAAATTTGGTTACAGAAGTTGTGAATTCCCGCTGTTTTATGTCGCCAGGGGCGTTGGGTTTCTTTGTTAGGTGTTTAGGTAGCCAGGGATTAGTTAAAGAAGCGAATAGTTTGTTTGATGAGGTCAAAAGATTGAATCTTTGCACCCCTAATGTGTATAGTTATAATTGTTTGTTGGAGGCTATTTCTAAATCGGGTGATGTGTGTTTGATTGAGTCAAGATTGAATGAGATGATTGGGTTCAATTGGGTGCTTGATAAGTATGCTTTAACTCCTCTGTTGTATTGCTACTGCCAGGCAGGGGAGTTTGTGAAAGCATTGGAGGTTTTTAATAGAATGCGCGAGAGTGGTTGGGTAGATTCTTACGTATTTTCGATCTTGGTTGTGTCTTTTAGTAAACGGGGAGAGGTCGATAAAGCTTATGAGTTGATCGAGAAGATGGAGAATCAGAAGAGTTCTGATTGTTTGACTGAAAAGACTTACTGTGTTTTGATTCATGGGTTTGTGAAGGAAGGAAGGGTGGATAGGGCCCTTCAATTGTTAAAAAAAATGAGTAGATTAGGTTATATTGCTGATATTTCAATATATGATGTGTTAATTGATGATCTGTGCAGAATTAAACAGCCTGAGAAAGCATTGCAGTTGTTTTGGGAAATGATTAACTTAGGCATACAACCTGATTTAAAGATACTTACCAAGCTATTATCATGTGTGCCGGAGGATGAGGACATTATCCAATTGATCAAGTCATGGAAAGGAGATTTAAAGAGAGAAAGTAGAACCTTGATGTTTAATTCAGTTCTCAAAGGTCTTATTGGTAGACGTTCAATTGATAAAGCATATGAACTGCTTAGGGCAGCACTAGGAGATGAATTTCTTTATGATAATGAGATCACCAAACTCATTGGAAACGGCGAACAAGTTGTACCTGATATCACATCATTTGAAGCTGTCATAACCGGTTTATGCCAGGCTGATAAGTTAGGTTTGGCAATAGATCTCTTCCGGGATATGGACCAGATAGGCTGTAAACGCAATGTACTGCTTTACAATAATGTAATTGATTGTTTGAGCATGACTGGTAGATTGAGCGATTGTTATGAACTTCTTAATGAGATGAAGAATTCAGGACTTCAGCCAACAGAATTCACTCACAACTCAATATTTGGATATTTGTGCAGACATGAAGATGTTGAAGGGGCCATGAATATGCTAAGAGAGATGCGAACACATGGACATAATCCTTGGATAAAATACTATACCCTTCTTGTAAAGAAATTGTGTAAGCATAACAGAGCAATTGAAGCTTGTAATTTTATTACCGCCATGGCTCATGAAGGCTTCCTCCCTGATATAGTAGCCCATTCTATTGCTCTTGATGGTCTTTTCATGATGGGAGAACCAGAAAAGGCATTGAATTTATTCAGAGAACTCTGTTCTTCTGGTTACTGTCCCGATGTTGTTGCATACAATGTAATTATTAAGGGACTGTGTAAAGAGAAAAGGCTACTGGAATCCCATGATCTTCTAAATGAAATGCTAAGTAAGGGGCTTGTTCCATCAGTAGTTACCTACAACCTACTCATTGATGGGTGGTGTAAATGTGGCGATGTAGATAAGGCCCTCGAATGTCTTTCGAGAATGTTTGAGGACAAACGGGAGCCAAGTATCATTACTTATACAACTCTAATAGATGGATTTTGTAATTCTGAAAGACCAGACGAGGCTCTGATACTTTGGGATCAAATGAAGGAAAATGGTTGTCTTCCAAATAGAATTGCATATATGGCTCTCATAAATGGACTTTGCAAGTCTAAAAGGCTAGATAAAGCCATTTTTTATTTGGCGGAGATGGAGATGAAAGACATGATACCTGACCCTTTTATATATGTACTGATAATAGGTACTTCCATATCACAGTCCGATCCAGTTTTGGCTTTGAACATGCTGAAGAGGATGGTTCAGACAAAAGGATTTCCTTATCAAAACGATAAGAACTATGTGATTCTTAAAGATGCATTATTGGTTTTGTACAAAGAAAAAACAACCTCGTCTGACATTAAAACTCTTATGGATAACGGCGATCTGCCTACAGATTTTTGTACTTCTGCAGATTGAAATGCAAAAGATATTGTTCATCAAGTGATTTGAAGTGATTTGAAGATAACTGTTAATCCATTTTGGTATTCTTGAAATAGTGGAAGGTTAGTGTCTTATATGTCGAGCTAGACAACTTTTGCTAACACGTATTATGACAATAAATAGAATGGTTGGTGTCAATTTTTTTTCCATGCCTACTAATGTGGTTAAACAGATATCCATATCTCTCATATGTCACCACTAAATAGAATGATTCTTTTGTGCCCCAATTCTTTGTTGAGTGAAATGTTGATTTTTTATATTGCTTGATCATCACTTGGTTTTAGATGGTCATGTTTCTTTGTGCTTTCCATATCTCTATTTGTTCAAGTATGAGTCGGTTTGCAGGTTATTTGTAGCAGTTCTCTCGAGCTGAATTTCTGAAATTTGTGGAAGAACAGCATGCAAGCTAAGGTTATGATGTTTCAAGAAGTAAAAAATTCCTTTATGGACACAATGAGTCATAAGAAGTAGTATAAGATTTCTTCATCAAAAGTACTATTCGATTGTGGTTTTCTCAGAGTTCAGAATGATACCAGACTTTAAATTCAGTGAACCATTTGCTTCCTTTTGTGCTTGTTGAATATAATCACAAATCACGTATAATCAGAGTTCTATGAGTCTCGTTGTTCATGATACAAGTTCAAAGTAACTAATGGAACATTTTGGGAAGAATCTCCTGGAAAACTGCAACAACTTTTGCTAGGAAGGTGATGCAAATGGGAGGAGTGTGAACCAGTGAAAACTCTACAATCTGGTCTGATATCTCTAAAGGTACCACATACTAATATGTAGACCAGTGTATAATGCACTCGTTATTCGAGATAAATGGCCTTTCCTATGATACAGAATTTGCTGTTAATTAATACTAAGTATGATTTGGCATCGCTTACAATATCTGCCCCTCCTTAGGGTCATGTTTTGCTCCACTCTTCCGAAGCTGTTATCAAGGAGTTTTCCATTCTTTATGCCTTGCCAAATTGCCTAGCATGGTGTAGTTGTCTTTATCCTGCTTGTTTTAACCTATGTTAACTTCTATCACAATTCCTTTCTTTTTCTTGACTTAATGCAATGATTTTTGGGTGCAGCTTCTCTAATTAAGTAATCAGACAGCTGTGCGGAGAATAGATATTTCCGTATACAAGTCACTATGAAGAACTCGAGTGATCACATGCCAGGATTATATTCATTTGAAACAATCAGATGAAACAATAGAGGAGGTCACTTCTCTAAAGATTGTCACCCAACACAAAAGCAATTGACTGATAGTCCAGAACAATGGTCTTCTGGATTCTGCGCTTGTTTTCATGATATCCCCAGCTGTATGCTGTCTTTTACTTCTATCTGAAGAGCTTTTGCTAATAGTTTCATATCTTCTAGCTCCTTTATAACATCATTAAACTTTTTAATTTGTTTTACATAATTTTTTGATAAACATAAAGAATTGTTCTTGCAGTCTGTGGTCCCACCCTCTTATGCAATCCAAAAGGATTTCTGTCAGGGCTGCTAGATGAATAGCTTTCATCCATTGCGAAATCCTTTATGATTCTTATGCTTTTGGCTCTGAACTTAATCTACTGTGCTAGTTCCATTACAGAGGGTGCATCCAACACCAGATGATCATGTCGGTATATTTGTTGTGCCCAATCTCGTTAGCTGTTGTCAATGAGTGAAAACAATGGATACTCGAGAGATGAAATCAAAATCAATCATGTGAGACATAAAGCTGACTACATAACCAGTTATGCCGATTTCCTCTAGGATTTGAGTTCCTTATTTGGTTGTGTCCTGCATTATCTTTCAGCTAATACACATGCTCACGGACTCTC
Source organism: Echium plantagineum (assembly GCA_003412495.2). Taxonomy (NCBI): domain Eukaryota; kingdom Viridiplantae; phylum Streptophyta; class Magnoliopsida; order Boraginales; family Boraginaceae; genus Echium; species Echium plantagineum. Next base: position 12,750,953 of record CM016563.1, on the reverse strand, counting down.
CAGCCATGCTTTCCCCGGATCTTTTTGTTTTATTTCTCCCCCTTTTGCTGAAAGCTATCAGATGGCAAGATGGAAGCATTCTATCTCTGAAACAAGTCTTGGCCGCTGGAAGGCGGGCAAGGGATGCACGTGGTTGCACATCGACTTATGTAAGCTATAAACATGCGATGTTTAATTTCTGAATACGAAGTGTATTGTGTCGCTCTGCGGATATGATTAGATTTTATGACTCTACAACCCCAAGTCTTTCTTTTTTGTGAAATTGGAAACATACATTGTATAGAGTCATGCAGGCGTGTGAGCAACGTAAGCAGCAAACTGCAAAAGATATGTTGGTAGAGGACCCCACGTGAATGTGATACCCACAAACTCCATTGTAAGCCTGCTTGGAAGCACTACACAGAATTATGGTAATCTGCTCATTCTAAAAGCCTTAAAAGGAGTATTGTGCACTGTACTATATTGACCCCAACCACATCATTTGTTTGGCCCTACTTATTAGTATTAAGTTAATGTTTGGTAAAGAGACTTTATGAAGTGTACTAAATTGGCAACACTGATAATATCTTTTCACCAAAATACCGTTTTCACACGAATTCTAACCCGCGATATCAAAGTATCTCTATCCCAATCATCTTATCAATTGTCACTACGCCGTGCCACTTTCATATGCCAACCAAACAGATCCCAACACCCTTGTAGTCCAATTGCTCAGTGGATCAGAAAAGCTTCAAATGTTTAATATTTTCTACAACTACTCATACATATTAAAATATCAATAATACCTTTTCATTACCTTTTGGCCAGTAGTCCAATACATTTCACAAAAGTGACAACAAGCTTGACACAATCATAATATAATGTCTTAATAATTATAACATTACTTTTTTTAATCCATAACTTTTTTTTCATCATAAACCGCACCTTCCAAAACATAGTAACACAAAACAAGTAAAATGAAACCATAGCTAACAAAGAAGCTAGATACATATATGTTATATGCATGTATACTTATCAATGAAAATCTATTTTCTTGTTTTCATCATTGATATATTTGTTGGGTTTGGATATTGCAAATCTAGTGTTGAAATAGGATATGAGGTGACTCTTGGTATACCCATTGCATATAGCAAAGATTTTGTGGGCAGAGCTTTCTTGATAAATGCTGAACAAATGGAACCAAAATTCAAAGTTGCATTAAGTGTTGAGGCTGATGAGATCAATGAGAAATATGGTTGTTCAATTGATGTTTTTCTTGGAGAAGTTAAGGTATGGAGTTCAGGGCATTTGTCAAGATTTTTCACAACAGAAAAATGTACGTTGGAGCTGACTCGAACCGGAGATTTGCAACTCAAAGGTATTGATCAGAAGGTTGGATGGAGGAGTGGAACTTCTGGCCAAGATGTGAAGGTAACTTAAATGCTTTCTTATATTTCCTTAGTCCCAGTTTAAGTGACATGGTTGGCTTCAAGAAATTTTAAAAAGTTCGAATAATCAATAGGCTTATACGGGGTTTAGTGTAATGGTTATACATTTACGTGTAAGGTACATGTCGAGAGTTCAAAACTTCGTATATTTTTTGTAGGCCGATACCTATCGAAGAATTTGGATAGTGTTGAACGAGGAAAATCCAATTCTCAGTTGATTTTGCATTATACTGATGCCATGTTTTAATACTACTTATTTTCGAATTTGATGCAGAGACTACATTTACTAAGAACTGGCAACTTAGTGCTAGTTGATGACCTGAACCTCATAAAGTGGCAAAGCTTCAATTTTCCAACTGATATAATGCTATGGGGCCAAAGACTAAGTTCCGAAACTCGGCTAACCTCATTTCCCTTCAACTCCACCATATTCTTCTCCTTCGAAATTCAACACAACAAAATTGCATTATACATAAATTCGGGTACATTTAAGTACTCATTCTGGGAATTTACCCCGCCCGATAAGCATAATATCACGTATGTTCAGTTGACTTCAAAAGGGTTGGAAGTATATAATGACTTGTTCAAGAGAACAGCAGAGATTTCATCACAAAAGGTAGAGCCAGTGAGATTTTTAGCACTGGAAAATAGTACAGGAAATTTTGGGTTATATTATTACTCGGGCGATAAAGGAGACTTTGAGGCTTCTTTCAAAGCAATCAATAGTACATGTGATCTTCCCCTGGCTTGTAAATCATATGGTATTTGTACATTTTCGAATTCGTGCTCATGTATCAGAACTATCTCAAGAGAAAAAGGGGCGTCACTGGATTGCAGTGAAGAATCTCCAACGAGTTTATTGTGCGACAAGAATGAGGTACAGATGGTTGAGTTACAAGATGCAACTAGTATACTTAGGGGGACACCTAATAAAATCAAGAAAAACGTAAGCAGAGACATCTGTGCTAATTCATGTATATTGGATGAATGTAATTGTGTGGCGGCATTGTATGATTCGGACGAAAAAGAATGCTATCTATATGGAATGGTTAGAGGAGTGAAACAGGTTAAAAGGGGCAGCAAATTCAAGTACATGGTGAAGGTCCCAAAGGCGACCGGACGAAGCCATGGAAGAAGTTCAGGATTGAAGAAATGGATACTTGTTTTAGTAGTTGCTGTTGATGGATTTATTGTTCTGCTTGTTGTTGGAGCACTTGCATATTATGTGTATAGGAAAAGGAAAAGGATCACACAAGGTCCAGGAAATGATTCCTAGACGATGATTTCTTCGACGAGAGCTCAAGTTGTATGGAAAGTTAGAGAAGGGAGTTGCATCATTTTTGGTTTAGTATGTTGTAGTATTTTTTATTGAATTTTTCCCCTTTTTACAGAAACTTAATTTTCAACCAACAGTCCCATAGTAGAAATGGATGAAGCATTCAACAAATATACTAGCCCATCATAATCACAAACATAGAAATGTCAAGGGCGCTAGCGCATACCCCGGGGTGATCATCACCCGAGGGATCATCACCACTGAGATAAGAGAGATTTGAATCTAACAATTTATCTCAAAGTGATAGAATAATGAAATGAAAATTTCACAAACTGATAGGGTTATGCTAACATTCAAAATATCCTTCAACTGTTGTAAGGTAAGAGTCATGCATCGAAACCAATGCCACCATGGAAATATGATCTCAGCCTCGTTCGATAAAGGTGGAAATTTTGTTACCTGTTTGAGAATTTCGAATTCACAGGAGCTGCTCTCCCCACTAGCCTTGTGTCGTAGTTCACCCGCCCTCTTCATATCCCTTGCGCACATATACCGGAAGCCGTAAAAAATCACCCACATCTTGTGTAGGTCCACAGCCAACTTGTCCAGCAAGCTCCAACGATGGCTAGAATCTTGTCGACGTCCTCCCCCTCCACCACCCTCATAACCTGTTCCTTGTCCCATTCCCCATTCTGTATAAGCTAAGAGACCCATCTCGGTCGATCTCCTCTATTACCCCTAATGTAGAGATCAAAACATCTTGACATCCAAGGCTCCGTCCATATATCTATGCTACGACCATTCCCTACTTGACATCAGAGACCTTTAAGTAAAACCTTTCGGCCTTTTAAAAGGCTCCTCCAGCCAAACGAGAGATTGCATCCTAGCTTAGCATTAGCTAGCAATGCCAGATTCATACACGCAAGATCCTTGAAACCCATTCCTCCTTCGAACTTATCGAGGCACAATTTCTCCCAAGATTATGATTATCCAATAAAAAAGTTTAAGTTTTCTCCTAATTGATATGCTAAAGTGATGTTCGGCTAATAAAATTTAATAGATCGCTTTTGGAAGAGTCTAATTTTATCCCTGCCAAATATCTCATCATTTCAAATCAGTTCACACTTCCATCATCTTAAGTGTAAGTTATATTGGTGATGATAACCTTTCTCTATTAATAATCTTTACAAGTTTCCCTAGTCAATTTATATTCCATATTTGTATTTGGATTTAATTCTCTATTTTTTATTTTCAAGTTCCTCTAGCCCAAAATCTAAAATCTAAAATAGATTACCAAAGATTGATCCCTTCGCAAATTGTCTTTTGAAAATATTAAGTAAGAATTTTTTTAGAGAAAATAGGAAAAAATATTTTTATTATATATATATATATATATATATATACATACAAGTGAGGACAAAATTGCAAATACCACTGAATTAAGTATTTTTGTTTGTACTGTTATTAAACACTTTAACATTTGCAATATGCATATTCAAAATTATGAAGCATGAGCAGAGAGTTGGTAGAAGTTTCTGATCATTAATATTAATATTTGCAATCTATACTTGAAGTATCTATAAAGATATACTTGGGGGATTAAAATAATCAAAAATAATAATGAACCTTACTTTCACATACAATATATGTATGGGCACTTAAATTTGTTCAATAGAATATACTGTAATACTCCATTGTATTTTAGTTTATTCTTCCATGTAAGTATATGTCACAATATACTGTAATACTCCATTGCATTCGTTTCAATAGAATATACTGTAAAACTCCATTGCACTTTAGTTTATTTTTAGGTATTTATTTTAACAAACTAACAAATCATAATTCTATGTCTAACACGAAACACGACCAATTGCACCTTGTTACAAAGGAAGACTGTCACAAGTAGGCATCATGAAATATATGTTGAAGATGCAGCAGCTAAGAAGCCAGAGAATGAATTGCCTGCTGATCTCTGCGGTGAATCAGAAGTTTGCCGCTAACCTGAATGTTAAAGCGGACAGAGCTTATGTGGTAATGTTCTAACGGGAAGGATATTTGTGCTTGGAAGGTTGAACCTGAGTAGTCAGCCGACAGGTTACGAAGAATGTGCCTCCTGGCTCTTGCTCGATGAGTGATATTTATTGCTGGTGAATTGATGAAATCTCTAACCAAGAAATAACTCAAATATGGTAAAACTCTATGGGTTAGTCCAAAACCTAATGAAACTGAAGAGAAGTAAGACATTCAGTGAGAAGATTTTTTTAGCCACAAAATAGAGATAAATATATTGGAGTCATGAGAATATCGATATATGAAATATGGAAAATAAAACAGAGACAAGTTGTTGGAGAAAAAGATAGCCGAGAGGGAGACAGAGACAACAAGTTGTTGGAGGAAGAAAAAGCAATGTCATACTCCAATAAAATCAAGAGAAAATTAAGAGATCCTAGCTAAAAGGGGTCTGCAACTAAATTAGAAAGGTAAAATCAGTAAAAAAGGAGATGACACCTTTCCGGCTTTAAAAATGATGGCCTCGAACACCAACTTACTATTTACATCAGCAATATGGATAAGTGACAGGGCCCACATCTGAACAGGACTGAAGAAGACACCTCCGAGCAGGACGGATAAAGGACAATTACAGTAGAAATATTGAATAAGTATGGCAATCTAACTACAACAAGAGAGGGATACTTACCTTATGAAGTAGGTATCAACATCTTTACAGAAGAACCCCTTGCTGAAAAACTGGAGTAAATAAACAACAAATTTAAGATAAGGGCAACTTACCTGCTGCCAGCATTTTTCTGGATAAACATTTCAACGATCCTGTTAAGATACCATAAGCAGTGTAAACAGTGATCTCAAGTTAGGGTATAGAAATACAGGCACATAACAACACTAACCGCAGAATTGGAAGTATTTCAGTCCTCCACTTTCGGGGGAAACTACCAAGATCTTATATAATCATCCAGTACCCTTCATGCCATTAAAACACACCAATTTCTTCAATAGGCACCCCTGTAGGGCTCCTCAGCCAAATTGATTACCTCTCTTCTAAAGGAAAAAATAGAATGTGTACACACAGAATAAGAAAGATATAATCATGATTTTAAAAGGATGGTTGCAAAGATGATCAGCATGCTGACAAGTGAAGCAAATAAAATTTTACCAGGGTAGAGTGATAAAATCTCAGAACGAGCTCAACTTAGACAATTTTTTTCATAAGTCAGCATAAGCATTTGAAATATGAAAACTAAATTGTCAACCAGTCATATCAAAGTCTGCTACAACCAACTCAACAAAACGAAACGTGATAACCAGCATGAAAAAACATCCAATCACAGAGCAATAATGTTATAATCTTATTAAATACATCAGAAAGCATGAAACAATAGCTGGCTAATTGGGTTCTATGAAGTACAAGTTTTCATAGAGTAATCTAGGGTGGTTGGACATGGCAATTTCAACGGTAGGGAAGGTCTTCAGATTTGGTCCTCTAAAACAAAAGCATCAGGGTAGAAGGCAGGCCATGGTTTTCCCATATCCTTGTACATCTGGTCTTCAGTTTTTAGGCAGAGGCTTCATCAAAAAGACAGTAGGCTGGCTTCAGGCATCGTATGTGTCAGCTGTGTCGTGGGGCAGGGAAAAGGAAACAAGGGAAATAAGATCAGTTTTTAGAAGAGAAACTGGCTAGGTCAGTAGACGATGAACACTGGATATACAGGAACTTGGGTTTAATTTAAAGATATCTATTTCTGAACATGGGTCTACCTGCAAGCCATATCATCATCTCATTTAGTAACCATAACTTCTCTTCCGGGAAACAGGACTCCGACCAGATAACCTGATCATTAAGTGTAAGGGTCAAAAGGAGGGAGATTAAAGCATCTCCGAGTAGTAATTCTTTCCCAAATGATTGAAATAAATTGCAGTGATGTATGTGGTCCAAATATATGCCGGCTAACTTAAAAAGTATAAACCCATGTCAGCTAATGAAAAAAATCTAGTGCAGTCTCTAGGTACGATAACATTTTGTTCAAGGCATAAATCCTGCAACATCTTTTACAAGAGAAAGAAGAAACAGTAAACTTTACCCAGAACCACTAGAGCGACCAAATGAATATTCCTCATAAGCTCCATAAGGGCTGCGGGTACTTCCTCCCTGAAAGACGTGAGAAAATGTAAGAGGGTGTTTCCCTTGGCTTTTTCAGGGGTGGGCGGGTGTCAAGGAGACCTAAAGTTGTATAGATCACCTTCCTTGTAAGGGAGTGCACATAAGAACTCCTAATGATTTTTATGAAAAGGACCACACTGAATCTTTTTAAAGAGACTCTTTTGTTAAGTTCATAAAAATTGAAACATGAAGCATGTGATGAAATGGAATATGAGTAATGTTGTGTATGCCATTCTACCCCATGTACAACAAAAGGTTCCTCCACCACCACCCTATAAGCTGTTGTTATCCAAAGATATTAAAGTTGTTAAGTCAACTTATATGTGAAAACAAATTCTTAGGTAATGCTGCTCCAGATATCCACGTATAAGCTCTAGAGAAATTCTTAGGTCAACCATAGTCTACCATAAATAAATTTGTGAACTGAAAAGAGATCGCAAATGAAGGAAACCTTAATAGAAGTATTTTACATGTAGCAAAAAGATTTACCTGAATGCTGCCATAACTTGAATAGTTGTCAGCCGGTCGATGATCATTACTACCACCATATCCTCTGGAATAAGGTAGTCCACGATCATGTGGTTTTGCATCAAATCTATCATATTCCAGGGACTGAGGTGGATCGTTTGACATGGGTAAATATGGGAGAACAGGCACAAATGCAGATGCAGCTCCTTCTCTTTCAAAGAGATTTGCTCTCAGACGTGAAGTTATTTGTATAAGGGCGTCCTTGGAAATATCGTGATCTCCAGATATCTGAGAAAGATTGATCAGTGGAAGAAATCGATAGAGTTCAATAAGTTATCATGTCGGTAGAAGATCTAAGACAATTCAGGAACTAGGATGGCTGACAGTGCACTGCATACTCCTCATTACAGAAACTCTTCCAAGGACGTAGGTGGGAATATCCGAGTACTCTCCTATCACAGAATATGTATAGTTCTAAGAAAAAATTACCTGCACCATTTCATCATCTTTAGCAGCTACCTTTGGGAGATCTTCTTTTGAGAGAATACGAACACTAGCTTTAGTGATCCTTCTTATCTCAGTAATTATAGATCCACCTTTCCCAATCAAGCAGCCAATGCTTGAGGTAGGTACGAGAATGCGTGTAGTGAATGAAACAATCCCAGAGTCCCTCTCAACCTTTTCACTGCACCTAGGTTGCAAACGTAATGCTGCTTCTACTGTAGGTGAAAAGGTATCTTCGAAATACTGGAAATAATCCAAGTCAAACTAGATTACAACCTGACATTGAGTAAAAATATTACTGAGTTATAGTGCTACATTACCTCTTTTGACGAAATAGAAATTATGCAATCATCTCCTTCGGCAGATGAGCTATCAACCTTTATAGCTGCTCCAGATTCTTGCCTAATTTGATTGATGATGGCACCACCCTTGCCAATAACACCTCCAATATTTGCAGTATGGCAAACTAAACGCAAGGAAAATTCTTGCGAGGGGCTTTGGTCCCGTGAGGGGGGGTAGAGAGGCCGAGACCAGTCTCTACTCTCACCATTGTATCCGCTATAGGACCCTACTAGGGGAGTCAGCCCCATAATTGGGCCAGAAGTAGTCGCTCCAACAAGTGAACCACTTGATTGATAAATGCTAGGGACAGCTGAGGCTAACAAATGCTGAGATCGAGATGGATTATCATGAAGACGAGTTGCAATCTGAAATAGAGCCTTCCTTACCTTCGGGGCTTCACCGGATATCTGGAAATCATACGGAAAAGAAGAGGTTGTTTACGAATATATATCGACCAAATCATATTCCTTACCATGATAATACAGATAAAATATGATAATCCATAGAAAAATAATGCAAAAGATCTTCAGCTACACTAAACGTAATCCCCCTCAAGTCCGAGCAACAAAACTTGTATGTTTTACTTGCACAATAGATAGAACTCAACTTATAAGACTAGTTATGAACCCTATGATCTTTAGAAAATCATCAAGTCCACAACACTTCGTTGAACTTCAATAAACATATAAAAGTTACACTATAAGCGGTTGGTTGGCTGACGATTGTTAAGGTTGACATAAAATTTTAATAATGCTTATTTTCACTAATAGAAATTGGTGAAAGCAGCACCATACAACTGCACATCAGAAATGTCATTATAGAACAGACTTCTCGTGTAGGAAAGAGGAAAACGACGTCACATACAGATATCATAGACCTATAGAAGGGAGCCAGTACACTTAACAATTTTACTTGATAAAAAAATAAACTGGAGTCAGATTGGAAATCATTAACATAATGAAGGATGCAGGCAGTAGGGAACACAACAAATAACATACAAGAAGGACAAATGTGTCAACAACACACGTACCAAAAAGAGGAAAAAATGAGTCAACAGGCAACAAGGGCTAGATTACCTGCACAAGTTCATCAGAGCTCAGCGCACATGGGGGCAAATGCTGATCCTTAAGAATGCGAACTTGTGCACCAGATTCGGAACGAATAGTTTGCACGATTTGTCCACCTTTTCCGATGAGGCATCCAATTTGATCTGATGCTACGAGAAGCTTAACTGTGACATGCTGAGCACCTTCAGGATCCTCATCAACAGACATGTCATCAGTAACAACTCTATCATGTACCTTAAAAAGTGCATCGTGGGCTGGACAAACACGATCATCAGTTCCATCAAACTCATTTGTTTCCAGGCTAGAGCTATAGACCGTTACTATTCGATCCACAGAACCCTGTACCGTCTCACCTATCCTAATCTTAGCTTTAGTGTCGGCTCTTAACTGCTTAATTATCTCACCTCCCCTCCCCATGATACTTCCAACCTTCTTCCCAGGACACAAGTAACGATACACCGTATCATCAGGCCCAATGACAAATGGTTCCTTATCAGGGCCGGAGTGCCGCCTTTTATTAGAGCCATCATTAGAAAAGTCAGACGACCGCGAATGAGGACGCTTCCCGTAACTATTCCTTTGACCAGCCATCAAAAAGATACTATGATCTGAGCTTCAACTGCGTAATAAGAAATAAAAAGCAGAAAACGGGAAAAATCAATTAAAATAGAACATTGAATTGCAAAATATGATATCGCTGTACTTGAAAAACCAAAATAAACCCAAACAAGCCTTATCCCACTAGTCGGTACCCTATATGAATAGGGCCTCATAATATGCCATCATATTGATTGTTATCAGTAATATGAATCTGTGCACCAAGTATTTTTCCATTAACCTTATTTTCAGCCTGAGAAAAGCTCAATCACATATTCATATTCCCCCATTCGGAAGGAAATCATATCTGACAACAGAACCACATAAAATAGTTTATAATCACTGCTGAACTGAAACAGTAATCAGTCAAATTCGTGTAATCCTCGAAAACAATTAACATTTTTCCTCATGTACTACATTATACGTATCTATCTCTATACCAAATATTCTTTCCAACTATTTTCTGAAACTAATAGCATTCCAACTATCCATAACCCTAAAACATTAACAAACTTGGCAGTCTTAATTGGCATACAAAACATTACTTTGAACCGCAACACTTGGGTTAGGATACAATATCTTGAAATTATTAGGTTCTGATATATGTTTCTCAAAACAGTATAGGAGATTTGCGAAAAAAAATTGACTTCAAAATTAAAAAAAAAAACTCAACAATCAATATTCAAAATTGGACAATTGTTTGGGGTTGAGGGAGTATTACATATTACTCACCAAATTATAACATATACGTAACAATTTTGGATATTTTACTAAAAGGAAATGCTATTTGAACAAAACTAATTTAGAGTAAGAAATCGTGGTTTTCAATTAAAATTGAGATGAAAATAGCACAATTCCATCAGAATTAAACTAAGAACAATAATTGAAAAAATTGATGGACTAGAGTAAAAAACTCATAGATCTGAGAATTTATCAGTAAGCTGACTCACAAATTAAATCAAAAATGCATTCGAATATATAAGGAAATAAATTATATATAGAATAAATAACTGTAATATTTCTTACCTTCGGTTTTATATGATTATAATCAGAGGAAAATCAGAATTGATGAGTGTTTTTCTTTTCGCAGTAAAGTGTGTTTACGTGAAATATGTTGTGGCCTTGTGGGGAGATTTTATATGAGTATTTAACCTTAGGGTTTGCACGTGAGGAGACCGCCGTTCGTAACAAATTGCCTAAATTTTTTCCCTAAAATCTAATTTCTCATAACTTTTTATTAAATTTCCTTCTAACATTTACATAAAACGAGATTATCTAAAATTCACTCCTCATGACAATTTATCATTAAAAGACTCGATAATATTACGTTCAATGAAGGAAGGCAGGGAGAGAAACAAAAAAAGTGATTCAAGGAGGGTATAAAAATAGGCTTGGGGAAGCTTGGTAGGAAATTTTTTTTAAGGATTTCTTATAATAAGCAATCTGGTTTTTTGTACTTTTTCTTGCTTTTGCAATATCCTATTTTATATATGCAATGAGGAGTGATTTGAGCACTCTCTTGCAAATACTTAAATATCCTAATTATTGACTCACCAATACTTACCTTTACCTTCTTTAGAGTTTCCACAAATATTTATATATCGAGCCGTGTATAGTTATGATGTAACCGCTCAATGCATAATGTGAAAATATTATATCAAGAAGACATGAAATGAGGTACAAAAAAGAGGTTAAAAAATTGTCTTATTTGAGAATTAAGATCAACTTGTGATAAAATCGTTGACATCAATTCTTCTTGCACCAACGCTCAGACCAATTTAGACCATAGCTTTATAGTTTAATTACATTGATGGTCCGTTTGGATTGGGGTGAATTTAGGTGATGATACAACTTAAAAATTAACATAAGTGAGGGTAATTATCGTGAATCTTGGTGAATGTGTTAATAAGTTGTTTGGATACTATTTAATTTATTGAGGTGAATCAAGATGAAATGCAATATAGGAGTAGTATAACTAAAAGGCACCATTCACCTACATTACACCTCAATTTGGGGGTCAATGCAAATTTGGTAAATTTAGGTGATATAGTTTAATCATTTAACCGCGATTAACCTAGATGCATACAAATATTAGACTAAGTTGATAAACAATAGATCGAGAATCACTTTCCATGTTACAATTGGAATATAAGATATTAGTGTTCTTACCGTGAAGCTAATGATAACTTATAAACAATTTCTTCGGTTATTGAAAACCTAAATCCAATCCAACTACTCTAATTAGGGGTGTGAAGGAAAATTGGAATCAAACCGAACCGAAAATAGTCGCTTTTTTGGAACTGATCGGAACCGAACCGATCATGTTCCGAATTTGAGGGAACTAAACCGACATAGGTTCGGCTTATGAGAGAACTGATAAAAACCGAATGGAATCGATGACTAATTTTAGGTAGAAAAAAAAAGCTTAGTACAGGATAATCTGATAGGTCTTTTCTTTTTTAATCTTACTTTTATGACCTGTTTATCTACTCGATTCGCAATCGACATTGAGAAAATATCAACATCTGACATTGACCAAGAGAAACTTCAATTTCTCTTCTGCTCATGTCAAAAATTTATTTCCATTTGGTATTCTTATACATTACCTAGTCGTCCTATGAACGACACTAAACAAAATTCCAGTTCCACTAGTAGCATTGACCAAGGGAATCTTGGATTCTCTTTCGTTCATGTTACGATTCTATTTTCACTCCTTATACCTCTCTAATCCATCAGATTTGGTTTCTACTTTCTAACAATATCGAGACAAAATGCGATTTTAATTATGAATCATCGAAATTTTGCATCACTCATAAAGGTTGTTACCCAACTTACGAAAGTTGCAACTTATCGTCTCAGGTTTATATTTTTTATTTATGTTTCTTTTTGTAAAACTCCGTATATTAGAGTTTCTTTCAATTAATAAGGCTTGTCTATAATATATATAAATTGTTATCTTTTATTTAATGAAATGAATTATAGAAAAAATAATATAGAGTTTATGGACTTAACAGAAGCAATGATACAATACATTATTGTATGCAAACGTTGCATTGGTATAACCGATCATACATTAATGAGAAAATGCTTAATTTGGTCAACAATAAATCCCATTTCAATTTCACACGAGATTCTATTAGGTTTCTTTTCTTTAATGAGCGTTGAAAGTTTTAATAATCATTCCTTCCAATCCAAAATGAAAGGTTTTTTTACTTTCGAGGCAGAGATTATTCATTATTCATAATCATTTTAACAAATAGTCCTGGATGAACAGAGCTAAATCGAGTGGCTCGCTCAATTCGGTCTACAATAAGCGTAGTTGAGCTAGCTTTAAGGTATGTTAGCTCCACAAGTCGGCTTTATAGCTTATTCGATCCACGTTCATAGTTCTTTAATTATGAATAATTTGTTACTCCCTCCATCTCAATTTGTATGTCCACTTTTCCTTAAATAAATTTGACTTTACTACAAATTTGTAAAATGGAAAAATGGAGTTATGTGATCTCTTTGAGTTTTCTTAAAAGTTTGTTCAAAAGTAAATTTGACAAACAAAATAGGATGGATGGGGTATAAATTTCTTTTATCAATCTATGTAGTTATCAATATCTCTTTTACAATGCAAGTTACCATCTACACTCCTACAAATTGATGATTTTGCTTTCTAAGTTGAGCGTTAATAGTTAATTTCACCGAGCAACCGAGTCGAGGCTAAGATTTCTCAACCCAGCTCCGCTTTGCTTGTTCACCCTTCTAGATCGAGTACAAGTATAAGTAACAAACTTACAAATCGAGCAACTTGTTAGCTCGGACACAAAGAGTCGGTATACAATTTTTCACTTCCACCATAAAAAACATTTTTCAATTTAGAAATTCACCCACCCAAAGTAGGTAACTTAGATCCATCCTACATATCACCTCATTCCTTTAAACTAAATCATTTGAAATTTAACATAAAACAAATATAAATACTAAGAAAGTAATCTTCTACTTGACCTTAACCAGTTACCACATCATAAAAACTTACCTAGATTAGACACTTTTATATTCCTACATCCATGTATCGGACCCCGAACCCATATCCCAATCAACCAAATCATTGTTCTCATATTCTTCAGGATTATGAATAGTAACTACATCAAATTCCACGTCTAGTACATCACCATTTGAACCATCCACGGCATAATTAAAAAGCACACCGTTTTCATAACTTTCCCCACGTCGTTCAACCTCTTCATAGCAGTCCTCCTCCTCATCCTCATAACCGGCCTCGTCGTCGTCGGCATCATCATCACCTTCATTATTACCTTCTTCATTTCCATTCAATTCATTTTCCTTATTATCCCCGTCTTCTTCTCCTTCAAGGGGCATCTCGTACCGACAAACCGGGCAAGACCGATGAATCCCCAACCACTTCTCAATACACTCCCAATGATACGTATGCTCACACGGCATTTTCTTAACAATTTCATCATCCCTACTTCCAATTTCCTTCAAACAAATAGCACACTCACTACCCTTTTCCACCACGTCCACGGTTGGCAGCGCCTCGATGGCCTCCTTGGACGCGGGAATGCGCTGGTCTTTACCACTAGCTGCTGTCTCGTCCACTTCACTATAATCTTCAGACACACTAATCCTCCGGTGCAAGAAACTAACGTGCAATGAAACCACGCGTAGGCCAAGTTGTGGTGTTTGGCAAGCGAGGCGTCGGACGTAAGGAATTAAACTTAGACGGGTGCTCTTGCGGCTGAGCTCCATCAGAGATGGCGGAGTTCGAGATGAAGGCACGGCTGGAGCCGTAGTCAGCATCGGCACGTCCTCATCTACAAAGGAAGCCATTATTAGCCAAATGATCAAAAAAAAATTTGGGTGAAATTGCTTGTTGATCAGTAATGAAATAGAAAGAATGCAAGAAATATGAGGGAAATGGGAGTCTATATATAGAGAAGAAAATGCATGCCTACGATGACATATAAGTGTAACATTCATATTACATTAAAATTATTAATTAACTATTACCTAATGGTTACGGGTTATTACAATTGACCAAAAATCCTGAATTCGAAACTAATCTCGTCACTAATTGTTTTTAAAAACTATTACCTAATGTTTTTCCAAATTTAATAGTTTTTTTAGTATCTATTAATGATGACAATGTGTGCTTTCCGCATTCATAAATGAGTTACTTTATTTTTTCAAAAAATTATGGCAATTCATTTATTTGTGTTAAAAATTTATTGAAGGGTAAATAATATAGCAAAAAATATTAATTAATGATCAAATTCAATCCTCGGAAACATCCAAACGACTTGTATTACCATGAAAGATAATGAGTATAAACATATAATTAAAATGAGCATTTAAATACAAATAGATTTATAAAAGTTGGCTATATATAGATATAACTTCTTTTAATGTAGCATTTACATTGTGAAATTGCATGTGTGAGTGATTACATATCAATGAGAAGTAATTAGTTATTAAGGAGATAATTTCATCTGATTAATATATATGTGTGTGTCAATTAATCTTATAAAAGTTGTTAGTACAATTCGTGTCACATTCTCATCAGTCATCACCTATTAAGAGATAAATATTATAAATTGTAAGACGATTTGTGGTTCATGATAATCATATTATTAAAATGTAAATACTAGGTTAAATTTATAAATAAAATCTAATTAAAACTAAAGTAAATAGGGAAGATATTACATATTTTTTCTCATGATATTGAGAAAAACTTTCCCTTATGAAAATATTAACATAATTATGTCCTTTTTTGTTAACATATATATGTCCTTATAATATATTTTTAGAAAAAATTACTTTAACAAATAAATACAACTTTCACTAGAGAGCTAGGCGCGCAAAAAAGTAGGTGAAACCGACATAATCATGCGTTACATTAAGATAATAAGCTAAATTTTAAATGTACGTTACAAAGATAAGTATAAATTAAACACGGAATATACGTTACTACAAAGATAAATACAAAGCATGTGTTAGAAAAAATATAGTATAAATACGAAAAATACATTACTATACAAAGCATACGTTACTACAACGATAAATATGTACTCATCATTTTAACGTGTAATATTTAATAAACACACACCCGTAATCTATCTGTCGTATTGAATAATTATTCAGCATCAATAAAACTGTTGTATAATCCGTTTATTTTTAATTATTATTCTAACAATTTATACATAAATAAAAATTAGAATGACAATTATTAAAATTATATCTTCACCCATATACACCCTCAATAATTTTCTACAACCCATCATTAACTTTCCACCATCTTTTAAGCTCAAAATATCAATTCTTGAACAACTTCAACAATATATTGGTCACCTTATTAATCTATATTTTTTAGTTAATCCAAGAAACCCTAAAAAACTCTTCATTATTTCTATGAACAGAAAAATGATTGAAAAAAACTAATCTGAAATTTGTCATAACAAAATGAAGCTGATTGATTCAATATTAACTTCAAAAGTCCAATATATTATATTGCTGGTTATATAAAAAAAATTCAATATATAATATCCAAGAAGTATTAGCTTTTATAATGTTTAACGACAAAGAAAACAGGGAATTACATCAAATTTTTATAATTTTTTCGTATGTAGAATAAGATATATTTACGTTTCAATTCTTGTTTTGTTGAGCATGAAAAGTCAAAATGTGACAATCATTTAGGGACGGAGGGAGTAATTTATTAGGGAAACAATTACGGTTCATTATTATGGTATTGTTCTCATTTTTTTCTATGAAATAAAGATCGAACGAGTCTTTAAACCACACCACCTTTTTGTTTTTTGAGCGCCTTCATTTCTTTTCCATATCTTATTTCATTGGAGAATCTATTAGTGTATTAAGAGTAGTAGAGTGATTAATGTCGAACTAAAAATGAAATACTTCGTAACAGTTTGATTTGTATAGATGATTCTTTATGTTGGACATCAAGCACCAGTGGTCTAGTGGTAGAATAGTACCCTGCCACGATACAGACCCCAGTTCGATTTTGGGTCCTCACTCTTCTCCCAAGTCCCAATGTCATTATCTCCCAAGTAACACCCCTACGTATGAGTTAAATGTATCACTTGTTTGGTGCATTTATAAATTTATCTTCTGCTACAGTTAACCCTGAGAAGGGTGATGGACACCGCAAAGCAAGTCACGCAATCTGGGAACATGGATGAGTTCATCATTTTTCATATAAACAATAACAACTTAAGGCAACACCAACAATATACGAAAATCAGTTTTGAACAATATGAAAATCGGATGCAAAATTCTTCACTTTTTCATATGAACAAGTCAAGGCAACAAATACCAATTTCAAAGAGGGAGGGAATCAGCAATTTGAAGTTGAGGAACATAAAGAATAGTATGAGACAGAGAACTTCGAGAGAGAATGAGTGAGGCAGAGAATTAGAGTGTGAGAATGTGTTTAGGGTTAGAACTTAGGAGTATTTATATATTAGGTTTGGACATATGGTTATGTGCTATGAACTTGGATTGAATCTATAGTTATGGGCTATGGTCTATGGAGTAATATATATGGATTGAATCATATAGATTTTATTGTGGCCGATCGGACTGCACTATTTCGCACCGTACGGTCCGATCGGTCGAACCCTATCGTGTCCGCAAGTGCGCACACGCACCTGACTTCACAAATTTTTTTCAAACTCAATTATATAAAATGCAAGACAAAAAAAAAACACCAAAAGAATAACGTGGTCTTCTAACAATATGTTAGTACTACTCATAAATTCCATCCTATATTATTTTCCAAATTGACCACAAGCATTGTGAAAAAGAATATGTTTCTCTTTAATTCATTAATGTCTTATGAGTTAATAACAATGAAGAGGGTACATTCAAAAGAAAAAAAAGAATGACAAGGAAATTACTCATAAATGTTCATAAGCTAAGCCTAAGGTATTGATTAGAATAATAATAACGATAACTAGCATGAAATATTTATTTAAGCCTTGTATTATATTGTGTTGAAGGATCCTCACTTGCTTAGATTGTTTGTAAATAACATTTTTTGTGGATGGATTTTGAGAAGACAAAACAATTCCATATCCATCTTCATATGGTTCCATCTCATTTACAAGTATTTGCCAAACCAACCCACCAGCTAAGGCTCCATTTTGTTCCAAACCATATATATCTTTGTATATTGAACTCATTAATGAATCTCTTAGCTTGTTTGTATATTGAAGCCTGAATCTTTATTTGATTTCCCAAATTCACTAAATACTAGCGGTTTCTTCAATATTGTTTTTGAGCCTGTTGAGTGACTCATTAATCATTATCCACCTTCCCATGAATTTCATTTGCTCCCCATCATTTTCTCCAATGAGCCTATTGCAAAGTAAACCACATGTCACTTCAATTTCTTACTCCATTTCAATTTAATTTACAAATTTTGTTACAACATATGAGTTCATTGACGATTTGGTCAAAGATAATGGAACGTGGTTGTACTTTAGTTCTAAATAGTTACAATGTTTAGATTAGTCCCTAAAAGTTGCGTAAGTGTTGTAATATAGCCAAAAAATGACAAATGTTGCATTATGGTCCATGAAAAAGATTCGTGTGTATCAGTTGTCATTTTTGGGACCATATCGCAATATTTGTATCACTTTTAGCGACTTATTTTTGGATTTTGTTGATTTCTTTGCGAATTTTTTTCCTAGTAAAAATGGTTCCATTTTTTGGTTTCGTACCTTTTTGTCAAAAATGTACGAAACAGAAGAATCGACCCATTTTTGCTAGGAAAAAATTCGAAAGGAAATCAAAAAAAGTTCTAATAAAAATCCAATAAAAAATCCAAACGAAATCGACAAAACAATCGAAAAATCTAAAAGAAATCGGAAAAACCTAAACAACTACCAGAATCAACACTTTTTAAGAAACAACTATCAAAATCGAACATTTTTTACCAAAACAATTATCCAAAACTAAACA
The DNA here is from genome assembly GCA_003412495.2 of Echium plantagineum. Lineage (NCBI taxonomy): Eukaryota > Viridiplantae > Streptophyta > Magnoliopsida > Boraginales > Boraginaceae > Echium > Echium plantagineum. Next base: position 12,732,104 of record CM016563.1, on the reverse strand, counting down.
CTTTTGTCAAAAAAGTACGAAACTGAAAAATCGAACCATTTTTACTAGGAAAAAAGATGGAAAAGAAGTTTTTTAAAAAAAAGTAATCGAAAAAAAGTTGAAAAAAAAAAACGAAAAGAAATCAAAAAAAAGTCCAACAAAAAATGGAAAAGAAATCGGAAACAAATTAATTACGGGGACGAAAGTGCACCAAAAAAGTTATACGAGACTACATTGCATCCAATTTGCCTTTTAACCTTAAATTAATGCTAAAACTTCAGTTTTGGTCCAAAGTTACAGTTTTCTGTCAATTTTTAACGGTTTGGGACTAAACTGCACCAAGTGTACCAATTATGGGGACTAAACCTACATACCGACCATTTAGTGGGACCAAAGTGCACCTGACACACAATTACGGGGACCAATCCGGCAATTATCTCAATGAGGTGAGCCAGGTAGGTACTACACTATCCTACTCAATTCGATAAGATAGCAAGCTGGGTAATATTAGACTCAATAGGTATCGAGCTCGGCCTTAATACCCGACTCATTAAAGTAATTATCCGGCTCAACTCAATAATTACTTAACTCGTTAAGATAACAAAAAAAGAAAAAACTTTTGTTTTTACCACAACATTGATATATTTAGAAGATTAATAAATAAAAAAGTGAACCTTAATTATTTCAAATATTCATAATAAAATGCACAAACCTTAATTATAGAATATTATTTTTAACATATATATTAAACATATTAAAATATTTAATCATTTATTAACAGACCATGTATTTGTCGAGCGAGTCAGGTATTTCAAACGAACACAACCTTAGATCCGTACCCTACTCGTTAACTATCGAGTTGAGTACTCGAATCGAGTGCTCACGGATAACGGATTATCCGACTTGTGAATTTGTAACAAAGAAGAAGGAAAAACGATCTAAAAGAAGAGAGAAAAGAGCTTGTTGAACTGCAAGAATGGGAAATTGAATTGGTTCGAATACAGGAAGGAAACAACTATAAATAGCAGTGGACAATCTAGTCAGCTAAGCCAGCTCATCACCTAACTACCTAACTACCTTATCCACTAACTACTTAACCGAAAACAAGAAAGAACAAGAAGCTAAAACAAGAAGCTAACTAAACAAACACTAAACAAGAACATAACAACTGAATAATACAACTATATCAGCAACTGAATATCATCACTTCAACAGCCCCTCCTCAAGATGGACTTGGGAAGGCAGAAAGGACATCTTGGACAAGAATCTCTGAAGTGTAGGACCAGGCAAGACTTTGGTAAAAATGTCTGAAATTTGCAGCTTGGTAGAAAGATATTGAGGCAGTATGAACCCCTCCTTGTAATAATCTCTTATAACATGGCAATCTATCTCAATGTGCTTGGTCCTTTCATGGAACACTGGGTTTTGAATTATATGCAAGGCTGCTTTATTGTCACAATTCAACTGAATAGGAACAATCACTTCTATCTTCAAATCAGACAAGATATAGGAGATCCATTTGAGCTCACTTGAAGTTAAGGAAGCACTCCTGTATTCAGCTTCAGCACTTGATCTGGCCACAACTTGCTGCTTCTTAGACTTCTAGGAAATCAAGCAACTTCCCATAAAAATGCAGTACCCTGAGACTGACCTTCTTGTGATAGGGCACTTTGCCCAATCAGCATCACAGAAGGCTTCAAGATTGAAGGATGCAACTGCAGAATAGAAGAGACCATGTGAAGAGGTCCCTTTCAAATACTTCACAACATGTATAGCCGCATTAAGATGTGAAACAGAGGGCTGCTGGAGGAATTGACTGAGAGTATGTATAGCATATGTGATGTCAGGCCTTGTAAAATTTAAATACAAGAGCCTGCCCACAAGCCTTCTATATACAGAGGGATCCTGAAGAATAGGAGAATTATCCATTACTTGCCAGTCCAAAGCTAATGGAGTTGAAACTGGCTTTGCCTTTTCCAGATTTAAATCTCTGATGATGTCTGCTATATACTTGGCCTGTGTAATGAACATTCCCTTTGTAGACCTGGCTATCTCAATGCCTAAGAAATATTTAGCAACTCCAAGATTCTTGATAGTAAAGAGCTTGTCCAGAAACACCTTAACAGAGGTTATCTTGTCTTCATTATTTCCAGCCACTAGAATATCATCTACATAGACTACTAAGGCCAAGAAATCCATTCCATCTTCATAAGTAAATAAGCAAGCATCAAATTTTGATTGAACAAAACCATAATTTGCCAACTGATTGGTAAATTCTAAATTCCATTGTCGGGAGGCTTGCTTTAAGCCATACAAAGATCTTTCCAACTTGCAAACCTGACTGGAATCACCTTTCTCATAGCCTTGAGGAATAGTCATATAAATTTCTTCATCTAAATAGCCATGAAGAAAAGCGTTATTTATGTCCAATTGATGTAAGAACCATCCTTTTGAGGTCACCACAGCAAGTAAGATCCTCACTGTTACTATCTTTGCAACTGGTGAAAAACTGTCATAATAATCGATTCCTTCCACTTGATTGTACCCTTTTGCAACCAATCGGGCTTTATACTTTTCTACACTTCCATCTGGTTTAACTTTGATCTTATAAACCCATCGACAGCCTATGGGTTTATGTCCTGCTGGTAACTTCACTAGTGTCCAAGTGCCATTTGCTTCCAGGGCATCCAGCTCTGCTTTCATAGCTGCTCTCCACACCTCCTCCTTACTGGCTTGATTATATGAGTAAGGTTCCTGTATACTAGATATCTTTGCAAGGAATAGCAAGTGTGTATGGGAGAAAACAGGTAAATTTGATACAGTATTAATGACATAATCATCAAGCCACTTAGAAGGAACTCTATTCCTAGTGGATTGTCTAACAGGTGCTAAATTGTCAGTATCTAGAGGTTGATCATCCTCATTGTAATCTAAAGGATCATTATGATCAGCTAAGGTATCATCATTGCTGTGATGTGAACCAGAAGGATGAGGATCAGAACCAGGTTTACTCCTAATGGTAACATCCATAGTTCTAGTAGGTTCATCATGTAAGAAAAAATCATGGTCAATAGGTGGATAAGAGCATTCAGCTGGAATGTCCTCTGCAAGATCAAGAATGGTAAAAGGCTCTAATGATTTGCCTTTAAAAGGGAAAATTGTCTCATGAAATGAAGCATCTCTAGTGACTATAACTCTCTTATTTGTTATATCATAAATCTTAAAACCCTTTTGATCTGCAGGATAGCCTATAAACACCCCTGGAAATGACCTGGTTTCAAACTTATGCTTATGAGGGGAAGTGTTTGCTGCAAAACTTAGGCAGCCAAACACCCTTAAATGATCATATCCAGGAGTCTTTCCATAAAGAATCTCATAGGGAGATTGCCAACTTAGGATAGCAGAAGGAACTCTATTAATAATGTGTGTGGCAACTAAGACAGCATCAGACCAGAAAATGAGGGGTAAACCAGATTGGAACATTAGGGACCTTGCCATTTGGAGCAAGTGTTGATGCTTTCTCTCCACAACACCATTCTGTTGTGGAGTATAAGAGCAAGTTTTCTGGTGAATGATCCCATAAGTATGGAGCATGAGTTGAAAGCTGTGACTAAGAAATTCAGCCCCATTATCTGTTCTTATGAACTTAACAGTTTTATCATATTGAGTTTTAACCATAGCTAAAAAGATCTTAGTATATTCTATGGCCTGAGTCTTATTAACAAGCATATATGTCCAAGTGCATCTGCTCTTATCTTCAACAAGTGTAAGAAAGTGTTTATGTCCTAATCTTGAGGGCACTTTATAGGGTCCCCACAAATCTATATGGACCAAATCAAATAGATTTTCACTGATACTAGTGCTGGCAGAAAAAGGCAATCTATGTTGTTTGGCTAAAGGGCATATTAAACATAAATCATCAGTAAAGGAATTCATTGATGGAACATTCTTACAGTGTAACATTACATTCTTGGATGTATGGCCTAATCTTAGATGCCAGATAGAACCATCATGAACTACTACCCTACTGACTAAACTATTTTCCAAAGCAACAGTAGTAAAAAGCCTAACAGAATCTGCTATAAAACTTTGATCAAAAGAATGTTTCTCTAAAATGTAAAGGCCATGTCTCTCTTTGGCTATCCCAAGTGTCTTATGTGTCTTAAGGTCCTGGAAAACACAACAAGCAGGATAAAAATTGACATGTATGTCAGTAGATTGAGTAAGCTTGCTAACAGACATAAGATTATATTTAAAACATGATACATACAAAACATCTTGTAAGATCAGTTTTTCAGTTAGCTTGACTTGACCTATTTGTTCAACATACTTTATAGTATTATCAGGCAAATGAATGGGAGTAACAGTAGAAACATGATTGCAGAAAGTAAACATATTAATATCACTGCACATGTGAGTAGAAGCACCTGAATCTACTATCCAACCATCAACTTTTATATGTGTAATGTTGAAGATCTTACCAAAAACATTACCTGCAAAGTCTGAATTGTAGTTTGGAACATGATTGCTTGTGCTACTGGAACCAGATTTGTCCATCATTCTTCCCATTTCCTGTTGGATCATTCCAGCAATCATGGACTGTAGGTTTCCACCCCTTTCAATTCCTTCTCCCAGTTGCAATGGAGTGTCTTGATGTCCTTCTAGTTGTTGGATAGTGTTGGCTTGAAATCTTGGTCTGATTCTCCCTTTATCTCCCTGTCCACCTCTGATATTCCACCAATCTGGAAATCCATTGAGCTTGAAACAATCTATCTTCAAATGCCCTTTCCTCCCACAATGCTCACATTTCAGCATTGATTTGTCTGTTCTGGTTGATTCAGCATCTTTTCTTCTATATTCAAGAATTCTGCCAGCAAAGTTTGTAGGTTTGTTATCTAGCTGTCCCCTATTTTCTGGGGATCTTTTCACAAGCATTGCACTCCCTTCCATATTTATATTCCCATCTTCCTGGATAATCCTTTGCTGTTCAACATTAATGATCATGCCATAGACTTTTGAGAGGGGAGGAATAGGATCCATGAGGAGAGTGTTGCTTCTAGTTTGCTCATAGTTATCATTTAAGCCCATAAGAAATTGCATCACCTTTTCTTCCTCATATTCTTTGGTAACACATCCTGGTTTCAATACCAGAAGTTCATCCCATAGCCTCTTCAATTTGTTGTGATAAACTGGTACAGAATCCCCTCCCTGTTTGGCCCTGTAGATATCTCTTCTTAATTCATACACCCTTGGTCCGTTACTGCCTCCAAAACCATCCTTGATTTCATCCCACAAAGTTTTTGCATCATCTTGGAATGTAAAACCTCCTTCAATATCCTTTGAAAGAGTGTTTAATATCCAAGAAACAAGTGTACTGTTGACTTTGTTCCATTGTTCATAATCTGGATGTTCTTCATCTGGTTTTGGATATTGCCCAGTTATGAACACCATCTTTCCTCTTGACCTCAATGCTCTGATCATGGATCTGCTCCAAGAAACATAGTTTTTAGGGGTAAGAGGATTTGCAACCAAAATCAAGTTCGAGTGATCCGAACTATGAAGGTACAATGGATTTTCTGGATTGAGAGGTGGATTGGGGGGGTTCTGAATGATTGCTGGAAGATTTTGATCGTCTTCCTCATCTGGAATATTCATATTTGGATCTTGATTGTGAGCCATAGCTCTGATACCATGTGAATTTGTAACAAAGAAGAAGGAAAAACGATCTAAAAGAAGAGAGAAAAGAGCTTGTTGAACTGCAAGAATGGGAAATTGAATTGGTTCGAATACAGGAAGGAAACAACTATAAATAGCAGTGGACAATCTAGTCAGCTAAGCCAGCTCATCACCTAACTACCTAACTACCTTATCCACTAACTACTTAACCGAAAACAAGAAAGAACAAGAAGCTAAAACAAGAAGCTAACTAAACAAACACTAAACAAGAACATAACAACTGAATAATACAACTATATCAGCAACTGAATATCATCACTTCAACACGACTCATTTCGAGCAATATTTTAGAACCCAAGTCATAAAATGAAAATTGAAAAAGGAAATAGTGTTACTCGATTCATCATTAACTATTAAAAAAGAAAAAAAAAATAGGTTCTATTAATTTAACGTAACATTAATTAGGTATTCCCATAAATTCAAACGATTTGGTTCATAGGTTGCTTCCTATATTTACTCTCTTTCTCTTGGATAATTTCATGCCAACAAAAGCTTATGTGTATCTTAGTCATATATACTCATATATTATCACGTTTAGTATAAGATCGAGTCAATCCTACGTAATGTATGACAAGTTGACCACCAAGGTACAACAACACATGTTAGTGTAATAAGATTGACTTTTTAATATTGCCAAATTTCTATATATTGGCACATACACCACACACCCTCTTTACATTTAATCCCAAAAAAAAACAATCCTTAGAGAAACGATAGTTGCCGAAGAGTAAAACTAGGAGAATTAGTGGAAGAGGAATTAGAAGAAAAACATAAATAGAAAAAGTGACATACATTTTACCTAATGGCGAAAAGCTGTGTTCAACGTAGGCTCCTGCCTTCTGCTCTCAGGAGTCTCAGCACAGCCCCTTCTCCGTCCATCTCCTCCGCCTTCTCAATAACCAATAGGTCAGTGTTCGATCCAAGGCGCGGCTGAAAACACCACCCTCTTTTGTTATTACTCTGTATTATTTTATTAATTATGATTAGTTTGATAAAATCCTGGTCCGTCGTTTACAGGTTAGGTTCAGGTGGTGACGTAAAACAAGTCAACAACAACAACAACAACAACGACAACAAAAGCGCCCCGACCCAAATTCTCAATTTAGAAGATGGCAAGGAAATATTCTCCTCTGTTTCGAGCACGAAACTTCTCCGATCTTCCCTTACCCTTCAAATGGCAGCATTTGAGCCAACGGTTGACATTGGTACATGGGTGATCAATTCAAACCTCATGCAAATTCCATTGTTCAAGAAAATGGTTTATAAAATTGTTGAGAAGACATTTTACGAACATTTCTGTGCTGGACAAGACGTCGAGGCTGTTGGAAGAACAGCAATGGAGCTTCGAAAATCTGGCTTGAAAGGGATGTTAGATTATGGTCTTGAACATGTACATGATAATGAAACTTGTGATCACAACTTCAAACAATTCCTCCAGACTATTGAATCAACAAAATCATTGCCAAAATCTTCTGTAAGTTCTTAGTTCACCCCGCTCGTTTTCTAACATCATGCATTGGGTCGTTACATAATAAATTTTCGACATTTTGTGAAACAGGTCAGTTTTGTAGTAGCGAAGATCACAGCAATATGTCCAATGAGCTTGCTTGAACGAGTAAGTGATCACCTTAGATGGGAAGCAAAAGATAGTTCAACTCATTTGCCCTGGAAACAAAGAACCTTGCCAATCTTCAGTAACATAAGCCCTCTATATCACACACAAAAGAAGCCAAGTCCTCTGACTCTAGAAGAAGAGCGTGATCTCATTCGCGCCCACGAAAGACTCCAAAAGTTATGCGAAGCTTGTATTGAAACAAACATGCCTCTGCTCATTGATGCAGAGGACACGATAGTTCAACCCGCGATTGATTACTTGAACTACTGGGCAGCGATTAAGTACCATAAAGACGACGAGCCAGTTGTGTTCGGGACAATTCAAGCTTACCTAAAAGACGCCAAGGAAAGAATGATCCAAACACACAATGCTGCAGAGAAAATAGGAGTTCCAATGGGATTTAAATTGGTTAGAGGAGCTTATATGTCAAGTGAAAATAAATTGGCTACCTCTTTAGGAGTCGATTCTCCAATTCATGATAGTATCGACCAAACTCATTCTTGCTATAACAATTGTGCTTCTTTCATGATCGAAAAGGTTGCCGATGGTTCAGGCTCAATCGTTCTCGCAACCCACAACATTGATTCAGGTAACACACTAGAAAAATCGACATTAGTTATATTCGATGTCCCTGTTGAGATCATTCGAGACATACAGTCGTGTTACTGATACCATGTTAATAGTCTCGTTATTACTTAGGTACATTTAAATGTACTAAAATATAAATGGTCGTTTTATCGACAGCGAAACTTGCCGCAGCTAAGGCTATAGAGTTGGGGATTGAAAAGGGAAACAATAAGCTTCAATTTGCTCAACTTTATGGAATGTCGGAAGTGTTATCATTTGCTTTGAGAAATGCTGGGTTTCAAGTGAGTAAATATTTACCATTTGGGGATGTTGAGTTGATTATGCCATACCTTCTTCGAAGAGCTGAGGAAAACAGAGGTCTCTTATCGACTTCACTTCTTGATAGGCAACTTATGAGGTAAATATATTAATTTTCATTCATTTTAAATACCAAAAATATATTAATATATTATTTGTAAAATTCACGTCATTATGATTGACTTTTAAAAAAAATAATTTTATCTATTACAGGAAAGAGTTGATGAGGAGAATCAAATCAATGGAGTTCAACAGGTCTTAAATAGACGGCCAATTTTTGTGTTCAGCTAATATGTATATATTTAAGAGGAGTGGTTTATCATATCTTTCGTAATTATTGAATTACTTAAGGAGGTTAGCTTGTTGATAAATGTTATTAGTAATTATTTGTACTTGTTACTCACAATAAATGAAAATATTTAATTGTTTAAATTAAAATACTCATAATTTTGTGAAAAATTAATTAATACAACAAAATCAAGCGCATTACATTTCGTTAATTGTTGAATTATTGGGAAGTCACCAACACAAATAATTACATTTTTGTAATTTGAGATTTACAAATGATATTCGTCGAATATGTATCAGGTTCACACACTACTGCTAGCTTGCAAACCACATCGTCATAAATTACACTAAGCAAATGTGTTTGGCTAATTAGTCGAACTCATAGTGCTGATAAAATGGACCACATGTATTGTTCAATCAATTTCGACCCCATCTCCAAAAAACACCTTATTATGACGAGGCCATCTATCAAATACATGTTACTTATCAACATTCATTGAACCTCCAACAAATTGGGGTGGACTAGTTTTTATGGTCAAATGTTTCACAAAAGTTCTAAGTGTAAAGATTCTTCTATGAAAAGATCCCCAAAACAAGAATCATGGATGTCAAAATCAGGTCATCAGGAGTATTATTAACTCAATCAAATAAGAGGGATATGGAAGAATATAATAAAGTCCTGAAAAGGATGTTTAAATGGTGCCAATATAAAATCTTGAATTATCAATGTGATAATAAAAGAACCAATATTAACATAATCGATCTTTAATTAACACTCAAAATGGTGCCAATTGTCCTTATTAGTGATCATAATTCTATAGTATGTGCTACTAATTATCAATGCAACCTTGACCACTCAAAATAGGTTGGACCCCGAAAAAATTATTCACGCATGCTGTTCACTCCTCAAATTTATACTCTCACTATTCGGAAGTTATTTTGTTTTCTCCTCTCATTTTTTCTCTTTTTTCATTTATATAAAAATAAATAGAAATAATTAAATATTTCATTATATATAACTATAAATTAAAATATCTTTCATTCAACATCCATATATAATATATTATTTTATGTTTTTTAATATTTAGTTTGATGCTAAATATTAAACGATATATGAAATATCTATTTTTTAAGTTTGAAGTGAATAATAAGGAAGTTGTTAAGGTATCCATATAAAAAGTAAACCCCAAAAATAAAAATAAAAAGTGACGATTGAGAGTGTATTATAGGAAAAATTTGGGGAAACTGATGTAAGTGCTCTAAGGGTGCGTGGAACGCCTGTTCAAGGTGTATTTCAACGACAACAAAGTAATTTTTTAGATTTATATCTTGAAAATGGTTTTATCGTACACATAATTATAGGTTGTATTATTATTTAAATAGGTTTTTTTTTTGGAAACTTAGCGATGAATATTATTTAAATACGTTAGGAACTCGAAGGCCATGATAACTTGATAAGTGTATAGGATATTTTCCAAGTTAATAAAAAAAATTATATTAATATTTATTCGGTTGATTTGGAAATTAAATATTGTGATCCATTTAATTAGTAAGTTACCAATTGATCTGAGTTAATCGAATAGCCTAGTGGAAAGGGCTCTTGCTAGTGACCAAAAGGTCTTGGGTTCGAATTTACAAAAAAAAAGAAGTAAGTTACTAATAGATCACGATAACTATTTTATTCTCTCTCTAATTTAGGTATCTACCATAATTGTATCTCATTAACTATTCTATGATGGTTACAATAGTATAAATATATGAGATACATAACTTTATAAGTCACCAAATTCACTTCTCAAAAACCCAATACCATCTAAAGTGAGAAGGAGGGTTTAGAACCTACAACAATACGTCTGAGAAAAATCTGGTGAAAGCAGAATAACAAGTTCATATTTTGATAAGCAATGATTAATGGTACACACCTCAATCTATTTTATCGCTTCCGCTTTTGTGTTTGTATGTTCATTGAGAAATTAAAACAAACCTATAGATTATGTATATATTTTACAAAGTGAACATAATTAACCAACTAGTCTGCTGGAAATCCTTAAATTCATATGGTTTGAAACTATGAATGGGCGCTTCAGAGCATAGTTCAACCGATAAAGAACTAAAGTGTAAAATATCAGTAACTTTACCTCTTCACGCAATTTTGGTTCGACTTCTATAAAGAGCGAACCTCGTGTTGATAAAGTAGTTAATAAGTAAACTTTAGTCCCATGATCAGGTAAGATACATAATGCAAACAAGTCAAGAGTGTGTAGAGTTGTCAATGTGACGATTTTAAATTAGATTATGAATGGGCATTAGTTCGTTTAACTCTGATCCACTAGGGACTAGATGCATATTTGAGCTCATCATTGTCCATTATATATTGGGCCTGCCTCATGCTGGGTAGGCCTAGTTTAGTAAGGCCAGCTCGGGCAGAAAAATAGTTAAACTATGTCAAATGCTGAATGCATCATCGTGTAATCTTAACCTGCTTTAGGTAAAGTTTTTTTTTTCTTTTTTTGTAAATTAGTGATGAGGTGAGTTTCGAACCCGAGACCTTTTGGTCACTAGCAAGAGCCTTTTCCACTAGACTATTCGATTAACTCAAAGTGCACAGAATCACTTTATAAACTTGTTCATATTTTATCACACATCCTTAATATTAATTTTGGTGGTGAAGTTTATGGAAAATGCACTCACCCTTACTTAATGAGCAAGAACAAATTGATTTTCACTTTATTAATGCAATATGCATTTTTAGGTTTACAACGATGTATGATATTTTTTTAAGTTTATAGTAAGGTACAAATTATCCTAGTTCGATTGAATTTTCCTTTTTAATGTATATTAGGTTTCACTAGTTCTTATGCAGCCAACGAAACATGTGTGATCAAATCGTCATTCATATCTTATATCCCTTACTTTTCATATCTTTAATCACATCTTGAAACATCTATAATTGTTCAATTAACATGAAAATTGACAATCTTGATATGATATCTTCATAATCACATACTCTACTATGTTTGCAAATTTGGCAGGTACTTTATCTTTAAAACAACTTCGATTAGTTGTAACATTCATAAAAAAATTGAAAAACAACTAAAAAAGTAACGACAAAATATCAACAAAATGCAGTTACACGAGTCTGTAACATCCTCTTTATCGGCTCCAGACCCAGTTCGATAAAACCCTATTGGAGTATTTACATTTCTTCTCCTCCGAAGTTAGACGTATTATTCTGCAATTTCGATTTCATCAAACAATTGGTGAGCTCACTTTCTACAGTCGTACTTGACCTAAAAATTGGTGGTTCAATTGTTGATTTTTTGGACTGAATCATTTTTATATATTGTTCATAATTTGTGTGGAAAAATACCCCTCCCCAATTATCGATAGTCTAACTCTGAATTTTTGTTTTAGGTAAACAAGTGCATTTGCATTTAATCGATCCATCCTAGCCCAGTATCGAATAGCTATAAGCCTCTCAGTTCTCACTTCACCCTCTGTTGTTTGAGAATCCCAGCAACCACAGGTTTAATTGTTCAATTTTTCGATTAAATAAGAATAAGTTAAATTTCATGTTTCCAAATTCCACTGGTTGCCGTGGCAACAGTGGGTAGTACATACGACTACAAATCGAATTGTCGTAGAGGGTTAGGTGAATGCAGCATCAGTGGATTCAATGTTCTTTCATCCTATTCTTGACAAGTAGATTCGGGTTAGATGATGGCGTTCAATGTTTAATCTTGGCTCTAAATTAAATCTTTTAGATGTTCAATGTTTGGATTTTTATGCATCTTTTGATAACAAATATAAGTTATATGGATAAATAAAGGCTGTTTCTACTACTGTTAGCTTGTATAATATAGAAACCTCAGTTTATTCATATAAGGTTTTTCAAGTTATTGTTTCAAATCTAGACTATTTTGTTGTAAAAACATCCTAGTTAAATCGGGATGGAGGGGGCATCTTCTGTTGTTTGTGTCTTTGTAATGTCTTAATGTTATTTTGCTAGATTCGCCAAGGATGTTTTGCTGTAAGCTGTTTCCCTTTTAATGTGTATACCAGTTGTTACAAGGTGTAGTTTTGTTTTACTAATATAATTCTACTACTCGTTATCCTGTGCTGCCTTCTGTAGAGAGTGTAGTTGGATGTGTCATGTGCTCCATAATTATATTACGGCTGTGGTATTAGTTAGTGGTTCACTAAGTTACTTTTGTATACTTTGTTGATTCACATGAGCTTGTTGGCTCCAATGTGTTACTAACCTTTGCATGATAATAGGTGAACATCAAAATTATAGAATGGGAAGCAAAGGTCGACTTCCTCCTCCTCACCTACGCCACCCTCTTTCTAGTCCAGGCATGATGTATCCTGACCCTTTTAATAGTCCACCAGTACGGCCCTCACCTGGTGGTTTATCCCATTTCGACGGCCTGCCCCCTCCAGAATTTATGGAACATAAGCTTGCTGGACAACACATGGAGATACAAAAGCTTGTAACTGAGAATCAGAGGCTTGCATCGACTCATGGAACTTTGAGACAAGAACTTGCTGCTGCACAGAATGAGCTGCAACTGTTGCATAGTCATATAGGTTCTCTGAAGTCGGATAGGGAACAACAAACAAGAACCCTCATGGATAAAATTGGAAAGATGGAGACTGACTTGAAGGCTGCAGAATCTTTAAAAAAGGATATACAGCAGGCAAGAGCTGAAGCACAGAGTTTAGTTACTGCAAGACAGGAACTTATATCAAAAGTACAGCAGCTGAATAATGATCTTGGGAAGGCTGGCTCTCAACTTCAGCAGATGCCTCGTCTACTTTCGGAACTTGAGGCTCTAAGACAGGAGTATCAGCACTGCAGGTATCTGTTCCCATTGATCTATTTTCAAATGCAAAGTGACAAGGATCTCCATCTAGTTAAAATGTAGATTCAAAATCATTTGTCCAACTAACAAAGCTGCTTATATGGCATGCATATTCAGAACCATCTTTCTTTTATATTACTTCAGAATGCATGCTTAGTTGCTAATTGTCAATGGCACACTCATATGCATGGTCAAACATCATCCTAACCATTACACGCAACTTAGTGAGGATTGTACTCTTCAATGGAATTTCACACTTTTGAATGGAAGTTAATGAGGCTAATACTTTCTTGATGGACTTCTTAGTTATTTTTATAGCACTTCTACAAGCACGTAACCCAGTCAATAGAAATCTCACATGCGTGTTCAGACACTATCTTTAATCAAAGCAACTTAGGAAGGTGTACTTTGTCGACTGCACTGCAGTGTTACTCATAGAATGAAGCAATTACAAACATCTGAAAACAGTGTAGTTGCCGAAAGATGCCTAAAACCCTTGATGTGATCTTTACAGGGCTACTTATGACTATGAGAAGAAACTATACAATGATCATGTTGAACATCTTCAGGCGATGGAGAAAAATTATATGACCATGGCCACAGAAGTGGAAAAGCTGAGGGAGAAGTTAGCTAATGGCACTAATTTTGATAGAACAGCAGGTAGTTTGGATTTCTGCTCCTACTATCTTCCTCATTAAGCATCAATGTGTATAATTACATATAATAACCCAAATACAGGCAGTACATATGGTGCCGCTGCTGGGTTCAATGAAAATAATGCAACCGGGAGTTATCCTGGAGGACAAAATGCTTACGCCGATGGATATGCCAATGCTCAGGTTAATTGCTTATTTGCTTCTATATCTTTTGCTCACGTTATATTTCTCTATATGTCGTCCAGTTATTTCTTCAATTATCATCATTATTATGCTTAAGTTGACTGAATGTGCAATACAGATTGGAGGGTGTTTTGTGCAGATTATAAGCAAGCAAAACTGCTAGAACTTGGTTCCTTTTCTACAGTATCTTTAATAATGCCTGTAGGAAATCAGATCCTGACACCCTCTTTATCTGGGTTCAACCATGCATATTCCTGACCTTGCTTCATCTTTAGTTTAGGCCTCAGGGGTCTATAAAATTGTACTGGGTTAATTCATTTCTACATAGTTATAATGCATGGATTTCGATGTTAAGTTATTTGGATGCTGCTGGAAGAGAATAGAGTACACAGAAAGACTGGCAAATATGCATGTGTAGTTCATTTCCATACTGAGTATTGGTTGTATGTCATCAATCAGCTTACAAGTTGAATTGTTGGCTGTTTTCGTATAGATTCAGCTGTACTGTATATCTTTTGCAGTTGTCGAAGTTTAGTGTCTCGTTTTGAGAATTGAACAAACCATGCGTAGATCAGATTCACTTAAACTGTATTTAATCTCGACTGGTAAGAGTTGAAAGTCTTATCATGTTATTTAATACAAGTGCAGGTTGCGACTCCCCTTCCTGGGGGACTCAGTGCAGGGGTATCTGCTCCAAATGCTGTCCCGAATAGAGGAGCTTCCAGTGGTATCGGGGTTACGCCTCAAACTGCCAATCAACCTTTGCCTGCATCTGCACCATATTCCAAAGGTCCTGGTCCTGAATCAAAAGTTGGATCTGGACCTGCTTACGATGTACATAGAGGACCTATAGCACCTAATTATGGTGCTCATGTAGCAGCTATGGCACCGGGCCAGGGGCCTGCATATAATGCACAAAGACCTTTCGCCCCTGGATATGAAATGCAAATGGCCCATGGCTATTATGATATGCATAGAGGACCTGGATATGATGCACCTAGAGGCACTCCTGGGTTTCAAGGCCAAGTTCCACCATCCAATAATGTGCCATATGGGTCAACAACTCAACAAATTCGACCTGCAACCGGACATGAGGTGCCATCATGGGGTGGGAACACAACTACAAGATGAGCTTCACACAGGTGTCCTCGAAAACTCGATGGATGTAACACTTTCTTGTATCTCCTCTTCACAACCTGTTTCTCCTTCACCACCATATCGTTTGAGCGAAAGGCGAACGGTGATGTTGACTCTACGGCTGACGCACTGCATCGTTAGTGCATTACCTTTACCTGCTTCAGATATGTCTATACTCTTTTGCCGCCTAGCGAAAGCTAAAACATGTTGCTATCACATTTTTACTTATTGCTAATTTGCTCTATGCATAGCAAAACTATCTAATTAATAATATTCCAGATTTGTATATGATATACGAATTCAGATAAAGGTAAAGTAGTCACATAGAGGAAGATATGAGGTTATATACCTCAGAGGCTCATATGTTACAACTTATAAGGATTACAACTTCTCTTCCAGAGTTTCAAACTTTCAATGGTGACTTGGGCTTGACTCGCTTTGGCTATATATATAGATTTTGATTATTTTTTGTAATTGATTAAATATTGAATTTGTTCATATATTTGGTTATAAAAATAATTACAAGAAAAAAGAGAAAAGTAATATATAGTTAAAATTTGAGGCTTACTTTTCTCTTTTTTCTTGTAATTATTTTTATAACCAAATATATGAACAAATTCAATATTTAATCAATTACAAAAAATAATCAAAATCTATATATTCAATTAATTTTTGGTGGGATCAAAATGGTAACGAATATTAATTTAGTGGTGTAGCAAATCATTCTATTTAATTTAATTGGGAGATGTCACTCAACAATAAAAAACTTAAAACATCATATCTCAATATAGTGGTAGTGTGAAATTAAAACATTGGCCCTTAAAATATGTCACACATTACAACAATAAAACAATATGCCCATAAATTTATTTGTTTCTAATACTTTAATTTCTAACAAATGGAGTAGTATTTTAATTCAGAGGTGTCCAATGTCCTCTTGTAGTCCCCAACAATGATGTCAGGAATATGACTCCAACACAATTATCAATACTAGTGAATTATGTACTACCAAAACTCATTTTATTTTTTTTAATATTAAACCATCTATATTACACCCTTTCACTTCCATTATAATCTACCCCCCCCCCCCCCCCCCCCCCCTTTCATTTTCTCTAGCATCTTCAACATTCATAGCTCCAATGGAGCTTTTAGTTGGAAAAAGCCAGCATGCACAAAACATTAGAAAATCAATCCTGTTTGTAGCCACAACACTTGTTATATTAGGCATTGTTCCTCTTTATTGTAATTACTCTTCATTCATACAACACCAACCCGACGAATCTTCGGAGCTAGCTCCACCATACCATGCAGAGGATGTTGAGATTAAGGTCTCAGAATTCAAAGAATGTGATATATTCTCAGGCGAATGGGTGCCGAATCGAGAGGCACCATACTACACAAATGCATCTTGTTGGGCAATTCATGAACATCAAAACTGCATGAAATATGGAAGGCCTGATACAGGATTCATGAAGTGGAGATGGAAGCCAGATGGTTGTGATTTGCCTATTTTCAACCCTTTTCAGTTCTTGGAGATTGTAAGAGGGAAGTCTTTGGCTTTTGTGGGGGATTCTGTTGGAAGGAACCAAATGCAGTCATTGATTTGCATGTTATCCAGGGTATGTTTTCACTTTCTTGCACTCACTTTTATTATACCTATCATTAAATGGTCATAGCTGGTGTTCGGAACTTAGAAGAGATCAACGGAAAACTGCCCTCCCTCGAGTTTTCATAATATAAAGTTTGTCTTGTAATTACAGTCTTTTTTACACAAAATATGGTATTGTAATTGATCTCGGTTAATTATTAAAAAGATTTAATTTATATAAGTTTAACGTTATTATTAATCCTTTTTTATATAACTTTATCACGAACAAATACACATTTAAAATTAATTAATCAATTGAATGATTAATATGAAATTAATGAACTATAGCTAGTTACAAATTGGTGATAGAATTTAATATTGATTGTTTTTTGTCTAAGGTGAACATATTAGAAGCTAAGTTTTCATGATTACTTTTTCATAGTGTATTTACCCTTTTTTGATTTATTCTTCTATATTTGCTACTTTGCTTTAAGTTGAAGATAGCATATGATTTTATCAAAAAGTTCCATGATTATTTGGCATAATACATACAGGAAAATGAAAAAGGTGATTCTTCTTGTGTTTCACTCTTCCTTGCAGACAATTAAATCTTTTCAAGTTATAGTAGATTTGCTGTGTAAATCTATCTTCCTCAATAGTTTCTTTTACTTTTTGTGATTATTATTTGCAATATCTTTTTGGATAGTAATTAGGTTGCAGACATAGTTGGTCAGTTTATTTGTTTTTTTCCTAGCTACTTACCCAATACCATCTTCAAATCTCAATTATTTTTGAAGGAATCTAATAGTAACATATCTTGTGACTATGTTTGATGGCATGCACCAATAATTGTTAAGAGTTGATGTGAAATTGTGCAATAAAGGGGTGAAGCCTACTTCCAAGACAATAATAAGTTCTTCGAGTTTTATTCTTATACCGAACGTTTTGAGTGTGCATTCGATGAATGGAACATTTTTTTTGGTATATTATCGAACGCATGAAATATACATTCAAGGCATACACCGAAAAGCATGTTCTATGCGCTCGCTAAGAACAAAACGAAAATAAATTAATGCCTTGAAAATAACTGGGTTAGAAATAGAAAGCGCTTTAAGGAATTAAGATATGTATGTCCGGTCTCCGGTGTCCCTAGCTATAATCCAAAATTGAAAATAACTAACAAAGTCATAAATGTGCCAAAGGAAACTATTAGGAGGAAAGTCATTTTCATCTTAAAACTGATTTATACTTTAATTTCCATCATAATTGAACTTTATCTCTAAAAAATGGTCCACCATATATTTTATAAGTATTACAGTATATAGTAGCGTTACTGATTATGATGAATGAGTTGCTAGCTGTTATTGTTAGCGGGGAAATTAGTTACACAAAATTTTATTATTGACGTGCAATATAATTTCAAATAATATGTGTGTAACATATAATAACAAATCAGTTTATATTATGTATTATTTGAATTCGATAATTTTTGACATAAATTCGAAATTAAATGAATGAAGTAATGTTTCAAAACATAATTGTCTTCTTGTTACATAAAAACGTTGTAATTAAATTGAAATGAATTTAGTGGTTATTTTGGACATTCAAATTGTTGTTAGAACGTAACATCAAGATTACGCGTCGTGGGACTCAAAATCTGCTTAAGGTCTTTAGTTATTCTAAATAATTAAGTGATTGTATTTAATACACGTATAGTTTCTTTCTATTAAATCTTTATGTCATTGTTCTAAACTTAACAACAGTTTTTTTAGTCGTTACTCTATTACAGTATATTAGATCTAATATTTAGAAGCTTTCTCACGAAATATATATTTAACCATCATTTTTAATTTTATTTTAGATCTAATAGATTATAAAAACTGTTGAATTGTGAAAAGATCTAATAGATTATACTTCAAAATCTACCGTATTGTACTTAAAAAGGTTATAAGTCGGCTTAAATTTAAAGTTCATAACCCAAGCGGGACAGGCGAACATACACCAAGCTCTATGTGATAATTTTATATGAATATGTGTTCCCGTGCATTGCTCAATTGGTAAAGAACTAAAGTGTAAATCGTCAACAGTCTCGACTTTTCACACAATTTCTGACATTATACCCATAGCTGGGAGTTACCAGGACCGTTAGGGAGAGTCTTGACCTTTTTAACCTTTTAATTTTATCCGAATAAGCATCTAAGCAAGAACCTTTTTAAAAGCCTAATTACTTGATCACATCCTGTTGATTGTGAAGCTTTTAGTTAATGGAGTAATTGATTAACCCTATAACTATTTAACAATATCTTAGCTAGCCATCTTGATGTCAGATCACTTATCGACAAATGAACCATTTCCACAGAATGTCCCGTGCCATATACTGTTTTTTTTCTTTCTTTTTTTGACAATTTAGCTCAGATCTAGATTCATTCAATTAGTTTATTATATATACTATATAGGTTAGGTTATAATTATTTGATTTAAAAAAGATGAGATGGTGAAATGTTTGAGAGAATGTGTAAGGCTAAGAACGTGCACCTTTTGTCTAGTTCGTCTAACTTCAATTGTCGTGTTGTAAGAATTAGTTGGCTACATTTTGGACCAATAACCCCTTTTGTTTTCTTATCTTTCATAGATTAGGTGTATGCATATGGAAACTCATCAATTGTACAAGTTTATTTGGGATGTTCAAACAATCTTTTCATCTTTTGCTAGATTAGTTGTACACCGAATTTGTCTCGTAATTCATTCTAACGGTGTATTAGTTAGCAATCAGCACCTACTAGATATTTATAATACTATTTATTCATATCCTTATCGCTGATTTACAAAAAACAATATACTATTTACTCATATCCTTATCGGTGATGTGTTAATTTAAATCAAAATTATTACGTTAATAATAAAACTAGAGAATTTGTTAAATGTTGACATTAAACAAATTGGAAATTCTATTTTGTTAATATATATTGTGGTGCTTTTTGTTTGAGCATAATTACATAAACATACATTTCTACTTGTGTATAATTTTCAGGTGGAATATCCAATTGATGAATCTTATACCAAAGATGACAACTTCAAACGTTGGAGGTACCCAAGTTACAATTTTACCCTCGAAACATTTTGGTCCCCCTTTTTAGTGAAGGTTGAAGAGGGGGACTCAGATGGTCCAACTCACACAGGCCTTTTCAATCTCCACCTCGACCAATATGATGAGAAATGGACGGCTGAGATTGAAGATTTCGATTACATAATACTGAGTGCTGGCCATTGGTTTTATCGTCCAAGCATGTACTACGAAAACGGCACTCTCGTAGGTTGTCGTTTTTGCCAACTGAAGAATATTACGGATTTGCCCATGACTTATGGGTATAGAAGGGCATTTAGGACATCTTTTAAAGCCATAAATAGTTTGGAAAATTTCAAGGGTATAATATTTCTTAGGACATTTGCACCCTCTCATTTTGAGGGTGGAGAATGGAATGAGGGGGGGAATTGTGTTAGAAAGAAGCCATTTAGAAGCAATGAGACAAGCTTAGAAGGGGTAAGTTTGGACTTTTACTTGACACAAATGGAGGAGTTTAAGGTTGCAAAAAGGGAAGGAAAAAAGAAGGGGTTGAGATATAGGTTGTTAGATACAACACAAGCAATGTTGTTGAGACCAGATGGACATCCAAGTAGATTTGGACATTGGGCAAATGAAAATGTGACATTGTATAATGATTGTGTGCATTGGTGCTTACCTGGACCTATTGATTCTTGGAGTGATTTTTTGCTTCATATGTTGAAGAAAGAGGGTAGGAAATCTTATCTTGAGATGGAGGAGGGGACTAAGAAAAGCACATAGATTTGGTTTTATGAATTTATTGGTTGCCAATTATACTTTTATTTTGTTTTATAAATTTTTAGTTTCTATTGTAGATTGGTTTATATGCAAACTAAACTTTGAAGGTTGGTTTAGTTTATTATATTGTGAAGATGTATGTGTGGAAATGTGAATCCAAATTTGACATTTTAAAGCTTTTTAAGAGTTGAAAATCCAAATTCAGCAACTCATTTAATCGTCTCTCAAGTTTCTACTTAATTTGTATACTTTACGTACAAGAGGTTATCATTATTTTGATTTGATTACATTGCTTTTAATTAATCGATGGTTTTTTTTTTTGCACAAAATTAGATTCTCAACAAATTTAAACTCAGACGTTGGAAGCGTGACATCCACTTTTGATCCAATTAAGAAAAATTTGAAAGGAACTATATTAGCAATGATGAGTTTCGAATCCAGGATCTTCTGATTACTAGAAAGAGCCTTTACCTTTTTAAATGATCTAAATTTAAAACTTCCCCATACGAAAAATCTAAGTGAGAAATATTGCTCAACTGACTCACTTTATCTTGTGTGCCAAATTTTCAACTATTTACCAAATGTTACCATAATCGGTTATGTGCGAGTTTAAATCTTTCATGTTGTTTGATGCTATTTACTCGATCCAAATTACAAGTACTATATTTAATGGTATTAATTAACTAAAGTAAATAAATACTAGCTCCGTTTTTTTATTTGTCTTTTGACCAATTTGCAGTTTTGTACATAAATTAAAGATGACAATAAATTGAAACTATATAATTGGTTCATTGATAACTTCATAAGAAAAAAGCAATAAAAAAGTACATTGAAATGTAAATTTTCAATTAATTATGCTAGAAAAACAAATATTTTCTATAAAATTATCATGAATGTGAGAGAGTGTGTTATGTTAGTGGCGAATAGCCCACAATCACAAACCCGAATTAAAGTTATGGCAAGTGTTTCATCAATAAATATAGGTATTCTTTAATGTATTCACACAACAATTACTCTCATCAATAAAATATTTCCTTTTATATTTTCAACAAATAAAAAAGAACGAACCAACTACATAGAGTAACTTAACCGACAATCTCAATTCTTTGAGTTGTGATATACTAAAATGGAGTACGTAGTATTTTTAAGAGTGAATTGACTATCTTGATCATTATTTGCAAGTGTTTTGTTTGAAAAATTGGCTTATCAGAAAAGGGCGAAATAGTAATTTTCTTCTAAAAAACACTATTTGAGCGCGTAAACATCCTCAAAGAATCTTATTACCACCTACGACTTCTCAACTTCCTTCTTGTCCGCCGCCGCAATTCGTCACCCCCCCTCCCATCCCAAGAAAGAAGAGAAAAGGTTTCAATCTTTTGTAGGTAAATTCTACTCCCTCCGTTTCTTTTTATTTGATTGTTTGAGCATTTTTTTCATATTTCTTTTTATTTGATTGTTTACAATTTCAATGCGACTTTTTACAATTCCAATGCACCTTTTTACAATTTCAATACACCTTTTTACAATCCCAATATAATTTTTCACAATATCTTAATAAAGTACTTTTTCCCCAAACAATCAAATAAAAAGAAACGGAGGGAGTATAACTTTAATTGTTATCGTTTAAATGTATTTTTAGTTTTTGTTCTATTGCGATGTATGGTTTCTTTTGGTAAGTGATTTGAGATTCAATTAAGCTTCTGTAATTCAGTTTACCAAAGTTCTAATACTTTTTGGTATAAATGGTATATAAATTTTGTACCCCTCTTTTAGCGTGAGTCTTACAGAAGGGATTGGTAAAAAGGTGAGAGATATAAATTGAGCTGTTATTATTGATAATTTGTGTGTATTGGAGGAGTAGCCATACTTTATTATATTTTCCAAAGCATACAAGGTGGTTTGAGTGCTTTCTTTGCAATTGTTGAGCTTGGTTACTAATTTGAGATTTTGTTAAGCTTGTGGAAATTATGTTTGCCAAAGATTAATACCGTTTTGATGCATTGGTGAATAAATTTTTGTACACTTTTTAAGATGTGTTTTTTCATAGAAGGGATTGGTTGGTAAACTAGGTGGGGGAGATATGGTTTCTGTTGCTATTGATGTTGAAAATTGATTACTGCATGGGCTTGTTATGGAATATGTACTTGATGAGTTATATCTTATTGATCCTGTTGTATGCATTGAACAGCGTGTATTGATATTGTGCTTTCCTCAGTATGGAACCTGAGGATTTGATCAAGTCAAGTAATTCTTCTGGGGAAAGGGATGATGATGGTGTTCGTGTTTCTGGTTGCAAACGCTTGGCTAGTGATTCATTAGATGAGAAATCTGAGGTAGAAAAAGATGGGGATATTTTGAGGATACGAGAGAATAGTAGTTGCTTCAACAATGATGATAACCCACCTTTTCTCGCTCCTGAAGGTAACGAGGATATGGATATGAGTCCACCAACTTTGCAATTTAGTTTTGACTCAACTGAAACAGTTCCAGTGACCGCAAAAGTTTCTTTCTTGAGCTCAAAACATGCAGAGAATGGACTTTCGACTGCTGGAAAAGGTATGAATGAGTAATAAAATAACGCATCAACGAATTTGGATTTAATTGAACATGTTTGTAGAGTCTGGAAGTATAGGTTCAAGTTACAAAACTAATTGATGCGCTTACGTCTAGGGTAACAATATCAGTTCACCTGAATCTCAATATCAGTATCTCAAAACATAAATTAATGGAAGCGATCACAACCCTGTTTCAACTTATAGTGGAAATCATGTGTCCCACTTTGCTGAAATTTTCTATTTGCTACCTGAACTACTTAGAAAAAGCTCATTTATTTTCCAAGGCAGAATACTGGTTTTACCTTAAATAAGCCTTAATAGAAATTCCATAGCTCTAGGAAGCCATTAGTTAAACATTAGTTTATTACTATCTCCAATTCATATTAGTTGGTGTTCTGACATCAAAAGGGTAAGTGTCAATTAATGTGTATCTAAGGGAGTGCTTTTTTTTTTTCTTTTTTGTTTCTTGCCCTGTTACTTAGAGACCGGATTATTATTTACTTGTTGTGAACTTTTTGTTATAATCCATCGTGAAATTAATTGTATACTTATTAATCTTGTTGTTTATGTTTAAGCATCATCTGGTACCAAGAGACCTCGTATGACTGTTGATGACCAGCAGCCTTCAGTTCGGGTGATATACAATTCTTTAACAAGGTTTTCACCAACTTCACTAGCTTCTGTTTGGTTATTCTTCCATATGACACTGCTTCAGTTTATGGTTCTTTGTGTTTATGTGACACCTTGATGCAATTTCCTGAGCTAACCTTAATTCTTGTGTCATGTCATGCCACCCCAGGGAGAGCGTAAAAAAGTTGAAGGAACTATTACAACAGTGGTCAGAATGCCCTTCCTCAAATGTAATGCAGACTCAACTTTGTCTTTTAACTTAATAGTAGTGTTCATCTCTCATGTGCCAATAAGTAGACAAGAGTTACTTTTCAGTAACCTGTGTAAAGAGTCAATTTCGTTGCGAGGCAATGAGGACTTTTATATCTTGTGCCATCCTTTGTATCATCAGCTATGGATAGCGACCTTAAATGAATTGAACAAGAGTGGTGGGCTCAAAATGTTGCTTTGACAGTCATGATTTGCCATCTCTACTGGGTAAATATGTAGTGGGTAATAATGGTATAATGAGGCCATTTGCACTACAAACTGAGGCAATAACAAGGAATGTTGTCTTGAACTAAATAAATATTTTACAACACAGTTGCATTTTCATTTAGTTCATTTTACTGTATAGAATCCTCAGGTTTACTTATGCTTCTAGAGAAGAAAATATATGACTAATCATTTTGTGACGAGTTTTCATGTACTTAATGTGTTTCAGGGTTCAAATAAAGTGTTAGAAACTGGTGAAGAAATATACTTTCCAGCTCTAAATCTTGGTGTGGAGAAGGCATTAGCAGTGGTATGTTTCCGTTATCTTCCTTTTACTAGCTTGAGATATTAGAAAAGAAAGGTTGGTCCATGTTGAGTGTAATAGTGACAATTTTTGTTTATACGCTCAGAGATCTTCTGTGAGGATAATGAACCTATATTAATGCCACATCCAAAAAAATTGGCCACGTTACACATAAGGTCCAGCATTATATGGTTGCCAAGCCAAAACGTATGTGTCATTATTATTACAAACTGCAAGTTGGATCTTGTAACAACCTTTATGTCAATTATGTCACTTCATTGTTCTACCTGACAAGCATGTAATTCTTGGTTATGAAAACATGAATTCTATGGTTACATGTAGTTTTACCTTTTTTTTGCAAGTTGTTCTCATGGTCTTTCTTGCTATAGAGTGGTCCCACTTCTATCTATCCCTGTATCCACACCAATGCCTGACTACGTTCCACACATTATTGTCTTTGTCATCATGATCCACCTTTTGGATGACCTGAAAGGGAACAATGTTTGCAAAGCTATTATTGACATGGCTCTGATAGAAGAATACTACGCTGGAGGAAGACTTGTGCTGCTTTTGTTTTATGTAGAGATCTAGTGAACTGCAACATAGATTTTTGTTATTCTTTGAAATAATAGAATAATCTAGATTTTCTGATTCTTTCAGTCCAAAAGAGAATGCTCGTCTCTCAATGATGATTGGTGGTTTGTTAAAAAATTATTTTTTGTGATGCATTCAGAGGCATCGGGGCATGCTCTTGTTATTGTTTATTGTTATCTTTCTGATGCATGCTTTAGTTTTTTCATAGATACTGAAGTATTGCCTTGTATCGATCACGTCTGAAACATTTTCATCGATTAGACACCCTAATAAAGATTCGGAACCTGTATTCTAATCAGATATTAGTAATGGAGTGTTGTATTTGGTTAAGCTTTGACAATTCCCAACTTTATATAGATAACTTCTATGCAAAAGCTCTCAAACTGATTGCTTAAAGCTTTCTATTCTGTGTAGCCATTCTTTAT
Source organism: Echium plantagineum (assembly GCA_003412495.2). Taxonomy (NCBI): domain Eukaryota; kingdom Viridiplantae; phylum Streptophyta; class Magnoliopsida; order Boraginales; family Boraginaceae; genus Echium; species Echium plantagineum. Next base: position 12,706,349 of record CM016563.1, on the reverse strand, counting down.
AGATGACCAAACAAAGAATCTGGCTAACAAAGAGTTTATACCATTAGATAGCAATGGCGTCCCTCTATATGATAGGGGTTTCTCTTCAGCATTAACATCCGTTGATGGACCAAATAATTTGAAAAGGTATGACCTTGTAAGATTTGCAATCATTGTTATTCCTGCATATTCTCATATTGTGCAAGTTCTGCCATCATATCTAATATTGGATGACACGATTCTTTTGGGTTTTTCTTAACAGCAATGTGGAAGTGTTGAATTCTTCTCGGTGTTTTAATTGTGGTTCCTACAGTCATTCCTTAAGGGAATGCTCAAAGCCTCATGATCGTGTCGCTGTCGATAAAGCTAAAAAGGAACACATGTCTAGACGAACTCATAATGCTAGTTCTCGTAATCCAATTCGATACTATCAAAGTTCTCCTAAGGGGAAGTTTGATGGTTTAAGGCCTGGTTTCCTTGATTCTGAGACTAGGAAGTTGCTTGGACTAGGGGTATGATATGTGGTATATCTTCATATTAAGTTCATTTTTTTTCTTATAGATTTACTGGTATTAATTATTATTGTCTTCTTTTTAGGAACTTGATCCACCCCCTTGGCTGAATAGGATGCGAGAATTAGGATATCCCCCAGGCTACCTAGGTAATAAATGAAAATTTCCATTAGTTGGATATTAGTGTGCAGCATACTGTACTGTCTGTACATCAGGTTTATTTTTGCTTGAAAGGTAAATGTGCCGTTGTTCTTTTTCTTGTTGGGAGGAAAAGCAGCTATAGACTAAGATAAGGTTTTGTGTTTGTATGCTTGAATGGTGGTGTATTACAAGCGAATTTGAATTTAATATGCATGCTAACTTTCTTTTCACATTTGTTAGATTCGCAAGATGAGGATCAGCCATCTGGAATCACAATATTTGCAGATGAAGAGAGTAAAGAAGAAACAAAATGTAATAATTTAGAGATTGGTTCTCACGAGCAATCTAGGAAAAAAAGTCCAAAGCTGCAGAAGAAAATGAGTGTTGAATATCCGGGAATTAATGCACCAATCCCTGAAAATGCGGATAGAATGCACTGGAAAGCTTTGACTTCCACTTCTGATGGTTATTATGGCAAATGTGACTCCTCTTCAGATTCTTTTAGCAAAGCCTATGCGTATCGAGATGATAGGCGTCTTGGCTCTCACCCTAGATTGAGCTCCCAAAGATATGACTTCTCTTCAGATTCCTTTAGCGAAGGCTATGATTTTGGCACTCATGGGACAAGCGACTATCAAGATGATTGGCGTCTAGGTTCTCACCACAGATCATTCTCCCAAAGATATGACATTTCTGATAATTTGCACAGTTCACATGGTTATCCTTCAGCCCGAGCAATACCTGACCATTTATTTTCTAGCAGATACAACTTTCCTGCAGATTCCCTTGGTAGAGATTACTCTCATGTGCCTGATATTCCTCCTGTTTCTTACCTCAGATCAACTTCCGACCGATATGGCAGTCCACTTGGCATTCCTTCAGGTCTAAGGAGAACTAGCTATGGAAGATCTTTGTAATTCATATTAGAAGTCCCATTTAACACTAGTGGCTATTTTGATCATGATAATTCTGCTCAGTACCATATTTGTTCGCTTCATCGAGTACTTGGAGCTGTAGATGGTTAATTGCTCTTTTGCAGGTAGTTTGACAGGTCCACTGTTTTCCATTTTGTAGAGCTGTTCTGATGAAGCTAGATGAGGAAAGATTAGTTTCTAAGAACATGTCAACATGCAACACTCGAGGTTGGCTTAGATATTTAGTGTAGTATTTAAGGCTGTCACATTTGGCTGTTGTCTGTACTAGTGTTTGAATTTAATTATCAATTGAAATATTTCATATTCACCCGGATTTATTATCCGAGGATTTGATTCAACTTATTATAATTTAGGGTTTCATTTTTGTTTTTTGATATTTATCTGGACAAACATAAATTTATTACCCTTGTTACGTTTGAGTTCGTTTTCATTTTTTTTACGTCTCTCATTTGCATAAAATAAATTATACTTCGAAATTGCTCTTACTTTTAGGGGGTATATTTGTGATGGTTAGGGGATGAACTGATATAATAATTTGTCAAGCAATTATAATGAAAAAATGAAGATAGTTGAGGACCATATAGACAATTAAACCTAGTCACTACATTTTCATTTGAAAGACATCATTCATGGAATTTCTTGATATATATCTTTCGTATTAATTTACCTGTGCAAGATGCTAATGATATCAGACTCAAGCTTCGAACTAGGAGGTCGAGTTCTATTCTTGTTGGAGATATTGTCGTCCATACTTTACAAAAAAAAAAAGTTACGACACACCACCACATAGTGAGATGTCTCAGATCTCAAAGAAAGACTATTAGAAGTGCTACTATGGTACAAAATTGCTGTAAATCAATGCTCTGATTCATCTTTCTTTGCCAAATTGAGGACTGATTCAATTCCCTAAGTCTCGAATCAGAAACTACAATAATTCTCATGAGGTCCGACGACAAAACAATCAGCAATAACGCGCTTGTAACAATGATGCTCAGCCAATGCATCAAGCATTCATTGCAAAAATCTAATTCAGCACTCCAAGTGAGTCTCGCAAGGACTTTGGTACCAAGAATCTAAGAAAGTTTAATCTAAACGAAGCAAATCAGCTTGTGGTTTAAGTGTCCCAAGAACCAAGTGTGGGAGTATAACCATACAAGCCATGAAAAGGGTGAACTGCAAAGGAAAAAAGGAATTATAAAATTTCATATAGTGCCAATACCATTAGAGTACTATTTCAAGGTCTGTAAAGATACTGCATCAAACATTACAACATACCACTAGAGGCAGGGTCAAGAAACTCCATATGGGCCATAAAGCGAAAGAGAATCTGCATAAAGAAGTTACATGAACCAAAACTGCTGTGCAAAGATAAGTAAAATTACTTGTAATGTAGATTATGAAGAATAGGCATCTCAAGTCTCTTACAAGCAGAAGGATAATAGTCCGAGTAAAGTAATAATCGGAAGAGCAGCTGCACTTGAAAATTCCCACACCTCGCTTGCCTTCTTGACTCTCCAAACTAACATACTTGTATACAGAAAATAAGAAATGTTCAAACTGACACCTAACATCCCAATATACAATGGTATCCTGCAAATTAAGATAAACAGGGATAAACAATCGCACCTAAAAAGGAGTTTGTGGCACGGGTAGTTCAACTGAAGTACCATACATAAACATCTAGTGCGTACACAAGGGACATACGTTATGTTGGACTTAGTTACAAGCAATCACCGCTATCATACCAGAGTTTTCTTTTTTAAACAGTAAGGCTGTTTCTAGAAGAAATTGACTCATCCCTCGCGAATCCAGGGGCATCACACAGTGGCCAAAGGAAAACTCGGAATTGACGCCCTCCCCCCCCCCCCCCTTTCGTGGCTTCCCCACTGTCGCTACTTCATCAATACTGTCAACCCAAAGTATTCCAAACACAACTTGCCTATCAACCCCCTCACATAATTCACATTGCATGGTTTTGCGCAAACAACTCTGCCAAACAATGTTCAGTAAATTGCTTACTTCAGAGGGATTTAACAAAGAAGTGTTTGGAATTTTTGTAACTATATCAAGGTCATGGAACATCCGTATTTAATTATCTGCAGCATGCGCTCCCGTAACAGTAAGGCTTATGGATGTTCTGCGATCAACCTCAGACATGATTGTACCAAGGACGCAAAATGTCAGCAGGCAAGTTACCTTAACTATTCGTTATATGTCTGGATTAGCTTAATGCGCAAGGTCCCATAGATGGATGCAACTATCAGGTAAATAATTACAGTTAACAGGAGGTGATGTCAATCATAATATTTGCTTAAAATCTATCTGAACCACTAAGTTCAAGAATTAAGCTTTATTAGTACATTTTTTACATCAATAAGAGACTTCTCAAACTTGCCGAAATCTACTAATATCTCGAAGTTTGAGCATCATATAGGTAAATCTTTGATGCAAAAGTAAAAATTGACACAACGAACACCTATCATACTGAGTAGTAGTTTTAAGTTTTTTTTTAGTGCAGAAGTAAACATCAAGATTGAAATTCAAACTGGGGAACCACATTACACATAGGTAAATCATTGATGCAAAGTTTTATCCATCCGTTTTAGTCATTAATACACTTCAATAGGTGCTTCATGTACAACATCATGTGAAGAAGAAAGCTAATGGAAGTTATTTTAAACAAGGTTATGTACCTGCGTATTCGATCATCATGCCATAAGAGGTATATCAAATTGGAATGCGAATCACCATAGTAGATGATAAATATTGCAGAACCAATCCAAAGGTAATTCTCAAAAACCTCAACCCATGATCTTGTTCTTTGAACCACAGGAAGCTCCTGAGGCAATCCAGAACAAGCATCATCCTCAAGGTCTTCGCTACTCGAGGCATATCCTTGACTATGTCTCTGCCTCACATACCCTCCACCATTAGGTATTCCCCCAGACATCTCCAAAAAACTACTTATAAGCCAAATTCGACGTCTCACTGATTCTATATACCTGAGTCCTAGCTAAAAATCTAATTTTGATGCAAATTATTACACCCTTCTCAAAGAATAACAGAAATTGTGAAAGAATTAAGCAATGCCACCAATCAGAAATCAAAAGTCCTTGTATATTGCAATCATCCAAATTCAATTGTACTCCACCAAATGCCAACATCAACAGACTAACAAGATTCTCAAAAACCCATCATAGAATCACCAAATTCAAATTGAATGAACCAAAAAAATTGAATCTTTCGCCATACCCATGTCTTGAAACAAAAAAAATCACCTCTAATTCATCAAAAGCAAACGTTCTGACCAATAAAGCCCCACCCAATAGAGCTCTTATACTAAAACTCAGTAAAAATTGGATCTTTCTCCAATACCAATTCTACCAACATTACCTCAATTTATCATATAAAAAAATGGTCTAATCAATAAAAAACCCTTTACAAAAATTGAATCCTCCAAGACCATTTCTAGCAACATAAATGATACCTCCAATTTGTCATTAAAAAATGGTTACGAGATATTATTAGCAATAAAAAGTTTCTAGTTCGAGTCTTTGCAATAACAATTACCAAATTTATTATATATTAAAACTCAAAATTGAGTAGATACAAAAGAGGGGTTTTGAGTAGGAAGAAAGGGATCTGAGTGTGGGTAATGCAAGCATGTGCAAGATTTTGCAGTTGGCTACCTCATATATTCGTTACTTGCACAGTTGTACTATGCTAGGAATGTTTTACTCCAGTTTTTTTTTCGTCTCTTTTCAGTTTTTGGATAATTTTACGTTTATACATTTATTATACTCTGTTTCGAAAGATTTTGGAAAGCAACAATTTCTTGTTTTGTCCTCAATCTGTACTCATTTCGAAATCTAACATTTTCTTATTTTAAATTGTGATAAAAAAACACTATCTCTCTAATATAAATTTTAATTAGATATAACGATATAAAATGTAATTATAAAAATTTACCCTTCGAATTTAAAATTACATAAATATATAAGTACTCCTTATAACATAATATGAATTTATATGAGAACGCATTATGTAGTTGGTAATGGTGAATTGGTGATGATATATGATAGTGTGGCTCGTGGGCATAAAGACCATACAATGCTTCACCGTATAAGAAAAAGGATCATGAAAAATTTCAAGAATTGAGCTTATTACAGATCTGTGTTCCGGCATTGGGCTTTGGATGTTTCATCCCAATTAATTTTGATTAAATTAGTTTCTTAACTTGTGATTTCAATTTTTCTAATACAAAACGAGATCTTGTTGATAATGAAGTTAAAGAATTTCATTAAGTTCTTTAACTACTACAAGAGTCAAGTTAGGACAATACCAAGCCAAGTCCATCATTGAACTAGGCCTTAGACTAAAGCAAGAGTCAAAATAAAAAATAAGTTGTCCAAGTAAAGCCTCTAAACTAGGTTTATATCGAGGCCAAGTTCACCAAAACCAAACTGCTCAAACCTTTGAACTAATTAAACCTCAAGTGATCGAGGAACAAGAACAAGTCCTTGAAGTCCGTCCTACATCTTTCCAAATCTGAACAAGCCTTTCCCTAGGTCAATATCGAATTAAGTCAAGCTTAAGAACAAATTGTGAAGACTGTTGAGTTATATTATAAACGTCACTATACGTATGAAATAATAACTAGATATATATATAGTGGGGGATCTGTGGAAATTAAAGTGGGTGTTCGAAATGTCATATATTTTGAAATAGGTATTCGGAATACTCAAATATATTACAAATTAAACACAAATATTAATTTTTATATTAATTTATTTTAAAATATATATAATTTTTTTTATTACAAAAAGTACCTCTTACATCAACCATCACTCATGTTTTACTTAATTCACCATCCACTCACTCATGTTTCATCTGGTCGCATTCAATCGTTCATATCTATTTTTTAAAACAAAAAACCAAGGAGTAAAATTATAATTATGCCCTCTATTTGAAAGTGTAGTAGTAGTTAAAGAAGTTTTAATGAGGGGCAAAATAGTCATTCCAACTTTAAAAAGAAAATAGATGTGAAATGATTAGTTTGCCATTAAAAAGTTGACGGGATACCGAAATAGTTGACTAACTAATTGTAAACGATTTTAGAAGACGAACGAGTAAATGGAACATATGTATGTAGGTAAGTGAATGATGAAAAGAGTGAAATATAAATGATGGTTAATGTCTTTTTTCCTATATTTTCTTTATTTTACTTCATAGCTAATTTTACTATATATGATTGGGAAAGAGGGGAATTACAAGTTATTTTGAAGTCATATGAAGCCACATGTTCTCCTAATATATAGGAGATATAATCATCCATAAACATTACTATATTTGACGTTCATTTTTTTTTAAAATGATTTAGCAAAAATTATATTATTTTGCACATCAAATTTAAATTTAATTCTTTAAAATGTATTATAACAATGTTACGTAGAAATATTATATTTATTTATTAATAAAAAATTATATATTATAAATACGATGAACGAGTTCACACAGACTACACTATATGCAAACATCTAGTAATACACTACATGAATCCATGGCAATGATATTATACAGTACAATATTAATTAATAACATCAAAAAGTCTAATAAAAGTCAGAAGTTTACTTTTGATGTGGGCTTATTATTCTTTTAGTCGCTCCTACAAGTTAGTATATAGAAGAGATTTTGCATGCATGCATTAATAATGGCCCTTCAAGTTTCAACGACTCGAAGGTCAGAAATGTTCCATATAAATCCAAAAATAGGATTATTTCTTATCATTATTAGACAAAATTATAATGTTTCTTGAGATTCATATCCACAAAAAAAGAGTATATTAGTCTTACGTGAGTAAACTAATTTGCAACTTGTCGGGAATTAGAATTTTCTTTAATTGTTAATTATTTTCGGGAATGAATGTCTTAAATCAGATCTAAAAAACGGCTGAATTGTGAACAGATTTGAAGGCAATCATGTACCGCTAATCTGCAATAATTATTGGTCTACACGTTAATTAATTTAAAATAATTTATGGTTAGATTAAAAAAGTTTACATGATGTGAAATCTGAATGGTATAGAGGTTGAATTTTGAAAATGAAAATTATAAAACTTGTGTATACACATACAGACACAAAGAACCTTCCTTGATAAAAGCGACATATTAATATATGGGTTTGGTTTATTGGCTTATCTACCTTTAAGGCTGTGTTTGTTAGGCCAAAAGTGTTAATAAAATCGATCACTTTTTTTTTTTTGTAAATTAGCGATGAGGTAAATTTCAAACCCAGGATCTTCTTGTCACTAGCAAAAGCCTTTTCAACTAGGTTATTCGATTGACTCTAAAAATCGATCACTTAATAATTTAGTAAAATATTATACTAAAAATCTTATTATTAAAGAAGTTATTGATTTAACTCTTGCTAAGGGAGTATTTCTTACTCTTTTTGTTTACAAGCAAATTCCAAGTGTCCTTATATGAGATTTTCATACCTTGTTTTCCATATTTTAAACATTCACTTTGCGAATTTTCATGCTACACTGCTAGTTTATGATGAATTTCAGTGTTTATAAGAAATTAAGGTCATATCCAAGCAAATATGTTTGACGATGAAACAATAAGAAAAAAGATGAAATTGTCTATTGTGATGAACATATAATAAGTGTTAAATTAGACGTGTATATATTCGTAACTTATAAAGAAAAAACTGTACAAAATTTCATATTTTTATAGCATATTTAGAACAAATCATAACACATGGTAAATAATATATATAGCTTAAATCGAGGTGTATATCTACAGCACAACACTAGGAAAATTTAAAATTTAAAATTTAATAAATTATGTACTCCTATATACCTTAGATTTCAATTTAAATGATAGGGTTTTATTTACTAAAACATTTTTGAAGTTACATATTCTAGTCGTGTGCTCTCTACATATATACAGATATAATGAAAATACTTATTAGACACGATCACCGGGACAAAAAAATGTGACACGATACACACTATATTTACTATATGTACGTGTTTCCCTTGTAGTAAATTCGCCAGAGTTGGTGAATCAAAACACACCCTAGAGATCGAACGAACGAGTCCTAAAACACAATACCGCCTTATCCATTTTTCCATGCACATTCGAGTTCTAAGGTTTTGGCATTTTGATTAAACTCCATTATTTATATACATTCTAAATTGTCAACTAATTCCCACTTCAAAACTGATATTCATGTGATAAAACTACACTACTAATTTGTCTATTAATGCTTTTAGTTCATCCTTTTTTTTTGTTTAATTTGACTTTAATCCACTCAACAATTTCGGCCTCGTATAATATTACCAAATAGCAGATACTATATATCAAAGAAAGAGAAAAAAAATACTACGTACGTATTACAATCAATTACCCATTTTTGCCATCTTCTAAACGTTTATTTATTTATTTATATTTACTCATGGGCTACATTTCACATTGGATATACAAATGCATGTACACGCTTATTTCATAATGTTGAATAATTTCATGTACAACATACATAGTATATTCCAAAAGATAATAAGGAATTAATATTAACTACTCCTAGTATATTTTATATTGGTATATATATATTTGGTATTTTATCATTAATTTAGATCAAAATATATTAATGTACTTATTGCACGTTTGTTTGAATTAAAATTGTGTTGATAATAAAGTAAGGCTAATAAGTTTGTTATAGTTTGACATTCTGTTTCACAAAATACAATACTAAATACATGTATTAAAAATTGTTAGAGGTGAAATTTAAAGAGTCAGCACATCAAAGTAGAAATGTACGATACGATAATCTTATAATAATAAGGATGGAGAAATTAAAGTAATGAAAGATGTTTTTAATTAGCTAATGCTCATAAGGATTTCCTATAAATAGTTTGATGTGCAACAACAAATGATATCCATCATCTATCTGGCAATTAATTGTGCTTGTAATAAAATCCTTATTACAATTAATCGAAAAACTCTCTAAGGTAGCTATATATCCATAATGTTGGTAGTTTTAGTGTTTGTTGTTCTCGTTTCAGGCAGTGGTAGCTCAGCACAATTGTCTGCTAATTTTTATGCCAATACATGTCCTAATGCCCTCTCCATCATCTCTACTGGTGTCAACAATGCTGTAGCTCAAGAAGCTCGTATGGGAGCATCTTTGCTTCGTCTTCATTTCCACGACTGCTTCGTTAATGCAAGTCTTTTCACTCTTTGCTTTAACTTATGTATCTTCCGAGTTCTGATGACATTGTTATATATCTGGAAGTAATGCCGATATAGTTTGGTTTCTGTTAGTAGCAACGTAGAACGTTAGAAATTATATAGTACGTAAAAGTTAGAACGTTAATTTTTTTACTACATTATTAATCAAGCTTCGGTCCCTTTTAAGCTATGCCACTAATACTTGGAGTGATTTTGAAACTTCAACACTTGATCTCAACTATAAACTAAATATGGGCATGGAAGTGCAGGGTTGTGATGCATCGGTGTTGTTAGACGACACCACCAGCTTGGTGGGGGAAAAGACAGCATTTCCGAATGTGAACTCCTTGAGAGGATTCGATGTGGTAGACACCATTAAAACTTCGTTGGAGACCGCCTGCCCATCTGTCGTATCTTGTGCTGACCTTCTCGCTGTTGCTGCCCGAGACTCCGTTGTTGCTGTAATAATAACAACCCTTCTTACTAATTTCTCTGTTTTTGTTTATATGAACATATATTCGTAACAAACAGATTAGACTATTCAAATATAAACGGATAATAACTACTACTATGAGTCCAAAATTAGAATTACACAAATTAAATTTAAATTGCGAATGTTTGAATCAGTTGGGTGGACGTAGTTGGAACGTGGTACTAGGCCGAAGAGATTCAACGACGGCAAGCTTCAGCGCAGCAAACAGCAACCTCCCTGGACCAAATTTGAACCTCACTCAACTCATCTCTTCATTCTCCAACAAAGGTCTTTCAGCCACGGATTTGGTTGCTCTCTCTGGTATATTATATTATATCCTCGCTTTACTTGTAAATATTGTAATTAGTTTTAATGATATTATAATTACAATAATAAATTATTATTCAGGGGCCCATACCATCGGCCAAGCCAGATGTACAACCTTCAGGAGCCACATTTATAATGATACCAACATAGACTCTGGTTATGCAACTTCACTCAAACAAAACTGTCCATCAAGTGGTGGTGATAACAACCTAGCTTACTTGGATGTTACCACCCCTGTCCCATTCGATAACGCATATTTCGGAAACCTTATAACGAGAACTGGACTCCTGCATTCTGATCAAGAGCTCTTCAATGGCGGATCCACGGACTCCACAGTTACTACTTACGCTTCAAATGTGGCAACTTTCTTAAATGATTTTGCAAATGCTATGGTCAAGATGGGGAATCTCAGTCCCCTAACTGGCTCAAATGGCCAAATCAGAACCAATTGCAGAAGGGTCAATTAAGTAACTTCAGCTATAGAAGTACATGAATAATGGTTCAAGAAAGGAGCTAATAAAACTTTGTATTTTGTAATAATAATTAAGTGGGGTGAATTATTGGTTGCTGCTTCCAAAATTCAACCCTTCATGTAACCCTTTTCTCAAACATATTTGCTCTATTAAAAACTACGTCACCAGTCAATTCAATTGCATATATTTCTTAATTAATTTACTAGCTCCGAGAGCACATGCCAATCATGTGACGATTTAACGAGACCAATTCTCCCCAACTGTTCCGGAATAAAATTTAGAGTATGGAAATGAGATTTTTATAAAAATTGAAAGAAAATATAAGTAATATATGGTATATGAACTTAAATTAACAATGGATAATCTTTATTCAAATGGTTATTGAGATTAATTTTTACGGAACGAGAGTTTTACATACCACTTATTAAATAATTTTTTTGAGGAACTCCGAACTCAATCAAAGACTGATCGTAAAATAAATTTATGCACTCTCAGTCAGTAATCAACACATACATATGATATTAAAAAAATTTACTTATTTCATAATTTAATTACAATTTCGGAACCATTCCAAAAGAAAATATAATTAAAAACTCAAGAACTTAAAAATTTCCTTAGAAGAAATTACTAAGAAAACATTAACCTCATCCTTCGTACATCCTCCACCACAATTTTCATAAACAACCAATTGCTTATAATTGGTAAGGTAAATGGAGTGGAGACACCCGATATCGCTGGTTTGAATTCGTGTCAAGTGAAGTAATACTTTATTAAAATATTACATAAATTGCTTTTGATTTCGTATCTTCTTGCTTCTGATTGCGTCATTTGCGTGTCCGATTGAATTAAGAAATAAGATTTGAAACGTGTGAGATGATCAAGGGCAAGAGGCAAGTTAATCATCTCAACAATCAGCTTCATATATATAGGCTTATTAAGTGTGTTTCTTAGTGATTGTTTATGTAACAATAAGTATGCTGATTGTATGGACTACTCAATTCCATATTTTGCTCAACAGGATCACCTAATATGTATAAATAATACTCCCTATAATCCTTAAAAGATCATTTCATTTATTTTTCAATAACAATTTCATAATTGATTAATTACAGAATATTATCAATATATTGGTTCAAGTTTTAAAATTAGCATATCAACGTATTAGAAATTGAACGAGTTTTTGGAGTACTAAAATAAAATAAAGATAAGAGAGTCCGTGGGGCAATCTTGGAAATATATAGGCTGGAAAGATGAAGCATATGTAGGGCACACATGACACGAATAATAGGAATATTGGGTGTGAGGATTTTGTGTCTAATCTGTCAACATATTACATATACGTAACCTTTTGGGATCGTTTAATGTTTAAGCAACTTCTTCATTTATTTTGCTTTTGCTGGATGCCTCCCATAATATTAATCCGGTCTATCCTAACAAAAGGAATATTGGTAAAAGAAAATATTATTTAAAGAAAATATTATATATGCTTCTCCTTTGAAAATATGAATTAATAGGTAGTTAGATATATACATCAGATCCTCTAAATGTTATAATAGGAGTTGAAATCACCGAAATTAATATTTTTTCAATCTTCTTGAAATAAGTAGGCCCCACAGGTAGAGGGTGCCTCATTTTCGGTTGCCTCGGGAAACAGGAAAACTATTTTAATCTTTAGTTCTTCTTTTAAACAACATATATTCCTTCTACAATATTGATTAAATGAGTACTATTTGACAACCAGAAATTTTTTGCTATAAATTTTGCTAACCATAAGGACTTTGTTCTGATTCCGCCTATGCTTTGCCCCTATAAATTATTCACTCACCCGTAAATTTGTAATTTCCTTATATTATAGTAATTTAATTATGATTCAACTAATTATTATTAATAATAATAAAATAATAATAATATTTATAATAAGGACTATAATTAATTAATTACAACAAAGTCAATAAAAATATCTATCTATTATTTAATAACACTAATTTTTAAATAATAATAATTAATATTATTGTTGTCCATAATTTTTAATAATAATGATTTTATAGTTAATTATTGTTATTATTTATAACTATTAATAAGAATAATTATTATATAAATACATAATTTTATTTTTATTTAATATTAACTATTAATATTAGTTAGTATTACTAATTGATTTTTGTTAATTATTAATAACTATTATTCATTAATTAATTAATATGTTATTAGCAACTAATTTAATATTAATTATGTTATTTAAATTATAACCTAATTTTTAGACTTAATAAATCATTATTATTTTTATAACGTACTTCAAGTATTCATTTTTTATAACGTACTTTAAGTGGTGGTTGACAGTGAATTTTAGAAGAAAAATTAGGGAAGCTAATGCACATACTCTTTTTTAAATTAAAAAAATCACCCACTACCCCATTACCACGATCATTCTATGTTCTTACCTAATGCACATGCTCTAAATTGAAAATTAAATTATAATCTCCAAGTTTCATTAATTAATCTACTAGATATGGAATATATGAAAACATAACTTCTATTTGAATTAGGTGTTTATGATGATATGTAAAAACAGTATTTTATCTTACAATGTCAAATCACATGTGTTCGGTTTCACCTAATCAGATAATAATATGATCTATCTTACATTTGTATTCTCTAATATTATTATCTTATAGATATCTAATTTGGATCCAACTACACATCCGACCAGTCCACCACTCCAACTAAATCTTTATTCCGATTTTTAAATAAAATTGTCAAACTTGATTTGAATTTGTGGATGAAATTATATTTTAAGAAAATTAGTTATTTTTGTGAAATAAATGACAAATCAATTGTAAATCTTCATATCAATAGATAGACGATTTAATAGTTACGTGAAATTAGAATCATATTCAAGAAAAAAAATTATTGATGTAATAGTCATGATAAAACCTGAATTCTCTATTGTGGACTTAGTCCGCACTCTTACTTCAATATTTATAATTTGTAATTTCTATTTATTGAAAAAGGTAAATATATATATAGCTATCAAATTTCCACTTAACTGACATTTTTAATTACTATGTTCATTATGATATACATCAATAAATAAATAAAACGTCGTTCTTTCACACATATCATTAAGATATACTCCCTCGAATTCAAAAAGAGAGACCTTTTAGAACTTTTACACAAAATAAGAAGACATTAAAATCTTATTACAATGACCTCTATACCCTAATTTAACTACATAAATATCCGTGAAACAGTCTTTGATACATAGCTACAATTAATGAAACAAAGGGTATTAGGGGAAGAAATAATGTATTTTGCTTTGGATTGATAGTACCTTATTTTAAATCGGATACGAAAAGTTAACCGTTCCTCTATTTAGTTGTTGTTACAATACTATCATCTCAATTTATTTATCCATCGGTTAGAATATAAAATAGAAAATATATGGTTTCGACATATTTTACTAGTTAAAATTTCATAAATTACATAAATACTACTCAATATATGTTTCAATTCGATCACCAAACATTACTCAAGGATGTAAATAACTTGCATAGATCTTCTACAATGACAACTAATTCATTTGGAAGGTACAACTTTATCATTCACAAAAATAGTAAATCTTACTAAAAAGTTAATAAATAACCTAAAATGTTTTAAAAAGGAGAAAAATACAAACAAACAATTTTACAAAAGGATCATATAATTAAAAGTTTTGTCCAATTATTTATTTATACTTAAATTCAATGAACTAATTGAGTCGTGCCATTATAATGCGAATGAAATTATGTATTAACATTGAAGTAGAACAAAATATTATATATTTTTTTAAATTTTATATAATACGGAGATGTTAAAAAGTCTTATGATATAATTTATCAATATTCTATTTCGATATATTTTCCTTAAATGTCATATTAGAAAATACTCATGGTCAAAGTAGGTTTATATATAAACAAAAATTGGTCCCTTCCCTAATCAAAACCAAAAACCATCACCATAAACATATCATAAAAAGGAATTTTTATTTTCTTGCAGAACCTAAGAGACTTTTCAATTTTCATTCATCTACTGTTTGTCAATCTTCAAACCGGTATTTTCCTTCTCTTTAATTTATTTAATTTATTGTTAATTATTTGGCATTACAATTTGCAACTTGACTTCCTCTTGATTATTAATAAATCTGATTTTCGTTTTTCATTTTACCAGATTTTAGTTTTTTTTTTCAAAATTAATTATTGCATTAATGGGTATTCCCTCCATTCCCAAAAATATTGGCAAGTTTTGAATTTTTATAGCTTGAATTTTTCTATATATATATATATATTAATATATATATTAAGATACGGTATTTTAGTTTATTTTATTATTAAATTGATAAGCTTGATTTAAATCGGAGTTAATTTACTTAAATTATGGTGACAAAGTTTGTTAGTAATAATTATTATTAAATTAACCTTGACAATATTTTGTAGTCACATGATTTATTGTTAAAGATATGCATGCGTGGTTGTTATTTATTGATTGATATATATATATGTCTGTTGATAACTGCTGTTTAGTTTTCTGCAATTATTTTTGTTGATGATCAGTATTTTTTTCAATTCAGTAAATTCAAATATATTGTGTAGTAATTGTTTTCTCTCGATCTATATGAGTTATGATGATCATTATGTGTGGGGAATCTGTGATTAATTTGGTGTCAATAAACCAGAAGGTTGTTAGAGATGTTTAGTTCATGATGACAACTAAAGGCTAAAGCTAATTTGTTGAAACAAAAAGATTGTCCAAGTTTTGAAATTTAATATTTATATTATTTAAGTACTGAACTCGGTTTTCTATATATGTTGCTCGAAGAATAATATTTGGTGAAAAATATATCGGAAGCAACTTTTACTGTACCTTACTATTATTATTATTGTACTTTTGAGTTTTGATGCAAATTAAATGTGCGAGTGTCAA
The DNA here is from genome assembly GCA_003412495.2 of Echium plantagineum. Classification (NCBI taxonomy): domain Eukaryota; kingdom Viridiplantae; phylum Streptophyta; class Magnoliopsida; order Boraginales; family Boraginaceae; genus Echium; species Echium plantagineum. Next base: position 12,690,317 of record CM016563.1, on the reverse strand, counting down.
CCAAATCTATAAAGTTTGTTAGTATTGAGCATTGAAATCAAACTCGATAATGTTTTTGGGATTGAGAAAATAAGTTTATATAGTTATATGAATTTTAATATTTTAATTTGGTGGATGCTGCTTTTACTATTGAGTTGGAATTTGTTTATTTGGTTTATAATGTTTATTTATGTGTTTTGAGTATTTGAATATGTGGTTTCTGATTTTGAGTTCTTTCTTTTGATTGTTTAGGTATTATATATCTTTTAATTTAGAGTATACTGATAATGAGGTTTAAGAAAGGGGCTATGGTGGAAGTGTTCTGCCAAACTGAAAATCCGGCAGGTTCATGGCGTTGTGCTGAAATAATAAGAGGAAATGGTCACAATTTCATTGTGAAATATTATTCTGGCATGAATGAGGAATCGATTATAGAAAGAGTCCCCAGAAAGTTCATTAGGCCTCCTTCTCCCGAGATGGATTTTCTGGAGAACTGGAAACCTGGTGATATTATTGAGGTTTTGCACAACTTCTCTTGGAAGATGGCAACAGTATCCAGGGTGTTATCTAGAGGCAAATTTTTGGTTAGGCTGGTAGGGTTCTTTGATGAATTTGAAGTCAGCAAATCTGACATTCGGTTGAGGCAATCTTTTGTGGATGGTAAATGGGTCGTGATTGGAAAGGTAACTATGTCTCACCATGTTTAATCTTACACTTGGTTTTATTCTAATTAATTCATTGTCCCAGCCGACAATCTCATGTAGATCTTATTGTGTTGCATTTATTTATAATAGAATCTACTCATGTATATAGCATGTTTATAGAAGATAAATGGATCCTAAATTTATCTGAAATTCTAAGCTTGGAAGGTGATCTTGCAACTGCTATTTTCTTTTGTGAATTAATGTTTTAGTATCTGTTATTCTCTTCTTATAAAGTCTCATTTAGACTTCCTCTTGGTCTTGTAGAGTGTTATGAATAATGACAATAAGAGGAGCCAAAAGGAGTTGTTGAAGCACATCCTGATATCTGGGTCCCAAATCAGTAGACCAAGCTCCAAGATTAATTTCCAACAGCAACATGCACATGTTATGTACGAGAATAACATCAATTTTCAAACTTCCAGCAAACCTTTAACCAAAATGCCAAAGAGGAAGTCACCAAATTACCACTCCCAAGCAGAAGTATACCGACAGAAATTTAGAAAACTCGAAAGAGATGGTGATCGTTATCCAGTTTATTCCCAAAATGTTCCTCAGTTTCTTGAGAAGGTAAAAGGTAGTGCATTTGATAGAGATGTTCTGGGTGAAAACATGTTACCATCACTTGCTAATGGCAGGCTAAGAAATTTATCAGGTACTAATGAGGCAAGAACAAAAGGGGATGGTGTTGGGTGCTCCATTTCAGTAATCTCAGGGCGGTATGATAATGATGATGACACATGCTCTACTAGTTGTAGTAGCGTTTGTAGCAATGACCCATATAGCTGGCATACAACTGTTGTACATCCTCCTGTTGAGATTGATAAAGATGATTGTAGTGATGCTGAATCCATCTGTTGGTTCCATAATGAGGAAATAAGAGGCTCGTCTTTCACAAAGGAGCAGATGGCTGCCAAAATCCATAGGTTAGAGTTGCATGCCTACCGTTGCACATTGGAGGCGTTATATGCATCAGGAACCCTAAGTTGGGAACAAGAATCATTGATGACCAACCTTCGTATTTCACTCCATATATCTAACGATGAACACTTAATGGAGCTAAGAACTTTAATATCAAATTCTAGAAAGTCACTATTAGTTAACAAAATTAGTTAACGAGAACTGGATTTTTGTTCTATTATCATCTCCATTACCTCTCTTTCTGTAATTAGAAGTGTTTCTACATATTGATAAATAATATCTGCTCATTGTATGATAGGAGAATATTACAGATTACATCTTCTGTTTCTTTTGAGATCATATTATCTAAAATGATAATTGTAGCAAGAAACTTTTGGGAGTGGAATTTTTTTACATTGTCATTTCTTATCACCATCATAAAGATTTTTATTTTCCTTTGTGTGCAATGGTTCATGGAAGTTAGGTAATGCATCGTAAAACCATCATACAGCAGGCATGTTTTTGCACATCTGTTTCTGCTCATTGCCTTGCATCTATCACATTTTTCAATCTGTTCTGTAGATTGAACTAGCTACATGTTATCGAAGTGAGGTTATGACTTCTATGTCTTTTTTCTCGTTCATGTTACATGGTTTGTGGCATTAATCTCAATATACAACCTCCATTTTGTTTAGAAGCATACACGTCAGTTTCTGTACAAGGAGATTGATGCCTCATCTAAATGTTTCAGGGTCCGATTCTGGAATCTCGTAGATGTTCTTTTGATACTTTAAAGGTGGAGTTGGGTTTTACATCCATCTTTTGATGTAGACAATTTGAGGAATTGTAATTTCAGTTCATATGATTCATTCCTGGTTGCATAATTGTTTACCACACAAGTTGGAAAGCCATTCTGCAACCATGGAAGACAGACTCAGACAGATGTACTCGAGGTTCTTCTTGTGCAGATGTTGAAAAGGTTCCATCTTCCAGATTTAGCCTTTTCTTCCTGTTGTCTTATGTCTATAGTTGATTATAATTGAATTGTTTGATGTCTATCAGCTGAGCTACTTTCTATGCTTCCGTGGTGATCACGTAACTTCTGTGCCTACTTATTCATTTTTGTTTGCTGGTTTTGAGTTAGTTTTTTGCAAATTTGTAAATCCACCAAGACGGGTTTCAAAGAAATCTCAGGGTTTTTATGGATAACAATTATTATTAGAAATAAAAGGTTAATCACAAGTTTTCACTGCCTAAGTCGGTCTTACAATAGATGCTACCGGAATTAAGAGTTTAAGCACAGTGTATCTCCTTTTATAATATGCATATCTATCTGGAAATCTTGCTTATTCTTCTGATTCCCAGTGGATGGAGGAGTTATTTTTCCCATGTTACTATTCATCGTCTAGTAGTTTACAAATTGGAAGAGGAGATCTATTCATACCTAGATGAAGATGTTTAGTTAATTGGTAAGAGCTTGTGATCTTAATGATTGACAGTTACGAGCTTGAGTTCATTGGAGGAGTATTTTCACAGCTTCCAAAATAGAGCAAGAAGTCTATATTTTTTCTCTAATGATGAACTTGTTTTTATTAACATTAGTATTATTTTTATTGATGTTCCTATGCATTTTGTTTTATTTGTGGGTATTACCAAATAGTAGTTTGGATATGGACATATGGTCACTACTTAGTAGAAACGATATTCATGATATCAATACTTCTTAGATATGTTCCCAGTTCTCACAGTTAAGATATGAGAACTTCGATTGCTTCTCTATTGACATAACTGTAACAGTCTGCAATATCGCTAAAATTGTAAATTTTGCGCTGGTCATATTCAATAGGTTTTGTTGAGAGCAGTATGTCATTGCCATACGTATCTCTTTTGTTTTCTTCTGTACAAGTTAATATAATGCCCTTGGCTAATGGTTGAGTGCTGACACTTGTCTCTTGACTCATTCTCTGTGATAGCAAAACCCCAGTATTTGTGGCATCGGTTAGTTTGATGTACTTGTTTCGCGTCACAAATGTATCTGTCTGAAACTTGTCGAAGAGGATCAAGGTAACTTCTGATTTGATTTTCTCTGTTAATGGGAAAATGTAATTACGAGTTACTGAATAAGTCATTTATAATTTATCACAGAGGGATATCAGTGATGTTCAATGGAAAGTTTAGACACCTACACGTTATGTATCCGTTTCCTCCTAAGATGGTATATATCAACATTATTTTTTATGTTACCTAACTAATGAATATATGATTATTGATGTAAAAGTCATCTCCCTGAGATGATGGCTCATTCTTGAGACGATCTAATTCAAGATAAGAAGTGATTGCCAAGACTTCGGCAGCTACTGTTTTTCTATTGCTTCAGGAAGTCGTGGCTGGTTCTGTCCACAAACTCAAATGCCCTCTCAAATGGCAATGGCGGTGGATCCTACTGGCTCCTCAGAACCCCCCCCCCCCCCCCCCACCACTTAACATTATGTAATGTAAAGAAGCCAATGTAGATTCTCTTCCTCTTCTGAAAGCTATGTTGATTTTATTATTTTACTTGATTTATGAAAAAAATCTCCCATGGATTTGTAATAGGTTGATGGCTATCCTGTTATACAACATCCAAATCACAATGCTAAAGGAGTTCGTTATATTGTTTTGGGGTTTTGATTTTCGCACTTCAATCATTGATAATCACGCTTGAAATTTTCATCTTTGCCTCTTTTTTGATTTATGAGAAGTTGGATATACGGAATAATTATTTGTATAAATGTCATCTACATCAAAAGTAGAGTGCGGTCATTTATGTCATATACTATTCACAAAATATTTATATATGGAGTATTGAATTTAAATTTGAAAAATGAATGGTGGAGGAAAGCACCATCTTTTGTCTGATTGCCAAAGTGCCAACTAGTATGACATATTTTTCTTTTTGGTGAAAGACAAGTTGTTAGCAATATTGAAGAACAATAATAAGCATATTCCTTGTTTAGACCTCAATTTTGGAACATATCTGGTCGGAGTCTTCCCCAAGTCCAATCATGTTGCCTCTACCCAATTCATCATTGATGGAGATGGACAACCTTTCGCAGCTTTCATGTGGATTTCCAATAATACGTAGCTTAACAAAACCAAACAACCAATGTAAAACGCATTATTGAACAATTAATGCTTGTACATCGTAATAGTTATTTAATTTTCAAAAATTAAAAGAAAAATGAGTTAATCGAATAGCTAGTGGAAAAAATTCTTGCTAGTGACCAAAAGGTCCTGGTTTGAAACTCACCTCATCGCTGATTTACAAAACAAAAAAAAAAATTAAAAGAAAAATGTATTAATACATAGATTGTAAATTAATTATAACTTCTCCTCCTAAACTTTAGAAAATTTGAGAACAGGGAGCTCCCATCTAAGTTCTAATTAGTCTCTTCCCATATTATATATGGGTAGGTACATATAGTAAGTTAATTGAATAATCTAGTGGAAAAGGTTTTACTAGTGACTTGAAAATTCTGTGTTTGAAACTCATCATCAATAATTTATGAAAGAAAAATTGACCATATAAAGTGGTACGTCTTTTCATTTACAACTAATGACAGGTTCGATCGTACATGTTTTAAAACGTTTACCATTCGGTCATACATGTTTGAAAATAATCTTTTCAATCACATACGTTTTTTAAAGTGCACTACTGCTATAATGATCGTTAAATTTGACTTTTGTGACAAATTGACATGGGTGAAATGTACGAGTCTCAATTTTTTAAGGTAGTTTTTCAATTTTAACAACATTTGGAGACAAATATTTATGTCTGGACGATTTTTAAAATAATACGGAGTATACAATTAAACAAGGTGATAAGCAAAAATAAATAAAAGCTTAAAAAAAAGTGTTACTTTAAAAAAAAAGTTACCTCAAAAAATGAATTTGAGACAATTTTAGTATGTGGTACAATTTTTAAAACATGTACAATAAAAAATGTCATTTTGAAGCAAGAGTGAGTGAATTATTACATTTACTAAAAGTATATGACTTTTTTGAACGTTCATAAACACTTCAACGTTCATAAACATGATATTTTTTCCGATATAAAATAATTGACTTTTGACTTTTTTGAAATTAAGCTTTGACCATCTATAAATAAATTATTATTTATTTTAAAACATATAAAATTAATATAGTTGAATTCATTTTTTTAAAGTTCTTTTATAATTTTAATCTTTTTTAGTTAAAGAATAATTTAGGATCAAATATCTATGTCTATATGTGAGAGACACAATTATTTTGGATCGAATGAAGTATGTAGTTTCGGCTGAGGTTGAAGGGAGTAACGTAGATCTAAATATCTAATGCAATAAAGTGTAATGCAGTCAGCAGCTTTACAATTTCACAAGCATTTATCCATAAAAGACACATCTACTACAGCTACTGATCTACATAATCCAAAACTATATAAAAAATAAATAAACAAAAACTACTACTTGGAGGAAAAATCCGAAGCAAGTTTAGCAGCAATGGAAGAATGATACATAGCATCATGAAACGCCGTCGTTTCGGTCATCATTTTCCTTAACCTCCTTGCTTTCTCCTCCGTGAAACCTCCGGGAGCAGCCCGAGTAGCCTTCAGAGACACCATTGGACTTGAATCCGAACCCGACTCTTTTTTGTTATTGGAATCAATGTAGTCCGGATCCGTTGACCAACCAAAGACCGGGGCCCACCAAGTTGAAGAAGAAGAAGATGGCAAGATATTTTTGTTGAGATATTCGGGTCGGGTGGCGTTGCCTGATACCGTTGAGCAGCCGATGATGTTTGCGGGTCGGGTCGGGAATAAAGTGGCGAACATTTGTTTGGTTGAATGGGGAAATGACTTGAGGAGTGTTTGGTAAAAGAATAATTGGTGAGGTTATGGGGAGAGAGAGAGGGGGTTTATATAGGAAGCTGAAGTGGATAAGACAGATTAAAATGTATGCGTGGCTATGACGTGGCATGTGCCTTGTGGACCCCTCTCCCAGCTTTTTCATTTTCATGTACGTTTCGAATTTTCTATTTTACGTGAGCGTTCATTTTTTTAGTGCACCCTTTCTTATTTAATGACGCAATTAAATATAATTGATTAACATACAAGCTCTAATCCGTGATCAAGTGAGACACATTTTGCCATTTATCTCATTCGAGTACTTTAAGACGGGGTTGCGACTAGTGCATAGTTACCCTTAGTGTAAAGGTTTCACACTTTCTTTTGTATTTGCACGAGGTAATTGCTAAAATGGTCCTTGTAAGTGGGTGTCCGTTGCACTTTGGTCCCTGTAAGTGGGACCGATGCGCAAATGGTCCCTGATAGTGTGTAACGGGTGCGAAAATGGTCCCCATTTTAACGGATCCGTTAGTTTTTAATGTTTTTGATATTTTTGAGTTCATTTTTGGGGCGATTTCATAATTTTGAAGAGTTTTGGGCATTCTGGGTCGTCTTGTAGTTCGAAACTTCAAACGGCCATAACTTTGCGCTCGGGTGTCCGATTGGTATGAATTTTATATCGATTTCATGTATTTTTTCGAGACGAATCCAATGGCAGACAAGCAAAGGTGGTCTGGGTGATTTTTTGCCCTCAATAACCCTTTTTATGGCTTAAATGACATTTTTATGATTCCCACTAAATTTTTTAAATCTTTAAAAGATTTTATGATTCCCATCTAATAACGTTGTTTTTTAAGTACTATGATATTACTTTAGAAGCTTACTTGATCACAATTAAGCATACAAAAAGGTGGTAGGATAAAAGTAAGGTTAAAATAGATACCATTCTACAAAATCTTGTCATAATTGCTTAACTAAAGCAAAAACAAGTCCCTTTAGTTAACCAACGGTGATTTCGAAGTCTCTATGCTTACTTTTATCTTTTTATCATCCCTTTATAGATTATTTTAACTAAAAATACTATGTTTTTTCTTTTGATGCTTACTTCTTAGATCCTATTGTAAAAAAATCAATGTTATTGGATGAAACTCATAAATTTTTTAAATTTTTTTTAAAAAGTAGTGTAAATCATAAAAATATCATTTTAAGCCATAAAAGGGTTTTTGGTGCTTACTTCTTAGATCCTATTCTAGAAAGGGATTTGTTTTTTGCTTTAGTTAAGCAATTATGACAAGTTTTTGTGGAATGATATCTATTTTAACCTTACTTATATCCCACCAACCTTTTGTATGCTTAATTGCGATAAAGTAAGCTTCTAAAGTAATATCATAGTACTTTAAAAAAACAATGTTATTGGATGGGAATCATAAAATCTTTTGAAGATTTAAAAAATGTAGTGTGAATCATAAAAATATCATTTTAAGCCATAAAAAAGGTTTTTGAGGGCAAAAAATGACCCTGACCACCTTTGGTTGTCTGCCATTAGATTCGTCTCGAAAAAATACATGAAATCGGTATAAAATTCATCCCAATCGGACACCTGAGCGCAAAGTTATAGCCGTTTGAAGTTTCAAACTACAACACAACCCAGGATGCCCAAAACTCTTCAAAATCATGAAATCATCCCCAGAATGACCTTAAAAATATCAAAAACGTTAAAAACTAACGGATCCGTTAAAATAGGGACCATTTCCGCACCAGTTACACACTATCAGGGACCATTTGCGCATCGGTCCCACTTACAGGGACCAAAGTGCAACGGACACCCACTTACTGGGACTATTTCAGCAATTATCTCGTATTTGCACATTTCTAGGAATACAAATTTGACCTATTGTTTTTGCACATTTCCAGGAATGCAAGAGATAAATCCAAGCAACACGATCTAAATGCTTATATATCAATTTCGAATCTCAGTAGCCTGCGTACGTATATTCGTTTACATACATACAACTTCAGCTTTGATGCATTTTCTGAGAAAAGCCAATACCTAACGAGACAAAACTTTATTTTCATGAAGAGTTATTATTTAATTTGGCTTTAGTATTCACAATTCTGACACGTGAGCTTTTATACCCTTGGATTACTTAGAAAACACGATGTTTAAATTAAATTTAGATTTTGTAAGAGTATCATATTTTGTATGACGATCTTTCTTACATTAAACTATAATCATATTATATTTGTATGGTTTGTTGTTGATTAAATTTTAAAAACTATCACATTTGTCGCAAAATTTCATGGAGTGTAACAAAAAATGACATAAAATGCAACATATGATCAATTGCCATACCTCGAATGAACTATGAAGCTAAAAGAAAAATAAAAAATCCTAGAGGCCAATATAGCACTAGAAAGCACTATTCTATCTGATAGAAGCTAATAGGTACCATTGCTTTTAGCAATTCTATAGTAAAAGATGCTTCAAGTTCAAGCTTCAAGTCTGTGTTCGATACACGGTAATATTCTGGGAAGACGGTACAATTATAATTACACAAGATTTGAAGGACAGATTATTAAAACCTCCAAATTAAGGAAGTGTGCGTTGATAAAGAGGCAATGCTCCCAAAGCTTCGCGTTCAGCTTGTTCCCTTTTCACCTGCAAGAAGTTTTCATCGCTCGAGTGAGACCATGAATTAGATTAATATAGTACAATTTGATCATGATCTAAGGCTAAAACGTAAGGATGGCAATATGCACGTCTAGTGTTGTATGTGCTCCATAGAACAAAATGAATTGAATTATGCTGTACAACGGTTCAAGTAAACAATCCAGCAACCCCTAAACGTAACTTTCTACGTTTGTGAGGCTTGGGACAATAGCTCATATGGTTATCGACGAAACTGCTGATATAAACAATTCAATATGCTATTAGAAAACTGGGAATACAACTTACATAGATCTAATGTCATATCAAGCCCTATAATAATACAAAATTGTGGTCTGACTTCAGCGAGTCGCGACTGTTAACGGAGTAATTGGTTATAAATTAGAGGCTCAAAGAACAGACTGAGGTACGTGAAGTACTTGGACAGATTAACACCAGAACATACAAACAATGCTCCTTTCTTTATCGAAGAATATTAACAAAACAGTATTTACTCATCACTTGGATATTTTCACATCATTCGATCAAATTTTTACTGTCTTTCTGTTCTAAAAAGTTCTTGCCTGTAATATACGTTTCAAACGGGGGAATATGGAAACTGTTTCCCTCATCATGTATCACGGCGTAACTCATTAGAAAATGATAATTCGTTGTTCTGAAGAAAACTTCTAACCAGACAAGTTAAAAGGTTCAGAAGTGATACTTATTAAGGGACGCAAAACATAAACGGACCCATAACTGTAATAATTCAGTGAAAACGAAAAAGCAGTAATACTTACAAGAGCAAGCATATCTCTCAAGTAACTTCGGAATGGGGTTTGCAATGCCTGCATACCATCAGTTGCAGTAAGCTAAAATAATCCACAACCCAAACTTCAAAAGAAAAAAATTTAAAATTGAACCATAAACTTGATAACTTTCAAGCACCTTACAAAATTAGAACAAAATCGAACGCCTTATTACATCAATTAGATCAATAACCTATTCAGTAATTTCGATATGAATACAGAATTTACATCAAACAATTCATTTAGTAATCTGATTTCATATACACACACCTGGAGATCTTTAGGGAGGTCTTCATGCTTCATAGAGAGATCCATAGCCCGCTGGAGACGCTGAATACGAGCATCAACAACCTCACGAGGCAGCCTATTCAATGCCTCCTTAATGTCCATATCTTCCATTGGATCATACAAATCCTCAAACCTCAACCCTAAATATGTTTTTTGAGTTAATTCAAACAAAACATTCAAACTTTTTTCCTCAGTATGCTCCTTAAAAATTTCCATGTCCTAGGGAATTAAAAATGTGATATTAACTCGTTGTTCGATATAATAAATAAATCAAACTGGCTCATGAGTCATGACATAACATATGGTTCTTATATTTTGTGAAGTAGTAAATAGTTGTTTGCGCTTCACTTTTGGGTCAATTCAGGTAAGGTTGCATACCATCTAACCCCCGCCCCCGCTAATGGTTGTTGGATGTAATGAAATAAAACTATGCAAATTCAACAAACTTTGTTACCCCTATCATCACACCTTCACATGCAGCTTCTATTTGAATAAAAAATAGAATAAAAATTATAAAATATTTTACAACCGTTTATAAAAATACTTCAATTCAAATTTAAAAAGTCAAAATTGAGCTATCTTTTAGTATGTACAAGGCACTGTCAACCCTAAAACAGTGACCAATTTTGAGTTTTGATAATTAAATGTTTGAATTTTAACTTCCAATGTTTTTTTATATGTTACACTCACATCCATTTTATTTACTTGACAATTTGTCACCCTAGCTAATTATACGGTTATTAATAATTGATACTGAGGTGTTGATATTAACATCCAATCATTATTAATAGGCGCTCGAATAGGAAATGTTAATTAATTTGAAACAACATTTTCAAGCTACAAGAGTATATAAAACCGGAGTAAGTATTTCGTCAAAAAGTATATCTAAGTATAGTATTTTTCGCCTAATTTACCAATATTAAAATTTATCACTTTCGATTATCGAAAAATAAACTGGACAATCTTTTAGGAGCTAATAAATTGATACTAACCAACTTTGCGGAGGCGAGTAGAGACGGCTTTCATGTGGGCAGCCGCCAGAATATTCTTCTTTGGGTTCAGAAGAGTTTGCACCCATCTTGGTGTCGTCGCCATTGATTTCTTCCCCTTCTATTGTTTTACCTTCAAAATGAGTTTTTTTTTTTCTTTTATAAATTAGGGGCGTGGTGAGTTTCGAGACAGGACTAGTCACTAGCATCAAAATGAATTTTGAAGAGAAACGATGAAGTTTTGATTATTTATTTGACTTTTTCGCATTTTGCCCCTTGAACTATGATTTTCGTTTCAGATTGTCCCATGTAGTATTTTTCGTTTCAGATTGGCCCTTGGATCCATTTTTTTCAGTTTTAAAGAAAAAATGACTATGATACCCCTGTCACTATTACAATGTATAGGGGGCAATATTAACATATTTTAAATAATTAAAATTAAACCTCAATTCCTTCTTCTTCAACACATCTCACCCCCAAAAAATAAATTTAGAAAATTTTGAAACTACCAAACAATTTTTCGAATGAAGGAGAACTCTTTTTTCTTGCTCAAAGTTTATAGCGCCATTGATTTCAATTACATATTCTATAATTATGTTGCAGCAGTTAAGCTGCATTTCTGCAGAGTTGTTCATGAGAACATAACATTTATATTTATATTTATTACTAGAATTTTATTTATGTCCAATAAATGCTTTTAGAGTGGATGGATGCATTAAAGAGAAATTTGGAAGGATAACATCGTCTTCATTCAATTTTTTTATTTTTTTATAAATTAGCGATGAAAATATACATACAAGAGTATTATAAATAACAAATATATAAATTACTAATTAGACAATTGTGTCTAATGAAAATTGAACCCATAACCTCCTAAATGGAAGACGAATCAGATACTATCAAATTATTTCTAATTTATATCATCTCATAATACTTTTTTGCTAAGATTACCATATTTCCTTTAGAAGTGACCAAACTATTCCACCAATCTCCAATTCACTTTTGGGAATGGTGGGGGCAGTGAAAAAAATAGAAAAATATGATCTTAAGAGTTTTAAAAAATTACATTTTGATCCTAAAAGGGTTAGAAATTCGTCTAAAACTAATTTATCTAACACATGTATTATTCGTCTAACAAAATTAAAGTGGTATTATTATTGGGGACCAAAGAGCACCTTATGACCACGGCTGGTTGCTGAGTGAAAAAGGATTGCATTATCCAAGGCAAATCAAAGCATGCAATTAGCCAGGTATTTATGTGATGCTTGCATTGCTATATTTAAGGACTAATTAACTACAATAAGAAACTATAGCTTATTTTTTAAAAGTCATGGATGATAATATAATCCAATTAGTCAATAGTATTGAAAGTGAACATTATTATGAATGATGAATACATAAATTAAATACCTAATCAAAGTATCAATTAGAGTATAGTGTGATCAGTTGTAATCGGTTTTCTCCATTTTATTATATTCTTTATTTTCTGCAGTTTATCTTAATTCTTTGTTTAAAATTCACATCGATATTTTATTAATTCGCTTCTGATATAACATTTGATGATTTATTCCATGATCCATGAGAGGATATTATTGAATGAATGATATCTATCTTATTTAAGCAAGCTGGTAAACCCCAGCGGAAATTTATCCTCAATTGACTCATGTTATATCTATTGCAATGAATAAATTCAATTCAATAAGACCTATAAAAAATATTGAACAAATAATAATATATCCTGATAATGAACTTTTATTAAAACGTTAATAGGAGTATTATATTAAGGAATATATATCTTGTATTCTCCAAGTGCCAATTTATTCATACCAAAATTACAACCTACACTACCTAAACTAGTACTTATTTATACTAGTATAAAAATACCAAGATCAATTCATATCATCGAACTAGAAGCTGCCATCACCCTCATCGGAACAATGTCACCACTAGAATAAGATCTAGTTAGGGTTGCACCACCTTCATAACCACGATCGACATACGATTTTTTGTAAGTGGGTAAAAAAGACGGATGTCCGTCTTTCTTCCTTAATGCCTCTTTTTCAACACCTTTAGGGGGAACCGATTTGAACTCAACAATATTTTCTTGAACAACTTTTGAGGAAACATGATCAACCCTCTCAACTTTGTCTGTTTTCGATTTCTTTGCTCCACACAAACATGAAAATATTAGCATTGTAACAACGTAAATATTAATATTGAATATGGCTAATGATAATATAAGGAAGATGCTTAGGTATAATAAACTATAAGACTAATAATAATGCTGCTTACAAATAATCAAGAATTGGATGAGGTTTCAAGTATTTATAAGTAAAGGATAGATACTTATCCGAATAGGATTAGATTACTGTTGTTAGTTAATTATTGGGAGTGGGTTATTGATTTATCTTAAGAGTTTTAATACAACAAGAATTTGATAATCACTATTCGAACTATATGGAGAATTAGCTACTATAATTTAATATTTTTTAGTTTTGAGTCTACGGTTGACTACATTCTGCTTGCTAAAAAAAGAACTTAATTAAATATATTATGTATCTCCTATAATAACGATAACTTCGCTTTTAAGATGGTTATACACTTATACTACCTCCAAATTAATATTTAATTGTCATTAGTTTTCGGTGTCATTATTTATTCATCAATTACATCTTATTTATTAATGTGACATATATAAATGTGTATGGTTCAATTGGGTTATCTTTAAAAATATATTCACAATATATTTTGCTTGTGATGTTTCCTAATATATTAAACCGCACTTTATGATAAAAACTTTATAAAAATGTTTATAAAAATTGGAGAAAGTAAAAGATATGCCTAAAAAGCAAGACCTTTTTTTATAAATGTAATATTCCCGTTTATTATTGAACTAAAAAACATTGTTTATTTATATTATCAATATATACAATACAATTCTAAAAAAGATCTAAAAGGAAGTTGTATATAACTGCCATTGTTTAGTACTCCCTCCGTTCCTATTTACTTGATCATTTGAAATTTTTTTACTTTTTCAAAATACTTGATCGTTTGTATTTCCAACGCAACTTTAAGATTATTTTATTTCTTCTTTTTACCCTTCAATAAAGTAATACTTCAACATACTTTTTACTTTTTGAGGATATATTAGTAAACTCTCCTCATTCCTTAATAAAGTGTTTCTTCTCCAAATGATCAAGTAAATAGGAACGGAGGGAATAGTATTTTGACACAATTCTTACTTGTGCATCATAATACTTTTATTTTACTTGAATGATGAGTAAATTTATACATTATATATAATTGCATTTAATAACTATTCTACAATGAAAATAATGGGAATTATCTTTTAAATTGGTTACAAAATTTGAACAAATGCCAAACAAATATGATGTTATTGTCCAAGTGTAAAGTTTGCCAAATAATTCTGACCTTTCCACATTTACATATAAGACAGGTAAATTAATAAGTTCAAGTGTGTATATTATATATATGATCTTTGATATAAATTTGTGCTCCCGCCACAGGTCAAGTGGTAAAAAGTTTGAAATGAGTAACATCGCGCCTTGCCTATTCTATAGCGCGTTTGTTCGAGTCTCCTATCAGGCGAAATATGTTATGGAAGTGGTTAAGGGGTAATCGCAAGTCCCTTGACCATCTGATGCACATCCCACGATTTACCTCCTCGCGACTCCCCAAGGCAAGTGCCGTTAAGGTTGTGGTTCAAAATTTTTTTTATTGATACAAATTTGTTATGTAGTAACGACACATGTCACAATTTATCACATTAATATGTCAATCCCAAAAAAAACAATAATTGATCACTATTATCACTTCGTTCCTTAATCACTATCGCAATATCGAAAGGGATAATTTGCGAGGGATGGAGAGAGTAATACATGAATGAGCTAAATGAAAATGCCACAAAAATGTCTATCTAAACTCTTTACAATAACAAAAATCAGATGGATACAATGCATAATTTTATTGGATAAAATAAAAATTTGTGCATTGGAAAAACTACTAAGATAATAATGACTGTAAATGAATTTTCAAATTAATTAAGAACACATGTCTAAAAAATTGTTACACAGCTATGAAGCTCTAAATGAAATTGGATATGTAACTAAAAAATAAACAATTACATCAGTAGGTAATCTGAATACTATTTTTGATACACAAAATGTAACAACATATAAGAATTCAAGAATGTTGGACCAAGTGGAATTTCCTAAGCTGTTAGAATTTCCCCTCAACCTTATACAACTGTTGCTCAAGGTTTAGATTGGTAACCCCATGGGTTTTGACTTGCCCACTTCCACTGATCTCTGCACATGTCATCAATGCCAAACTTTGCCCTGCGGGAGACGGGAAAAATAGAAGGCATTGAGATGCTCAACTTTTATAAGGATCGAACAGGGAAGGATACAGACGGGGCTCTCACGTTATCTTGGAAAATACTAGCGTTCGGGAATTCACTAGCAATATTTATGAATGGTGAATGAAAGCTCGTATGAACTAAAAGTGGCTAGTCATCTGTTGAAAGAACTTCCTATTTGTAACAATCTATGGTTATCAATGAAGGAAAATGAAAACATATGCTTACTTCCAACCAAGTTCTTTCTCAGCTTTCTCTGTTGAAGCATATACAGCTGTCGCATCTCCTGGTCTTCTCGGACACAATTTGATAGGTATTTTCTGAGAACGGAGATATGTTAAGAATTCATTGGTCATTCTTTTCCAATTTACAAGGTAAAGATGTCGATGAAGTAGTCAAATGGGGTTGAGTGAGTGTTTGTTGAGAGTGAGTGAGAGGCAATACCTTGCCAGATGCTCTCTCGAAAGCTGCTACCATTTCAAATACAGATGTACCACAACCAGTACCCAAATTATAAGCAACACAACCTGATAGAGGCAAAGATTAAAACATGACACGGGATCCTGTAATGAAAAGTAAGGGTTTCTGGCATTAACAAATCTCGTTCTGTTCAAGAAACTAGTGAAGCATTTCCTTGTATTACCATGGTAATATGATGCCATGTTAGATCACTAGGGTTCAAAAATGACATGATGTAATTACCTAAATCACTTTGGGCAAAAAGCTTTCGAAGGGCAGCCACATGACCATCAGCAAGATCCATAACATGGATGTAGTCTCGGATCTGCAAAGCTGGGATAAATTAGAGACCAATGGATATATAAATAATCATACAGTACTTTATAATTTGTTGTAAGGGGAAGACTGGTATTGACTAATCAGTGCTGGTGATGATAACACAGCCTGCAATTCTTATTTTAATGTCCTCATCACCCATGACCAATATATAGACTAGCAAACAATTGTAGTAGTAAATAAATTACATACCGCACTACCATCTGGTGTGGGATAATCATTTCCGTATACATTTAACTCTGGTAATCTACCAACAGCCACTTGTTGTATGAAGGGCATGAGATTATTTGGGAGGCCTTTGGGGTCTTCTCCGAGTTTGCCACTCTCATGTGCACCAACAGGATTGAAATATCTTAGCAAAACAATGTTCCATTCTGCATCTGCCTTACTAATATCTCTCGCCACGTCTTCAAGGATTAACTGATAAGAAGGAGGAAAGATTCATCATAAGCCACAGGTTACAGCATCTTTCCGAAAGAGGATTGAAACTTACTCGAACATGGAAATATAACATCAACAAAGTAGACCGTCATGAATATTTGTACCTTTGTGCGTCCATAGGGATTCATTGCCTTCAGTTCAAAGTCTTCGGCACATGGAACTTGATCTTGTTGACCGTAAACAGCTGCAGAAGATGAGAACACCAACTGCACATAGATAGAATTTCCTCTGAGTGTCAAAACTGAATACATATTTATCAGCCAATATCAACTATAGTTATTGACCCAACACATATTGGTAAATAAAGCTCCATTATGAAAACTGAAATAGAGAGAGTTACTCTTAAATCTTCGTATAAAGGTAGTGGACGCAAAAATCGTCTCACCAAAGTTTGAGAAGTATCAAGGAAACAAAAAATTTGGATACTTTTTCTTATGAAACTTCAAATATAGATAATAAATTAAATATAGCTATCATTATAAACTACGGCAATTACTGTTACATGAACTCATAAGAAAGAGTTGATGTAGCTTCGGTTTTGTAAAACAATTTCATCTATGTTCCACCAATAGTTTCCTTTTTTTCAACTTGAAGGTCAGTCGAAAACAAAAAAGAAATAAACACAAACAGGACTCTGAAGACAGAATTCATACCTTCTTACAGTTGTGCTTTTCCATGGTTCTTAACAAATGGATTGATCCGGTCACATTATTATCATAGTATCGGAAAGGATAGGCAACACTCTCACCAACAGCTTTAAGTCCAGCAAAGTGGACGACAGCGTCAAATCTATCATTCAATTCAAGGAAATGAAACTAATTACCACCTCAAATCATAATCCATGCAATCAGAATGCAACAATAACCTTGAGAATTGACATTTCAGCCACTGATGAGCAGTATATGAGTCCACTTAATACTTCCCTCAACTAACTCCATTATCTTGTCATTTCAAACAAAATGCCAATTCGTCTAAAACATCATTCTATCAACATAAAGAGTTTTAAATGGTTTTGAGAAAGAAGTTGCTTTCCACACGAAACAGATTAAAGGCGTGTAGATAGTTTATTCACTTACTGCAATTTAGAAAATAACTTCTCCAAATCGTCCAGACTCCTGAGATCACCCTGCGACAAAAAATCAGTACGATGAATTCACATTGACCTATGGTACTTCGAATAAACTACATGTCATGATTGGAACACTTTATATGCTAAGTTAATTTGTTCAAGCTATCAGATTTATACATAATTATTCTGAATCTCACATTGAAGGAATTCTAGAAAGATGGCATTCCTAAAATCCTACATTGAAGGAATCTAATGATCCAACCCTTCCACATTTTATTAACTATGAAGGGTAATCAAATTTCATATAACGACATTCCATCTCATTGTTATTGTGGATCTAGTTTTACACTAAAACCGAATCGTCGTTATCAGCAATTGGAGCAGGAGAACTATGAGGCTAGAAAAAAACATGAAAGTTAATAATGATTGAATTAGACAAGCAGAAAAAGAAGGAGAAAAAACCCATGATTGCATACCAAATGGAAATCAAGATTCTTGGACAATTGAGGTCCAGCAAGGTCTCTGACCCTATGAATTGCCTCTTCAACAGCATTATTAAGATTGTCAAAAATGGAAACAATAAAGCCTTGTTTGAGAAGCTGCAAAACTGTATGTGAGCCTATAAATCCAGCTCCACCAGTAACCAAGATCCTCTGCTCCCCCTTTTCCATAGACCCAAATGTGGTTTAATTACAAAACTATACAAATATTGCTTTTTTATTTACTGTATACAAATAATGAGATGTGGGAAATAATTTTAAAAAATGGGATTTTCAGGCAAGAATATAGTAATGTATCATGTATGTACTGAGAAGATGCTAGCAAATGTGGTCTGAATAAAAAGAGAGAGAATGTGAAAGAAAGAAGAAATGAAGACTTTGTTGAATGAATGAGGTAGTCGTCGGTATAAAAATGAATCAAGACATGCACTCATGCCCAAGTCACCAAGTGTACCAAATCATTAGCTACAAAACTACATTATCATTTAATTAATATTCAATTAGAGATTTAGAGTACAGTCAATCGAATAGCCTAGTGTAAAATGTTCTTATTAGAGACCAGAAGGTCCTGGGTTCGAAACAGACCTGTTTCCACTTTATTTTTACACGAATCAAAATTAATAAATCTTGTAACCTCAATTGACATAATTAATTTCATTTTAAATTATTTGAGATTAACATCTAAAAGTATTGACCATCAAAGATTCAATATTAAACATCGATGATTTGATAGGGAGGTAATATATGATCGACCCGAGTTTTTATTAGGAGGTCTCAAATTTAAGTAGAGAAATATGATGATTGATTAATAGTTGGTACGTATTATTTTATTGGATAAAGAGTTGATGAAGATTTAAATGATAAATTGGGGTGAAAATTTGGGAGAGGAGAAAGCTGGCTTAGGTTGGTTATGGCCGTTTGTGAATTGTCCATTAGTAACGGTAATGGCTGTCTTGTGTTGGCGGGTCCATTCGTTTCCTTTTTCCGGTTTTTGCAAATTATGCAAAAACATTAATGACCAATGCATGCGCTCCAACATATGTCAATTGATAGCAAGATCTCGAATCAATTTGTTGATCTTATGGTATATTTTAGTATCGAGGATGATACAAAAGATATTTATTTGTTTATAAACTCTTCTGGGGTGGGTAATATCTGGAGTAGCTATTTATGATACTGTACGACCGAATGTTCATACAATATGCATGGGGTTAGCTGCCTCCATGGGATCTTTTCTCCTGGTCGGTGGAAAAATTACCAAACGTTTAGCATTCCCTCACGCTTGGATAACGAATTAGAGTGCTAAATATAATACTTTTGCTTTTTTACGCAACTTATGTTCGACTCTCGCAAGGAACTAACCTCGTGTTGTTGAAGTGGTTAACAGGAAAACTCTAGTACTTTAATCAGTTGAGGCAAATTCAGCGATTTAACTTCATATACTTGAACCCACGACCTCCTATAGGGAAGCTGGGTCAGATGCCACAAGGGCGTTTGTAATTAGTATATGAGATTCCACTTAGAACAGAAAACTTTTCATATTTTAGATAAACCGAGTGATAGATGGTGCCATTTACCCTTATATATAAACCTTATAATATGTTGGACGGTGACTTTAAAAGAGAACTATTTCAGTTTTTCCTCTTATATTAGTTTCTTGGAAAGAAAAGATTGGCACATTTTCTCTCCATTATCTAAAGTTTATGGTAGAAAATGAAGTTATTATATGATGAAGTATTACCTTCCAAATCATTTTGTTATTGAGATTTTAATGACTGAGATTGAAACTTTGATAAATGTGATGAATAATATCTTGAGAGTAGCCAAACTCAGTCTTTTGATGATGTTCGAGCCCAATTAACCATCATGCGTGTAACCAATAAACTTGATTATGTCTCGGCGTATAGCACAATTCGTAAATAACTAGAGTGTTAAATAATAGAAGTTTTTTAAGTAGGACGAGTCTCACGCAAGGAGCGAATATGTGTTAAAGTGGTTAGAATTAGTAAAATTATAGTCTTAGAATTAGCTGAGGCATTTTGCACAATTTATTTCTACAGTATATTTATAATGTAAATTCGTAAAGGCTATTAGTGTGTTAGTTTTTGCATTGTTCTTCGTCTTTTGTAATAACAAGAAGCACCAGCATGACTCATAGCTAGGTTTTATTAATGATGAGTCCAACCTTTATTTCAATTTGTTATGTTCCAAACCAAGTTCAACTATTAAGTGTGATAATCCAAGCACGTTATGGCATTATTAAGTCATTGTTATGACAATCATTACACACATACATCCAATTTTGAATTATTCTAATTTCAATAAGAAACTACCACTCTTGTATTGATTTAATTCCTCCATGTTACTTTGATGACACATCCCAATAATCTCGGGGAAGGCAAAGTGCCAAACAACTTTGTATTAAGTTCCTCTGTAAAAAGATATATTCCTCTATATGCTCATGCTCTTCATCATTTGTCCACATGCTTCACATAATACTTTTGTAATGAAATCTATTCTCGTTAGTCGTAGAGTATACACTGGTAGATCTCGAATTGACACAATAACCTGCAAATTACACTAGGTAAGCAACACTAAGCAAGCCTTATCTGACAGATTCGATTAATAAAGTATTGATAAGAAAAATCAAACTCATGACCTTATAATCAGTGGTTCAATTACTCGATTAATTTGATCACGTTAAAGCCTACCAATACTAAATTCACATAAGCCTAATATGAAAAAAAGACAGGGCGACAAGAAACTTTAGTTCCATCTGTTTTTTTTGGGACTTTTTGCGAATCCAACAACTTTACACATTAATCAAATTGTTCTCATAATTATTGATCAATCATCAGAATATATTTTTTCAGTAGAACTACTAGTGTCGGTGTTTACTCTGTTTTTTGGCATCTATCAATAGCTGTAAACGGACGGCACGAGAGATTAAAATATGAAATGGGCCATAAGCGATCCACTAATAAGTCTGATTGTGTGTCAAAGATGGGTCGGGCAGGCGGATCACCAGTCTGATGGTAGCCCATAGACGTGTCAACCAGGCCGGGTCTGTTAAGAGATAAGAAAGTCTGAACCTCCTCGAATAGTAAATGGGCCCAGTCCAAGAAATCGGCCTGGCTTGGTAAGCAGTTGTAACTTGTAAGGCCCCTATCGCCTCACGAGTCACGGGTACTGTGAGCCTTTACACGGTACCGGCCAGTTTCAGTTTTTTAACAATTTTTTCCTAGTTATGTTGTACTTTGTAATAGGAGATTTTAATATTATTGATTAATCAATATGCATATTATATTCATGTGGGCTACGAGTTTACATTTCATAGATGGGTTATGCATAAACGAACTTATCATCTATACAAGCGAAATTTTGTCACAAGCGGTTGAATCATAGACGTGGACCTTGAACAGAGACACATATGACGGCGACTCCTTGCGTGATCATACTCAAAAGTGAGAACATTGTTAATCGAATAGCCTAGTGGAAAAGGCTCTTGCTAGTGGCCAGAAGGTCCTGGGTTCAAAACTCACCTCATCGCTAATTTACAAAAAAAGAAATGAGAATATCGATCGACATCAACTTGAATGCGGCCAGTTTTACATGAAATGAACCTTTATCAATAGAGTTTGTGAATTTTTTACCATGTAAGGTTACGAGTTTATCCTTATATCAACACTCTCTTGATTGAGTTTGTCACTTACAATTTGCCTAATGTAATTATTTAATTGACGTAATTTACATGCTATTATATCAATTTAAAATTTAGTAAATGCTCTCTGCCCTCCCCAAATTTAATAAAGTTTGACTGAATTTCACCCATGAATATTATGTTACATAAATATAATAAATGTATGTTGCACCTCAAATAATGACTACACAAAATATGAATTATGGAATATAATATAAAGGTATATGTGTTAGATTATTTATAATATTAATAATCTATTTTATGGTTTATGTGATATCCTAATTGTAATGTTAAGAGATTTAATATGATGGTTATTATATATTAAATATTAGAATTAGTGGGTGTTTAATATGTCCACCCTCTCTTCTCCCTCATTAACATATACATAAGTATACAATTATTAAGGCCATTATTTGTAGACCTCTAAGTGGAATAATACTACCATATAAAGGAGACTTATGCATCATTTGTACACACCAAGTACAATAAAAAAAAGTTTATAAAAAATAGATAAGAGAAAAATAACAAGTCCCTCCCTAACTTTTTCATCTTCATCAAGGCTCTATATACTATGGATCAAGGTATGTATAATAATATATTTTGTTAATCAAGGTTCATATATATATATATATATATAGTTAGAGTGTAAAGATCCTAATATTATATTATTATGTTTACAATACGTACATAGTATAATAATTCCTCTATCTTTTTAGTCATCATCCAAGCTAACAAAAAAAATTAAAATATTTGTCATTTTGAAATTTTTAGTAAAAATATTTGAATGTTCTTATTTTCTTTCAAGTCCCTATTTAATGAGAAATATAAATTAAAAGTTTCTAATATCACTTACATTTATTAAATGTTGTTTGTGAGTACGGATGGATTTTTAATTAACATAGAAATTAATAGAATGTTAATTAAAAAAGCCAAGGATACAATAAAAAAATATACAGTACTCAAACCGACTCAAATCGAATTGGTAATATACTCTGTAATAATCGGGTTTTTTGTAATCCATAATCCAATGTTCTTTGTTTGACTAAAACTGGTGTATATGGAGTATACTCAATATCATATTCATGGTCAAAGATCATAATGTGATGTATATTACATAGTTGATAGAAATTTTGACTATAGATAGATGGATTTTTTTTAATTTTGAACTTTGTTTTTTTGGAATGGTTCTGAAATTTAAATTAGAGTATAAAATAGACGAGATTTTTATATTTTATGTGTTGATTAATGATTCATAGTATATATATATAATAGACTTATTTTACAATTAATTTTTTGTAGTATTAAATTCCTTAAAAAATAGTTTTATCATATTCTTGATAAGTTGTTGAAATGTTGTTCTGTAAAAATTGATCCTCACAATCATTAAAGAAAAAATTATTTATAATTAATTTAAGTGTATATCTACACCATATATAATGTGGGAAGGGGGGAATTAGTTATTTTATTTGAAGCCCCATGATCTTTTCTAACCAATTAGAAAATAGCATTTCTTGATATTAAAGATAACCTCTATTTATATTTTAATTACTCATCATGTAATTTTTAACTAATACTCCCTCCGTCCAGAAATAGTTGACGTTCTAACAATCTACACCATATATAATGTGGGAAGGGGGGAATTAGTTATTTTATTTGAAGCCCCATGATCTTTTCTAACCAATTAGAAAATAGCATTTCTTGATATTAAAAAATAACCTCTATTTATATTTTAATTACTCATCATGTAATTTTTAACTAATACAGTAGTATTTTTTATATTTAATGTCGATGCATTTATATTTCTTCAAATTTATTTTTCAATTGTATACAATTTTTTTGATATTTTATCATATATGTTACAAAATTTTAATAATAACAAATAAATTATACAAAAATATAATTGTTCATAAGAATGAATTACCACAGGATGGACTGTGTACAAACGGCTAGTATCATATACTACCCATGTGTGTTTTTAATAATTTCAAAAACAGTATCAATTCTCATACTCTAATTTAAACTCCGAAGTCATTCCGTAAAAACAATCTCCGGAATTTAAGAATTTTCCTTAATAATACTCCGTCCGTCCATTTTTAGTTGACCACCTGCCACTTTTTTTGTCTTAAAATACTTGTCGTTGTAACATTAAAAATTGTACTTTTACATTCTCAATGATTCTTTTTTATATAAACTAGCGACGAGGTGAGTATCGAACCAAGGACCTTCTACATATTTAATGATCTTTTTGACTAACCTTTCTCTTGAAATTAGCAATCAACCAATGATATAGTTCCAAATAGTTGTATTTCTACATTTTCAATGTACTTTTTGACTACTTTTAATTTTTTCTGTATTTATGTGTACGTAAATAAATATAACAATAATTAAAAAGGGACGAAGGAAGTATGTTAGATATGTGACTGTAATATTTTTTAATCAGTATCAGTTATGTTACTGATGTATATAACTAAATATATAGAGTTTGTATTATATTTCACATTCAAAGACAATTGAGATTTTATTTTTTTCACAAAATTGAAGGAAAATATGAGATGCGCACTGGGAGGATGCTTGTAGTGTTTGCTATGTTTACCATTCTGCTGGCAACATTTTCTGGAAGTGTTGAAGGAATGATTTCAATTGGTCTCAATCCATGTAAAGCTCAAGTTTGTGAGAGCTTATGCAAGAAACTATTGGGAGATAAATTTAAATCTTGTAATTGCTATGGAGGTGACAAATTTTAATTTGCCAGTGTTTTGGTGCAAGTGGTTAGAATGATTTTGTTTATATAGATAACGAGATAGAATTAAATGTATGTTTCCACAAAACATTAAAGCGCGTTAATTCTTTAATAAATGTAAGAGCTCGCGTATTCATAGAGATACCGAACATTAATATGTATATCGAAAGACTCAATTATCAATTTGATCTCAAATATCGAAATTACGTTGTATTTTAGTCACGATAATAAACACCGGTGCACATTTAATCTTTGCTAAATTTGAGAAATAAGAGAGATTGGGAATTGAGAGGGTGCCAATGTGCTAAATTTTGAAGTTTGTTTGCCTTTGTGTTCAATTCGTTGCCGCTCATCACGTTGTAATTAAATTGACTATTAGCTCGACTCTTTACATCAGAAAACCTTTACATGCATAGTTAAAATTTATCTTTTTAAAAGGAAGTTAATTGAATTGGTATTTGTTTAAATCAAAATTTATGTTTTTAAGTGGTTATAACCAATTAAATTTTGTGTACAATGAAATGTATATTCTTTTCATAACTCATACTATTAAAATAATATTGGATTAGTTTATGAGGACAATTTTAGGAATTTGGGGGTAATATAAAACTTAGTATAGTTTTAGGGCAATTTGAAGTTCACACGCTAATAAGAAAATAAGTTAAAATTAAAAAGTCCTAGGTCAAAAGTTAACTTTAACACCAAACTTAACATCAAGAGTCCAAGAGTGTGGAATTTAACATTTCAAAATTTATAAGAAAATACTATGTCATTTTAGGTTTACAAGTATGCGGCACATTTTGAGTTTATAAGGTGTATGGAGGTGTGGTACAATTTGTCTCATATTAATGTTGCCCACCATATTTTCGAATTGTAACAAGGCTGAAATAGTCATTTTACATAATTAAATGAAAAAAACACGCTTGAGAAGGTACACATTAAAACGACTAGAAGTGTAGGGGCACATTGAAACGAACTTCATAGTATATGGGCAAATAGTGAATAAGCCTTATAATAATGCTCCCTAATAAACTATTTGTGTACCCCTAATATATACATTATTATGAGATAAATTATACGGTCTGCAAGAAGGTTCGAACTCAAGATTTCTTAGGGTTAGGTGTTACGGCTATTGAGCCATTGGCCTGCCAATTTCATACTTAACTACGATTTGACGAATTATGACAATTGACAAACCAATGAAAACATACATGACCACTAAAAAACATAATTTATCATCCATTAATAATCTCCAAAGAAGGTTTACCATAAAGTATCATCGCCATATACATACATAATCTAGTTTCCATTTATTAATTAGCCCTTTAATTAATAGCCTAAAAAACACTCAAAAATTTCAAAAATACAATGTCATCTAAAGTTGTCACAATTGAAGCAGGAAGTGTTCGAAATTTTGACGATTCAAAAGACGATGACGATTTTTGGTCTACGAGTAATATTACCGACGTTACACAAAAGGTTTATAAACATTTCCCCCCCATTTTAATCACTTAATAAAAGCAATGTTAGATTATAATTAACTTTGGCTAATCAATATATTTATTCCTTATTTTTTGTTCAGATGATTGCTGAAATAATTGGCACGTACTTTTTGGTATTAGTAGGGTGTGGATCAGTTGTTGTGAATAAAATAAATGAAGGTTCAATAACATTTCCAGGAATATGTATTTCTTTTGGTTTGATTATCATGGTTATGATATACTCTGTAGGCCATATTTCTGGTGCACATTTCAATCCTGCAGTCACCATTGCTTTCTCCCTCTTTCGCAAATTTCCCTACCAACAGGTACAGTAATTACTTATTTTCGTCGCACGACTCGTGTTAATAATTAACAGCTTCGTTCATTAGGAGACCAAACTGTAACATTATGTCCATCGATTGAGACTACATCTGCGACTATACATTGCCACTTAGTGAAACCATTGCTCGGCTCCACATTTACTTGTAACGTTGTTTTAGACTTAACTAAATATTTACAAAATAAGGTAATTGAGCAAAAATTATACATGATGAATTAATAATTATGCAGGTACCATTATATATAATGTCACAATTGATAGGAGCAATTTCTGCAAGTGGAACATTATATCTTTTAATTGATGAAGATATTGATGCCTTCTTCGGAACGGTGCCGTCTGGGTCCAACCTTCAATCTTTGGTTATGGAATTTCTCGTTTCATATTTCCTCATGTTCGTCATCTCAGGGGTTGCTACTGATAGCAGATCGGTATGTAGTCATATGACTAATTACTTTTAGTTATGAATTCAGATCGTATGTATGTCATATTTTGTGTAACACTTCATTTTATCCATATAGATTGGAGAATTAGCGGGAATTGCTATTGGAATGACGATACTCTTAGGTGTTATGGTTGCCGGGTAAGGACATGGGTACACTTTTGTTACTGAAATAATATCCTCTTAATCTCTCAAAAATCGTTCAGTTTTGAATTTGATAAGCGAGTTTTTAAAAATTCACGAAGAACAATTTAATGTTAAAATTATTAATATTGTAGGTCGGTGTCTGGAGGATCGATGAACCCAGCAAGAAGCATTGGGCCAGCAATTGTGATGCTAAATTTCAAGGGGTTATGGGTATATATAGTGGGGCCTATAATGGGTACCATAGCAGGGGGGTTCACCTACAATTTGATTAGATTTACTGATAAACCACTCAATCAATTAACAAAAGAAGGATCATTAATCATCAAGAACTACTCCAGGAAACTATCATTGTCAAGTATGTCGACCGTATGATTTAGCAAATAGGCCAACTAGTTTATGATGTTTCATTTAGCCTAGTGGAGGGGAAATTGAGGATTTTCATTGTATAGTAGTAAGGTAGTTCTCTAATAGCTTATAGGTGTTAGTTTTTTTTTGTAAAACGAAATCGGTCGTTGTTAAGGAAATGGTTCAGATCGGAACTTTATATCTAGATAGTAAGTAACACTCGGTGGTCATTAAGCTAATTCTAACGTGTTAATTTCACTTTTAGTTGTTATCAACTTATCATCCAACAGGTAAGGTTATTTGTAGGTTTGATCTTTTTATTGTGCAAACTACATAATTTAGCTAGAAAGGTTTTTTATTTTTTGTACAATTAATCATTTTGAAACGAATGGTTTTTATGTATAATGTTATGAATTAGATGAGGTGGTGTAGGTGAATTGATGACAATATTCTAAAATGTCAAAGTATTAATTTTATTAGTTAAGGTGAAACTTTATTATAATCGTTTTAATTGAAAGTGACTAACTTTAAAAAGAGTTAATTTAAAAATTTTGTGACTTTTACCAATGAAAAACAAGTTGAACGTTACAAAATTGAGTTAATAGTATACCTAGTATGCAATTAGTAATTGATATTTTATATATTAAAGTGAAATTTTGGCAATTAATTAGTAATTATTCATTAAGAATAATGATGATGATTATTAAAGCTTAATCCCAGGAAAACGTTAATAGTTTTGATAAGAAGGAAGTATGTGACACATGGACACACGTGAAATATCATGAAGAAGCTCCCTGCACATGACGGTAAATCGGAAGCCAATCTGGACTTTGTCTTACAGTTATGGCATATTTTATCACAATAACATCATTAATAATAATTAATTAATTTGATTTTGAAATAGTCAAACTCATAAATTTGCCTTTTTGAACCACTCTCAAACAATATCAAAATGAGATATTTGTGCACATATCAGTTTGGGAGTTTGTTTATTATATTCAAAATTTATATGTTTTTTATTATTATTTATTGATAACTATTTTACTAATCTTAACCAAGTTTAAATAATTCAATATGTACTATAATAAAAGACACTTGTAAATTTTTTTAAAATGAAATTAGATGGAAGTTATTATAGATAAATGAAAATTATTATTCAATTTAATCAAATTGTATAATGGTTAGAAAATATCATATGACTTCAAAGCAAACCTCTAATTATCCTTTCTCATATTAAATATAGTCACAGTTCCAAAATTATATCTTTTTTGTAAAAGAAAAATTCAATAAATTTGATAACGAGAAGAACTTCCTCCCGCCAATTTCACCTATGGTAAGAGATACAATAGATCGAGCTTTCAACTGCAAATATCATTACAAACTTAAATTCAGAAGGAAATAAAAAACTTATTACAAACCTTTTCCACAAAAACACAAATAAACAACCCATATATAAGGAACATACACAAAGACCAATCCTTTAATGTTTTGAGAAACGAAACATTAGCAACTAGCAACCACATAAATATTAAGATGTACTTCTCTTATTGGAAGTCGATATCCTCCTGGTTAATCGTTAATATATAATATCTTGGATTACTCCTTCGATTGTCAAGTGGTTTTAAAGTGGAACTTTATAGACTCTTAACATGGTATCATGAGCCCACCCGAATTAATGAGGCACATGTAACCCGCCGATGTTGTTCCGGCAAATAATACCGGTGAGAAAAATTCTCCCGACGATTGGGTTGCACGTGAGAGGGAGTGTTAAGATGCACATCACATCGGAAGTCGATATCCTCCCGGGTTTATATACTTTATTATCAATTAATTTTAAAATGAAACCCCATAAACTATTAACCATAAACACTTGTCTCGTGAAAATAAACAATCATACTCATCCATGCATACTACATGATCCCACATGAAGGTCCACCATGCATGGCACCACCTTTAAACATGCAACTTTCTAGTAACATACATATCTTATACTTCATATTATCTATATATGATGAAGCTTAAAAGTTGATCATTATTGTAGGAAAAACCAATCAATTGTGACAAATCTTTTTCTTCCACTCTTTAATAATAGCCCTACTTTTTTGTGCCAAAATCAATAATAAGCACATTAGTAAGAAGAAAACGTTTACTTGTTAAAGAAATGGGACCCTTTAATGTGAGGACAAGAAGATAATGTTTAATTCATCCCTAGCCGTCAGATCACCTTTCCATCATGCATGTACCTTTTATATGCACTCATGACTCATGATAATTGATATATGTATGTGCATATATATAATAAAAACAATCAAGTAGGCAAGAAGAAATGGGACCCTTTTAATGTGAGGACAAGAAGATGCCAATGCACATGATGTTAGATATATATGCCTTTCTTTTAAGCATCTAATCACATCCATCATGGTATCATTGCAAATTAGGATTAACACTAAATGATGTAGTTTCACTTCTCATGGATTAGTTAAGGGTTAAGTGAGATTATGATGTTTTTCATTTGTGATAACAGTAAATTTTGGGAGACACAATGACTTGCTAAATAGTGATATGGTAATACTTCTATTACTTCAATATAAAATATTATATGTTTCAAAAATATTTTATTAAGATAATGCTCTTTTCGTTTTTTTAGTTGAAATCTGTAAT
The DNA here is from genome assembly GCA_003412495.2 of Echium plantagineum. Lineage (NCBI taxonomy): Eukaryota > Viridiplantae > Streptophyta > Magnoliopsida > Boraginales > Boraginaceae > Echium > Echium plantagineum. The sequence goes on along the minus strand of CM016563.1, from coordinate 12,660,107 downwards.
AATGTATCACTTAATTATTTAATTCATTTAAAAAACAAAATATATGTTGTATTGTACACAGATTATGTTTTAAAATAATCATTAGCTAAAACGCAAATTAATCTAGTACCACGCATTCTAAATCTATGTACTCTATAGCTAATCAAATAATCTAGTAAAATAGTAACAAAAGATCGTGAATTTAAAAGAGGTCTCGGTCTCTCACTCCAAATCATAATACACTAAACATAATGATAGGGAGGTTAATAACTTAACTCCCTCTTCATCTTCACTTGCATCAACAAATCCAACAAAAATAAGACAAAGAAGACGAACAAAAGTCCCAATCTTGTCCCATAAAACTTGTAATAACCCAATCTTTAAAGCAAAGAACCGAATCTTTCCACTCCTTTTCAACACTTTCATCTCAAGAAACAAAGAGCAACCAAATCCCACTTGGGTTGTTCTTCTACTCATTTCACACTCAATAACTTACCCTTTTTTGCTTCCATTTTCGTGAACTGAGCATAATTCTGTAAAAAGGTGATCTTGGTGTTGTGGTATACTACTATACTACCTCCATTTCAAGAATTTTTTATTGGTTTCGAATTTGATAGTTGATCTTTTAAATTTTGATATACTACTATACTATTATCTCATAATTTTGATTCAAATGGAAGTTACATGTGTCAACTAATTGGGCAGATACACTATGTTGGTGCAATAGAAGAAAGAAAGGTGGTTAAAAATGGCGGGTGATGTTGAAAATTCCCCATATACCCTCAATTTTCAGGTAAAGTTATTTTTTTATTACCCTTTTTTGGGTTTCACTGTTTTTTGTTAGTGATGCTTGATCTATGATTCTATGGGAAGAAAAATGCGGGCTTTGATAGATATTCTAATTGCATTTTTAGGATGTTTCGCATTTAGATAAGTAATTGATTTATTTTCTGTGTTTATAGTTGATTTGACAGTTGCAGCTTATTTCAGAGTATTCATAGCATATTAGATTTGTAATAAATTATTTAATGATTTTGTTAGGGGATATAGGAGATATGCTCTGATTCTGTATTCTCCTATTTTTATGGTAAATGTTGTGACCAAATATGAGAGAATTTAATGGGGATGGAATTTAAATTAGATGAACTTGAACCTTTTTCTGTTAAGATTGAGGGAAGTCGAATCTAAGGTAGTTTTTTAGCGAGTAAGTAATGAGGGCAGCTTTAGACCTTTGCGTGTGATTGAGCCATTGAGGATCATAAACGATTCTGAATGTGGTGTTAGGTCACTGTGGTTCTTGTTTGGTTCTGTTTTGCTGTCGCTGTTGAATTTCTGAATTCCTTTGCTTAAAACATACAGGCAGATTCCCTGCATTCAGGATCTATTTCATTTGGGAGGTTTGAAAATGAAGCCCTTTGTTGGGAAAGGAGATCATCCTTTTCACATAATAGATATCTTGAAGATGCTGAGAAGTACTCTCGTCCGGGCTCGGTCAATGAGAAGAAGGCATATTTTGAGGCTCATTTTAGGAGAAGAGCACTTCTGAAACAGGCTTCATCTGGGAGTCAAAATGGGACAGATTACCAAAGTAGTGATAATGATCTTTCAGAGACTATGAGTTCTGAATATGATAATTTTGGAAGTTTTCGTGAGAGAACTAGTTCTGCTCGCTTTGAGTATCCTGTTAGCGGAAAAGAGTTCGAAGAATCATGTTCTGCAACAGCGAGAGTAACTCCATCTGACCCTCAAAATCGGATGCAAAGTGCCAGGCCAAACGCTAAGTGTGATACTTCTATTTGTGACGTAGTAAACATGCAAGAATTACAACATGATGAAGTGGGATTTGTGAAGATACTGAATAAGGAACCAGAGATAAAGAACCTTAATACTGAAGTAGGAAAGTTGGATATGTCATGCCAAGCTTCTGTCATCTCCAGCAACGAACATTCTATTGAGACAGATAATAGTGTTAATTGCGCTCATCAAACTCCAGAAATGATATTAGATACTGCCGACTTGTCTGCAAGGCGTCCCCATGGTGAAACAGTCACTACTATTAGTTCTGAAAAGCCTGATGATCCTTCTGATAAAGAGGTGATATTCCTACATTTTTCCATTTTGTTCTTGTAGTTTCCGATCTTTCTGTTGCCAAGTACGTCAGACTTTTGTGCGTCACATTTTGAAGTGCAAACCTCTGCCCCCGTCGATGTACTTAATTTAAAATTGTTTGTTCTAACCTCCATGTTGTCTTTAATGTAGTTGGTAGCTACATCACAACCAAGAGAGAAGAAAGCACAGGCCAATGAGATGAAGTCTGACAGGACGATCGTTAGTACTCAGCGAAGGAGAGCCTCATCAAGTGTAGAATCTAGAAAATCTGCATCAAACATACCATCTAAAAACTTTGTTGGTAAACATATTAAAAAAGAAACAAATGATCTACTGAGATTGAAGAGAGAGAAGGTGGTCTCTGAATCAGCCTCTCCAACCACAAAGCCAAATAATCATAACAGGCTAAAACAAGAGGTATTTTGTAGTATTCTCTTAGGACCATCCTTCACATTCCCGTTTCCTTACAAACTACATAACTTTAGAGATTAGAGAATTTAAGTCAAACTCAAATCATAACCTGGAGTCTGGAGACCAACTTGTGTATTAGTTAATGAGTAGGTTTTGGATTGTGTTAGTTCAGTAATCTTAAATGTCTTATTGTGTAGTTCAGTTATCATTTGGTCTTTCCTTTGCAGGTCCCTCATAATGTAAAGTCAAAACCACTTCATTTGAATAGAAGGTATAGTTCTTTTGTCAGGCAATATTTTTAGCCCTTTACTATATCGATCCAATTTGACTTTGTTCTGGTTATATAGTGTGGATCTGGATTCAAGGACGAGAAGAACAGTGAACCCGTTACACCCGCCATCTGGAAATGTGGCTCCTAAGTTAAATTCTAGTCTGAACAGGTATGTGAGCAATGCGATTCAGAACTTCTTTTTTGTTTGTATTTTCCAAGCTTATCCTGAGAGGCAAATTTACTCACATAGGCCCAGGCAAGCTTTTGGATCGTTAAGACCTGGAGTTAAACTAAATGATTCAGCCTTCAGCTTGAAGAGTGATGACAGAGCCGAGAAGAGGAAAGAGGCAAGACAATATAGTGCTTCGTGTTATCTAAAGATAGAAGTAATACATAAATGTAGTATTTCTTTGGATTAGCATTTATCGTATGTGGTTCCCTAATTTGATAGATACTCATCAAGCTGGAGGAGAAGATTCAGACCAAGGAAGCTGAGAGACACCAGGTTCAAGCAAAGAGACAGGTACTTGTGTAGTTCTTCAAATTTGATTGGATGTTTTGGAATTAACAAATAACCTAAAGAGTAAATTATGAAGAGAATCATCTTAAAAACAACTACCAGTCTACCACTCCTTATGTGAAGCTCATTAGTGTTCAGTTCTGGGTTCTGTTTAATATCATTTTCATTATATGCATCCATACCCAGTCCACCCATGTGAATTCTATTTCATACATGTCTTCGATACTACATTTACTGGCTACTTTTGTATCTCAAAACTGAAGTCTGCGCTTATATTCTTGAATCAAACTCGCTAGACTTGATATTCATATCTATAGCTCCTTAAAATATTATAACTGGTCCGCTCTCCTTCCTTGGGGATGTGGGTTTCAATGGCAACAAAAATAGGAATAACTAAAATAATGTGTATCCATCTAAATGTGGATTCAGTTAGGATACCGTGGTGTTGAGTTAGTTGTGCGCTACGTGATTGTGCATTTGGAACTTGACTAACTCCTTGAATTGCTAGTTTATTGTTTATCAGCCTTTATATTTTACATAGATGTTGAACTATGGCTCAGGGGACACCAAGTAATACAAAATCAAGTAGACCTTTGGGGAGGGGATCAGTAGCAGCGAGTGAAACATGTGAAAGATTTCCATCCTTGTCCGAGGCTGGAAATGAGAGAGCCCCTTCTTCTGGTGAACCACGGAACAAAACTCTACTACAATATGACCAAGAAGTAACTAGCTTCCTCCGAGCTGCAAGACCCAAAAGTTCACATTCTGTAGCTCCAGGACGGAAAACACAGGCTATTTTGGCTAATCCCTTGATTACGAAGGAAGGGCAAGAAAATGAGAAGCATCAAAGATCTCCATCTTGGTCCACGGAACGAAGTGACAGAACCCCTTCTGCAGGTGAACCACTGAACAAGACTCCAGTGCAACGTGACAAAGAATTAATTAGCTTCACCCGAGCTGCAAGACTGGGAAGTTCACATTCTGCAGCTCCAGGATCCAAAACACATGCGAGTACGGCTAGTACCTTGATTATGAAGAAAAGGCAAGAAAATGAGAAGCATCAAAATTCTCCATCTTGCTCCATGGAACGATGTGAGAGAACCCCTTCTGCTCGTGAACCACTGAACAAGACTCTAGTGCAACGTGACAAAGAAATAACTAGCTTCACCCGAGCTGCAAGACCGGGAAGTTCACATTCTGCAGCTCCGGGATGTAGAACACAGACTAATACGGCTAATCCCTCGATTCCAAAGAAAAGGCATGCAAATGAGAAGCATCAAAGATCTCCATCTTGCTCCATGGAACGAAGTGAGAGAACCCCATCTGCTGGTGAACCACTGAACAAGACTCCAGTGCAACATGACAGAGAATTAACTAGCTTCACCCGAGCTGCAAGACCGAGAAGTTCACATTCTGCAGCTCCAGTGTGTAGAACAATGGTGGCTACTGCTAATGCATCGACTATGAAGAAAAAACAACGAAATGAGAAAGATCAAAGCATCCAACATGAAGACTTCGTATCCATCAGGAAGGTTAGCAATGGTACAAAGAAAGTTGCTGATCAACTTAAAATTAATTCAGATAGAAGCAGTACAAGAGTTGTGAGGAAGGACATGAGAGGGGCCGGCTTCGGAGGCAGTGCCAGATTCAGTCATTTGACAGTGGGTGTTGCACCCTAATCTGTTAGTATAATGCCTGCTACATAAATAGATCAGACACTGTCTGTAATGGCTGTAAGATGGCAATATGCCCCTTTCGAGGCTGGCAACTGGCCTTGGATTTCCCCACCTGAAGCATATAGATATGAGTAGGCAGCGAGTAGAACCTGAACGCCCATAAATTGTCGAATAATAATTATCAAAAAGCTTAATTTAAAGTTTATACGTCCTTGTCAACTTAATTTGATTAAAACTTCGGGCCTGAAGGATAGTATTATTCAATTGAAGCATTCAAGTGGTGCTTAGGTAGAGTTTATAGAAAATTGAAGCATCCAAGTGGTGCTTAGGTAGAGTTAATCGAATAGTCTAGTGGAAATGCACTAACAAACATCTTATCCCTCCTACCAAAAAAGATGTGGCCACGCATTCCATGAAGTTTATAGACATTATCTAGGAATGCTTTAGCAACTGTCTGGGTAGTAAATGAATGATGTAGTGGAAGAAAATGAGAATACTTCGTATATCTATCCACTACGACCAAAATAACATCGAATTCCTCAGCCTTAGGCAATCGTTCAATAAACTCCATGGAGATTTATGACCAAGCAGCTTCAGGAATAGGCACAGGGCTAAGCTAACCAAGGTAGAGAAGGCTTTCATGCTTATTTTTCTGACAAGTAAAGACCTCCTATAGGTGAGTCATGTAGGGCACTAATGACCTTCTCTCTCAAGTTATCGTCATTGCCTACGACATTTTATACTTAATAACCTTTTGATGATGGTCGCCACTAAATAAAGCATCAGCAACGAGGTTTACTCTGCCTTGTTTGTACTGTATAACATGCTCCAATCCCTGCAGCTTGACAACGACCTTTTGTTGCACATAAGTGATTCCTTTTTGCTCTAGTAAATGTTTCAATGATTGTTGATCAATACATATGATGAATTTGCTGCTGAGTAGGTAATGTTTCCATGTATAGATGGCCAACATTATAGCTAAGAACCTCTTGTCACAGACAGATAAGCGCATTTGAGTTGAATTCCAAGCCTTTCTAATGTAAACCAATGGTTTTTTATTCTGCATTAACTCAACTCCGTAACCTCTAGCTGAGGCGATAGCTTCAATAATAAATGCAATAGTATAATCAACTGTGATCTAGAACCTGAGCTTGTCATATACTGCAGAAGAGAAGGGCAAGATCAAAGCTAGCTTTTGCAAAAGGAACAAGTTAACGAGAACTTAAGAGAAACAAAACAACACAGAAAGTTTTGGTGGCCAAAAGCCATATTCTACTTTTTCATAATCATAACTGTAATAAATGAACTACATAGTGTATTCATAGAGCTACTGAAAGTAAATTACATAGTGTTCGAAATGTAAAATTACATACTTGAAAATACTTTTTGTTATTCAAAAGTTGTCTCCGAAAATCTGTTATATGGTGTCGGGGATGCTCTCTTGTGCATGCTTATTTATTCTCTTGAGGCTGTTGCTAACTATGAGAAGAAGTGCGCAATGGCAAAGCATCATCTTGATTGTATAATCTTTAAACATGAGATAACAAATAATCATCTCAGACGGTCACTTGGAATTAACTTTGCAGTCAGACTTATCATATCATCATCTCCATGGATTTGATCGAGTAACAAGGATACCGTAGACATATTGAGTGTGAAGCCCCTTTTAGCCATTTCTTTCATATAGGTCATGACATCAGGCTTTAAACCATGCTTCAAACAACCATAAATTATGATATTATAAGTAACACAATCAGGCAGGCATCCCATTTGCTCCATCTCCTCTAATAAATTTTTAGCTTCATGAATAAAACCTTCTTGGAAGAATCCTTGTATCATAACATTATGTGACCAAACATTTGGATGTAGCCCTTTTGAGCAAAGACTATTGAAGATGCTACGAGCATAATCAAGATTGTTGTGGTTGCACAAAAAATGAAGAAAGGTATTATAGAAACCAACATGGGAAGCCAATCCTTTACTATCTACCTCGTGATAGAATAATGAAGCATCTTCAAATCTTCCATTTTTCAGAAGCCCGTCTAAAACAATGCCATAAGTGTAATAGTTTGCAACAACACCAACATTTTTCATATCAGTGAAGAGTTTTGATGCTTGACTACTTCTACCAACACTAAAATGTCAAATTATTAACTAAAAATGTCAATGAAATAAAAATATTCTAGTGGGCCCCATGATCATACTTACGAAGAGATTGCATGGATGGAATTGAACTATACCCTAAAAAGTCATCAAATGTTTCAATTGTCTTCTACTATAGAAGATATTTGAGGACATTGTCATCTAATTAAACTTTATTATAGGTAGTCTAAGTGTAATTTTTTCTTTCTTTTGTAAATTAGCGATGAGGTGAATTTCGAACTCAGTACCTTCTGGTCACTACTCACTAGCAAAAGCCTTTATTACAGGTAGTCTAAGTGTAATCTTTTAAGAAGTTATATATATTCAATATGAACATTTAAAACTATAAATCGCCTTGATGCAAAAGATATTTAGACTATAAAATAAGTGAGAATATAAACCTTTTTTTAAAGGTAATATTACATTAAACTTGAAGGATTAATGATCCTTCATCATAACATCCTCCAAAAATAGCTGAGTGAACACCATAAAAAAGAAACAAGATTAGAGTTATCACAGAAATTATCAAAGGCAAAAAAAATTATAGTTCTAATCATTGAATAAATATTAAAACTTTACGAGCCTCTGACACCGTAAAGTTTAACTTTATATAGTTTATACACATCTCTTCATTAGCTTAGTGACTCCTTCATTGAAAGAATCAGTAGTAAAAGCATTCACAATACCACTAGCCTTCCAAAATATACTGGATCAAAGACTTTTTTTTTTTTTTTTTTTTTTTTTTGTAAATTAGCGATGAGATGAGTCTCGAACTTCAGGACCTTCTGGTCACTAACAAGAGCCTTTTCCATTAGACGATTTGATTAACTCAAAAACTTAGAAAAAGAGGGGAGGCGTATTCTTCAAAATTTCTCAATTGTCCTTTACCAAGGCGTCGATCAAGATATGTTAACAACTAGAATTGGGTGGATTGGCACTACGAGTATCATCAACACCCTTTTTTAAACTCTCCATTCGACATAAGTTCGACCCGACAACTAATATCACTTATAAAATCGGAAAGGAAAACAAGAGCTTGAATAGTTATCGATATGAGGTTTGTTCTCGTTTAAATCCACATATTGCTATAATTTACTTCATCCATCTTTAGAGATTTTTCAACTTAACATTTTGATGAAATTCCCCTTGCTTCTTTGAGTGCTCTAGAGGGGGTGACCCCATTCTTTGGGGTCATCCTAACAGTTTTCACACTCTTACCCTGAAATATACGAAAGAGCTAAATCGTAAAATGTGTCTCAACTGATTAGAGACTAAACCTTAACAGATTTACTATGGAGTATTAAGAAAATCATTTAATTCGAATCACAGTTGTGCGAGTCAATGCCAATCACCACGGTTAGTTAAATTTCGCAATTGAAAGATAAATTGGACTAGGTAGTATAGTACTAACAATTTCTTTGGACGTTCAAGATGCAATGAATTGAATTTTATATATAAGAGAAAACCTATAATGAAGCTTGCTAATGATCCTCACCAGATGAGTGGAAGAGTATATAATATTACTATTTTCTGAAATAAACAAGCAACTATCATCAAGAGTTGCAGGAGCTAAAACTAGGCTTTATCTCTGCCTTTTGGCTCCTTATAATGATAATACAATTCTATGTGCCTCTCCAGATTAGGAGGAATTAGTCATCTACAGCTCAAGCTTGTATGCCTTTTAAAAAATTCAGGTGTGGTCTATACTGATAGATCAAAGATCAGCAGGCCATAATAATGAAGATAGTGTCGAATAAATCATATACAACAATGACCAAAATTTCTCTCTAGAAATTCATTAGAATCTTATACCTCGAGACACCATTTGCAACGAGGAGAGAAATAACTTCCTGCAAGATGGGCAACCAGTTGTTAGCATCAGATATTGGCTAATGTACCAATAAGAATGATTGTTCACAGAAGCAAGAAGGAATGGCAAGCCTATAATGAATCGTATGACTTGAGTAATTTCATAGTTCAAACCTCTGTCATCTGCTTCTGCCCACAGAACACAGCGCCTGCCAACTCAGCACGATCTATCTTTCCGGCTCTAGGAAATGCAGCCTGTACAATACCATAGTCAAGATATGCATCTCACTAGAATCTCAAAAAACTTAGTAGATATTCATTGTAAAATTTGTAGTAACCTGTACATAGCCACGTTCCCCAGTCCACAGATCATCTGGTTGAGTTAGGACTGGTACAACTTCAACACCAGTAGATCCCCAGTCCTTGAATCTGTCCTGAAGTGGTTCAGCAAACAAGGATTAACTAGTGAAAGGCATAATAGCACAAAATTTTGATATCCATGAAAGCTTCATCTTCTAAAGAAAGGTTGAGAATAATACTTGGTATGCCATCCTCTTGTTGGCACCAAATTCAGACTTAATCAATGACCAGATTGGACTGTACATAATAATATTAAAGGAGTTGATATGATTAATATAGTATGAATCCAAGGTTGAAGATTGTAAAATTTTTGCAAAGAAGAATGCAAAGATCTATTTTCCAGGTGATTCGAATAAGAATTATGATATAACAATGTTGGTTATGCTGCATGGCAACACTGTCAGATGAGAACTTTATGTAAACCACGAGTAAGCAAACATTCAATTTTCAAAATTTTCTCTACAATAAATGTAGTTACATCGCCCATCCATCTCTCTACCAGCAACACCAAATGTCTAATAAATGAATGAGCGAAAGGGGCCCATGATAAAACATTGATGATGATCCGTGCCTTTTTCCCTACCATTAATATATCACCATGACAAAACCAACTATAGGGATACTAGAAGAGGATCTATAATGGAGACTTAGTTTTCCCCTCATTGTTTAAGGAAGAGAAACTCATTTTTGAGACACTATAATGATAGTGGGAAGTAACCTATGACCATATTTTAATAAGAATGTGAATAATATTACTAAATATTCAAGTCGACAAAGTGATGAAATAATATCTCTAAACATCACTAATACAGATTAACTACGGAAAGCTTGGCACAAAATAGAGGACAAGAAATCACAATGAAACCAGAAAATTTCTGTCAAGAAAATTGGAATCAAGAAAGGAAAAAGGCTACTCAGTATTTACAAAACTCCCATTGAAACTATATCATATATAGACCAGACAGTAAAAGGAAATTAAAGAACACGGTCATTTACAGCACCCTAGCTTTCAAGGTAGTCTATATTGCAACTAACTGCAGAAAAAGGTCTTAGGAAATATTCCATGATTTTCCAAAATAACAGACTTATGCATACGAAGTCAAAAACACAAGATCAATGCAAAGAGATTCTTACCTCGCCCATTTCAGAATAGCTTTCCAGCAGAACTTTGGAATTACTGCAGATTAACAAACAATGTTTTGTTCCAATAATTAAAAATTGAAATGATTGCCAGTGACGAACTCTGAATCCAAAGCGGACAATTTTATTAACAAAGGAAATGAAGCCTACCTAAAAGCTTAAGCAAACTATGTATCCACAACAAAATCTCCTCTCATGGGTTTGACAATATTTTCTCAAACTCAGTCTACGACAAGAAAGGCACAATGGCAAAGCATCATCTTCATTATATCATCTTTAAACATGAGATAACAAGCAATCATCTTAGACGGTTACTACCACTTGGAATTAACTTTGCAGTCAGACTTATCATATCATCATCTCCTTGAATATGATCCAGCAACAAGTATATAGTAGACACATCGAGTGTGAAACCCCTTCTAACCATTTCTTTCATATAGATCACGACATCAGGTTTGTAACCATGCTTCAAACAACCACAAATTATGATATTATAAGTAACATAGTTAGGTAGGCATCCCTTTTGCTCCATCTCCTCTAATAAATTTTTTGCTTCCTGAATAAAACCTTCTTGGAAGAATCCTTGTATTATAACACTATAGGACTTGACATCTGGATGTAGCCCTTTTGAGGGAAGGCTATTAAAGATGCTACAAGCATAATCAAGATCATTATGGTTGCACAAAAAATGAAGGAAGGTAGTATAAAAACGAACATCGCAAGCCAATCCTTTACTATCTACCTCATGATAGAATAACGAAGCATCTTCAAATCTTCCATTCTTCAGAAGCCCGTCTAAAACAATGACATTAGTGTAAGTGTTTGGAACAATGCCGACATTTTTCATATCAGTGAAGAGTTTTAATGCATGACTATTTCTACCAATACTAAACAATCCTTGAATCATAGCACTGTAAGCATTAACGCCAGGCTTGAATCCTTTACGAGGCAGTTCCTCAAATATTTGCCATGCATCGTCAATCTTTTTATGCTTACAATAACCATTAATGATAGTACCATAACTAACCAGATCAGGCTTCAGACCCTCAGCTATCATGAGGTTCATAAGTTTATTTGCTTTATCAGGTTGGCCTTGCAAACAATATCCATCCATTAATGCAGTATATGTAACAACATTTGGGTGCAGACTCCGCTCTCTCATAATTTCTACCACACCCTCTGCATCTTCTATTAACCCTTCCTTACAAAAAGCATCTACCAATATACTGAAGGTTCGAATATTTGGATAGATTTTATGATCAATCATCTGCTTCAGAAATTTCTTTGCCTCATCCCAACGGCTAAGAGTGCATAATCCATGAATCAATGAATTGTAGGTGATCACATTTGGCGAAATGCCCCTCTCTGTCATTTTAGATAATATGGAAATGGCATCATCTAGCATCGTAGTTTTACAAAGACCATCTATAACCGTGGTATAAACAATAACATTTAGTTCACAGTTTTCTTCTTCCAACAGCTTAAGCAACCGCACAGCACTGACAACGTTTCCACATTTACACAATCCATTTAACACAGTAGCGAAAGTGACCTCATCGAGCGCACACAACTTATCCTTAATCAACTTCTTAAATAACTCGACTGCCTTTTCAACATTGTCTTGCAAAAACAAGCCCTTGATCAGAGAAGTCATGGTAACAACATTCGGAGCAAAACCGCGCTTGAGGAAGCTAGCAAACACTGCGAAACCCAAGTCGGCTTCCTTCAAATGACAATAACAGTTTATTAAGGTGGTCATGGTATATTCATCGCCCCGCCAACCCGAAAGACTGAATTTCTTGAACAAGAAAAGAACATGTGAATAATGTTCCATTTTGACAATAATGTTGAATAACTTATTGTAATCCCGAACCGAAGGCTTAGGTTTCATATGGAGCATTTCATCGAACACCATGAGAGCATCATCAACAGTTTTGATATTTTGGCACATACTGTAACAGTTAGGGCGAGGTGGTCTAGGGTCTGAAGTACGGAAGCGTAAAGACAAGAGCATGAAGAGGTTACCTTGTTTAGCTGTCGGAAAAAACAACCCAAAAATTGATGAACGAGTGCCTGATGTCACCGTCTTCAACATTTCGACTTTTTTTAATCTGCTTAGTAAAAGTTTGGGTGAAAAGTGAAATAAAAGGGAATTTGATTCTTGATCTCGGCACCCAATATAGCAAACTGATTCTCAAATTGAGATGCGTGGTCAATGTAATATTAAGGTCTAAATAATTCAATCTCAATAAATTATAAGTTTAGTCTATTAAATTAAATTGGCTAATTTGCTGGATGCCCCCTATACTATTAAGTTAGTTTTTATGTGCCCCTTATACTATTGGTTGTTTCACATATGCCTCCTCAACCCTTTTTTGCAGTTTTGAATGATGAGATGACTATCGTATCCCTATCACTATTACAAAGTATAGGGGCAATATTAAAATATTTTAAATAATTAAAATTAAATTCCACCCTTCTTCTTCAACACACCCACACCCACCCCACCCTACCCCTACCCCCACGTAATTAGGATAACGTTTGCCCCGACCAATATATCAAATTCATCTCCTCTTTATGCACTTAACAACAATGCCTTCTCAATGATTCATCACCATCACGTTTTCCATGACTGAACATAGCATTTTCAGCTAACTTTAACTCAATCAAACCATTTTCATCCTTTTCCTTTCAATTTGTCAGATCAATGGAAATTTCTGCATTTTTATATACCTTCAGAAATAGTTGTACTGTGTATTGACTGTAAAATTGGGGGAACATTTTAGAAATTGAAAAAATGCCATTTTCGATAAAGATTCAACCAATTATCTCAGGCCCCTAATGAATCTTCAATGATCCGAAACGATGCCGTTCCTCTGCTCTAGACACTTCCCTTGTAGGAATTAAACAACACACTTCCCTTCTTCGACAGAGAAACTGGCCAACAAGCTAGTGTCCTGAGTTCATACCAAGTTCATCCTCCAAACTAACAGACTGTTTTGTTTGTTTAGTTTGCTGGGGTTGGAGATGAAGGTAAAGGGTAAATTCGAAGGCTTTATTTGTTTCTCTTTTCGGGGTGGGAGATGTAGGAAAAGGGTCAAGAGAGCCCTCTGCATTTTCTAGAAGGGCAAGGGGGAAGGGAAGCACTTTTTCATATGCATAGTCGGAATGGAAAATTTGTTAGCAAGGTGGGGGGAAGCACCCACCGATCTTTCTTCCCCGTGCAACCAGACTCAAATGTCAAGATTTGCGTTTCAAGGATGTTATGATTTTGAGAAAGTTCGAATTTTGACTCATTTTGAGCAAGAAGGGATGGGGAGAAACGATGAAGCAGGGGTGGGGGTGGGGTGTGTTGAGGAAGAATGGGTGAAGTTTAATTTTAATTATTTAAAATATTTTAATATTGCCCCTATACTTTAGTGATAGGGGTACGATAGTCATCTCATCATTCAAAACTGCAAAAGAGGGTTGAGGGGGCATCAACTAACTTAATAGTATATGGGGCCTCCAGCAAATTAGCCAATTAAATTAAACTAGCCATTTGTGCATCGTCCAACAGTGCTAATTGTACTTTTATATAATATTAAAATCTCACAAATATTGAACATGTTAAAAAAACACTATGTGCATTTATTTGCATTCTAACAAAATGTAAATTGAATTAGTTATGTTTTGTGTGTGGTAGTTAGTTATTTTTTTAATATAAATTCTTAACTAAAAAAATGAGGGATTGCCATGTGGCTTTTTTTAACCCATAACCATTATATACTAGTGGTTTGAGCACAGTCTCGCCTGTGCAATAATTTTATTTTTTTCGTAATAATTTTTCAATAGCTGAAATTATAATTCATTGTTATAAAAGCAGAAAAAAAAAAAAAGATAATTGCATATGATCTAAAATTGTTACTATTATTTTTAAAATATTGAACAATTAATACAAAATAAATACTTATTTATAAAAATATTATTAAATATATCTGCATAAATAAATAAAACATATATATAATTAAGATATGTTGGACAATATAAAGAGTTATTTATAAAAACATGACTAAACATATATGTTTATATAAAATGGATGAAATGGTAGTTATTTTCAAATTTAAAAATGGACACATGTCAAAATTTAATTGTGCCACATGGATAGCCTAGTTAATCTCTTAGGCTTCACCAAATAAACTCTTCCCACATTATAGTATAGATATTATAGGAGTTTTTTCTTAGAACCTAATTTAATAGGGTTAGGAAAACCTAACTTTAAATCTGGACCATTAGATATTGGTGGTTATTGTAGTGATTTAGTTGAGTGATTATAGGAATTAAATATTGGTGGTTATTGTAGTATTTGTCAATAAATTAGTAAAACCTAACTGTTAAAATGTTAGGTTCTAAGTACAACTATTATAGATATTTGTAAAATTAACTACATAATAAGAATGATAAAAATACATTGTATATAAATAACTTAATGCAATTGATGTTCAAACTTTAACAAATTGAGAAAATGAACAAATATTAAAGTGAATAAACAAAAGAACAAGAGTTTTCGTGACATTGTTACAAAATTATTTCTTACCGTTTAGTGAGAATTCTTACAAAAATCAAAGTGTACCAATTTTATTACTCTATTTTTTTGTTAGGCGTTGTGCTCCTCATAGGTTGGTTAGTGTTCCTTGTCTTTCACACAGACTGCAACACCACTTCGTTTAGTACTACTATGGCAAAAATACTTTATTAAAAAAAAATGGTGCAAAATTACTAATATATTCTCAAATGAATGTGTTGGAATATTATTTTATTAGGGATAAAAAATACTTTATAGAGACACAAAGGAGAAAATAGATTTGGAAGTTCATTAGAAATATAAACAATCATGGACGGATTCAAAGAGAGCATAGGGTAAACAAGTGCTCCTCTTGATTTTGGTATATGAAATTACTATTTTACTCCTAGTTCAAAATTACTATTTTATCATTAATTTAAATCATATAATATAGAAACAAAATCTGTAAATTATTGAGCCAACGTTTCAAATACTTCTTAAGCCTTACGGCAGGTTTGTTCCACACCACAAGGCCACATCATATCACAAATTCACAATTTTAATGTTTTGTGTCAATTTCTAATCAAATTTGTTGTTTTGGGTAAGTAAGAAACTTTTACTTTAGATTTATATCATTATATGCATATATTTTTGAAAAAAAAAACCTATTTTGTGACTTGGGTTGATCAATTTTGAGTTGCTTTTGAGACAATCGTAGTTTTGTTAATAAAGAAAAACTTAATATGCGTGTCAAATGAAACTGTTTTACAGAGGTTTCAAAGCATAATAAAGCGTCGTGGTCAATTGTAATTTGAATTTTATAATATCCGTATCGTACTTTTTTGTATTAGCTTTTAAAATTTTTCAATGGTTTTATATTTTAACAATTGTGATATCTCATACATTATTTTTCGCGCACGTCCCTGTAAATAATCAAACATTTTGAAATATGACAAAATTTCTAAACAAACAAACATATTAAAACAGATTAAGTAACTCCTGAAAAAATTAACTTATAGTCATTGAATTACATTACATATACCTACCTGACTATAAACCTATTTAACAAAATTAAGGGAAATAACATAAAAGGCCCCCTCATACTTCTTACAGCCATGAGGTATAAAATTGATTTGTTCAAATTTCTTATTTCAAATGCAAAAATTATGTCATGTATTGTTCTTAAATTGAATATATAAACAATTTCATTGCGCGAAAAGAACAAATACATTATACGAATGACATTAATGAAAAACGAAGTGTGCCTCTCGGCTATCATACATGAGGTTTCTATATCACACTTTCCTGCTTGTGGAGCTCCATGATGAGGTTGTCCATATCAAAATGTCAATGCATCCAATTCAATATATGAGTACACGAAAATTCCCATTCTAGTCCAGGTATAATAGTCTAGCATATCATATGGTTCGAAGAATCACAACTTTATCAGAATGGAAAGGCAAACACCTATAATCCGTGGAGGTATTGGACCATGGATACGCTAGTTGTACTCAAAGATTCATTTGACTTTGCAATAGAAGAACTCATCGCTGCCTTCGAGTTTGATAAGGCTGCAAAACATCTCCTAGCAGATTTTTCCTCCAAAAGTTCTCTAGAAGCCACTGCAAATGGCAAAAGAACAAATCAGCGGATAGCATCCATAAGCTAAGTATTTGTAAATGCTGCAATTAAAAAAGGAAAAAGGCTCATGAGATGCAGTTATGTAGTAACTTGATCTAGATTGGGCAAAGACGAAATCAAGAAAAAGAACTGCAACAAATTGCATACCAGAAGGCAGTGTCCTGCCATGGCTGCGATAGGGCGAAGAGATGGCAGAATGTAGAAGCAGCTCTGCCAAAAGTCAACACTATTACTACAATAAACAGATTACTGCTCCATAGTCCATAAACACCGTCATTATATAATCTTTAACCATTAGATAACAAATAATCATCTTAGACGGTTACTACCACTTGGAATTAACTTTGCTGTCATACTTATCATATCATCATCTCCTTGAATATGATCCAGTAACAAGGATATAATAGACACAGAGTGTGAAGCCCCTTCTAGCCACTTGGAATTAACTTTGCTGTCATACTTATCATATCATCATTTCCTTGAATATGATCCAATAACAAGGATATAATAGACACATCGAGTGTGAAGCCCCTTCTAGCCATTTCTTTCATATAGGTCACGATATCAGGTTTGGAACCATGCTTCAAACAACCACAAATTATGATATTATAAGTAACACAGTTAGGCAGGCATCCCATTTGCTCCATCTCCGCTAATACTTTTTTTGCTTCCTGAATCAAACCTCCTTGGAAGAATCCTTGTATCATAATATTATATGACCTAACATTTGGATGTAGCCCTTTTGAGGGAAGGCTATTAAAGATGCTACGAGCATAATCAAGATCATTATGGTTGCACAAAAAATGAAGGAAGATATTATAAAAACTAACATGGGAAGCCAATCCTTTACTATCTACCTCATGGTAGAATAATGAAGCATCTTCAAATGTTCCATTTTTCATAAGCCCGTCTAAAACAATGCCATAAGTGTAATAGTTTGCAGCAATACCAACATTTTTCATAGCAGTGAAGAGTTTTAATGCATCAGTACTTCTAGCGACACTAAACAATCCTTGTATCATAGCATTGTAAGCAACAACACCAGGCTTCAATCCTTTACGAGGCAGTTCCTCAAATATTTGCCATGCATCGTCAATCTTTTTATTCTTACAATAACCATTGATGAGAGTACTATAACTAACTAGATTAGGCTTCACACCCTCATCTATCATGTGGTTCAAAAGTTTATTAGCTTTATCAGGTTGGCCTTGCAAACAATATCCATCCATTAATGCATTATATGTAACAACATTTGGGTGTAGACTCCGCTCTCTCATAATTTCTACCACACCCTCTGCATCTTCTATTAATCCTTCCTTACAAAAAGCATCTACCAATATATTGAAGGTTCTAATATTTGGATAAATTTTATGATCAATCATCTGCTTCAGAAATTTCTTTGCCTCATCCCAACGGCTAAGAGTGCACAATCCATGAATTAATGAATTGTAGGTGATCACATCTGGGGAAATGTCTCTCTCATTCATTTTCGATAATAAGGAAACGGCATCATCCAACATCGTACTTTTACAAAGACCATGGATAACTGTGTTATAAACAACAACATTTAGTTCACAGTTTTCGCCCTCCAACAACCTAAGCAACCGGACAGCACTGACAACATTTCCACATTTACACAATCCATTTAACACGGTCGCGAAAGTGACCTCATTAAGCTCACACAACTTATCTTTGATCAACTTCTTAAATAATTCAACTGCTTTTTCAACATTGTCTTGTAAAAACAAGCCTTTGATCAGAGAAGTCATGGTAACAACATTCGGAGCAAAACCACGCTTGAGGAAGCTAGCAAACACTGCGAAACCCAAGTCGGGTTCCTTCAAATGACAATAACAGTTGATTAAAGTGGTCATGGTATACTCATCGCCCCGCCGACCCGAAATACTCAATTTCTTGAATAAGAAAAGAACTTGTGAATAATGTTCCATTTTGACAATAATGTTGAATAACTTATTGTAATCCCGAACGGAAGGCTTATGTTTCATATGGAGCATTTCATCGAACACCATGAGAGCATCATCAACAGTTTTGATATTTTGGCACATACTGTAACAGTTAGGGCGAGGTGGTCTAGGGTCTGAAGTACGGAAGCGTAAAGACAAGAGCATGAAGAGGTTACCTTGTTTAGCTGTCTGAAAAAACAACCCAAAAATTGAAGAACGAGTGCCTGATGTCACTGTCTTCAACATTTCGACTCTTTTAATCTGCTTAGTATAAGTTTGGGTGAAAAGTGAAATAAAAGGTTATTGGTTATTGATCTCGTCACCCAATATAGCAATTCAGTTGGATCATATTTTGGAATCTAATTTATGCATAGATAGTGAGCATGCTTTCATGCCTCAACGAGAACGATAAATTGAAGGTTTGATTTAGATACCTCAACTATTAAAAAGTTCTTAAGAGTGTATTTGAATTGAGGTGAATGAGAGGTAATTTTAAAAAAATATTGTGTTTGAAAACTAAAATTGGTATCTAGGTAAGATAATTCATTACCACTAATCCACCCTCGTTACCACCGATTCCTCTTAGATTTTCTCCCCTCCAAATCGAAGGAGAATGGGGGAGAATCACATTTTTAATTATATTTTCTCTCATTCCTCTGATTTTCCTAGTTTATAATTATGGTACCCAAACAACAATAAAACATTTTTTTCCCCGATCCCACCAATCCCTTCCCTTAGGATAATTTTAAAAAATTGAACCTTCTTTTCAAATAGACACCTGAAAAAAAAAAATGGCACCTAAAATGGAACAAATGACTATTTATGCGAGTTTAATTTGTAATATCACTATTGTTTATTGTTATGGAACAAATTTATGCGAGTTTAATTACTTAGTTAACTTAACGAATCTTATTGCCATCTCATATCTTAGCTTAAATTTGTTGCGTTAGCTTTATTTAATAGAGTTTCACAATTGTGTTATCTTTTATTTAGCTCGGTTTGAAGTAATCATTTAAGTGTTTGTGTGGTTATTCTTTATACAAACAAATGACCATATAGTCGACATTATTATGACATGATTGTGCATAATATACCATAACAATGAAGTATGATTGTCTAGAATTTAGCATAATAAGTAAGTATGTAATTATCGGATTTTTTAAAATGCGTCCTTAGGGCCCATGTTAAGATGTTAACAATAGTATTTGATTAAGAATTTGAATTTGAAACTGATGTGAAATATTTTTATCAAATATGTTGTCTTATATGCTTACAATTATTATACATCCTCCGTCCCTAAATGATTGGTACATTTTGATTTTTGTGGTCAAACTTTAAAAAAATTGATCAATAATTCACATTAAACGATAATAAATGATATAGTCATATGAAATCTTGTTAGATTCGTCTTAATATATATTTTCGAAACATCAACTTTTAATTATTTTTTCACATGTAGAATAAGAGATACTCCCTCCATCCCTAATTGATGGGGATATTTTGACTTTTTTGGTCAAAATTTGTAAACTTTGACTATTAATTTTTATTAACCAATACAAAATAATATAGTCAAATGAGATGTTGTTAGATTCGTCTCAATGTATATTTTTAAAATATGTATTTTTTATAATTTTTTCGTGTACAAAATAAAAGATATTTACGTTGTAAGTCGTGTCTTGGAGACCGTGAAAAAGCAAATGTCCCTATCATTTAGGGATGGAGGGAGTATTTACGTTTTAAATTGTGTTTTGTTGACCATGATAATCAAAATTTACCAATTACTTAGAAATGGAGGGGGTATTTTATTTCCCAATTTGTTTGTCTCCTTTATTTTTGCACACATTTTTAGAAAAGTTCAAATTCATCTTACATTATCTATTTTTCCTCCATAAATTTGAACTAAAATGACTATATTTTGGGATTTTCAAAAAAAAAAAAGACAATTAATTTGGGATAAAGAGTATATAAATGTGTATAAATTTCCTAATAATAGTACATAACCATTACGTTACCATAATGTTATATCGTAGACCAGTTACTAACCATAATAAATTTATAATGATTATTGAAAGAAAGGTTTAACATATAAATTGAATTATAAAAAAAATACTAATGATTTTCTCACTCCAATTCTTAATATTGGCAGTCCATCTCTTTATGATTTTGCATAACTCAAATGGTAAGGGGTTTCACATAAGAGTGTACTTCTCCACAAGTGTGTGGGTTCAATCCACGACAGGTGCATGAGTAACTCTGCATTTGCTCAAGGGATGATCTGCTTGTGGGTGGTTACCCATCATCTCTGGACACTCTTGAGGTGGAGTACCGAGCCGCTAGAGGCACATCCCGGATTCACCTCCTCTGTTGGCGATGGGCTAGCCAAGCAAGGCGCTTTAAATGAGCGTACCATTTATACACTACAACTAGAGTGTTGTTATGAACTGTGGAGTGAGAAAATCATTGACAAAAAAAAAATACTTCGTCAATTATTTTATGAATTTTGGCTTTATTCCTGCTTTGAAGTAGATTTTTTTGAATTTTATCTTGTATTATTTATTTAGTTAATTACCCAAAAAAAAGTCCTACTTGTAGGGATTAATGAATGAAAATATATAGATTGATTTTTGGGTTTGGTGTGATGATTCATTTAGTATAGGCATAATTACAAGGATTATAGTTATGAAAGCTTTCTTTTTTAAATTAGCGATGAGGGCAGGACCTTCTGATCTGTAACAAGAGCTTAAACACTATGCTATTCGATTAACTCTATATAGTTATGAAAGCTTTGAAATTGTCTAAAAATTGGCGGGGTAGTTTGAGTGAAATAAATTTACTGATTTATCCCTTCTTGCTTAAATATTGCTTCCAGTCATCTCAGCTGCTCTGCTCATCTTCCACCGGACTCCGTCGTGATGTTGTCGCAACACGGCATCAAACTCGCCGTTCATTTAATATCGTCTTACTTTGGTGATCTCAATGCTGTACGCTACTACTTTTTATATCTTTCTTACAATAATTATCTTCAAACCCTAGATGATCAATTTTAGGCTAATTGTTTTTTTTTTTGGTGGTGTATACAGAAAGTTTGCGAATGTTTGCTGCGTAGAGGAACTTTAAATTTGGCAAACATAATAAATTTCACCCAACTCACTGGAGATAGTGTTAAAAATTGTCTACTTGTATTAATCCATCACAATTGTGTTCAAGCCTTTGCTATTCAACAAGAAGGTATCGGTTCTTTCGTGTTTGTAGTTGCTGGTTCTAGTGCACGTATTACATCAAAAAAATTAGATGGCCGTAATTTGATTTTTCTTTTTTGCGTTTTTGTTTTTCCAAATGCAGGTGGATTTGGTAAGTTACCGAAGGTTACAACGCATTATATGGCGTTATTTGATAACATAATACATCATATGCGGTTTCCGAAGTTTCTTGAGATTGTTTCAAATGAGCTTGGTAAAGAAGTAAGTAGTTTTCCTTTGGTTGCACTTACTTATTTGCTTCTATTTGCGACGACTCAGACGTTCTTAAATAATCCTGTATCTGTACTTTATCAGTGTGAAGACATTTTTGAAGGCTTGCTTCAACATGGCAGGCTTTCGCTCAACCAAATTTTGGATAGAAATAAGCAAACAACAAATCGAGGTAAAATTGAGTTTCTTTCTGTACATCCGAGGTTACTATTTAAAGTAGTAATTAAATCTATGGTCTGGTCAGTAGACAGTAGTATGTGACTACGTGCTCTATCGAGGTCAGACTCTAGGTGATTTAGGACTTCGGGTGGTTGTCAGTGTTGCCCTAAATTTTTTTTTCCAGGGAACTCTGTAGACGATTCTATGCAAGATAGCTTTCATAAACTAGTACAAGCAAGATTTGTAGAGCGTTGCCCTGCCCCTGAACCTTTTATAACACCACCTGCGAAAGATGAAAAGAAAAAGGGCTCCAAATCTAGCAAGGTTGGTATTCCAAAACATTTGATCTAGTATACACTCGAGCACATAATGAGTTACGATGTGCTGTTTTTTTTTTTTTTGCAAATAGGATGAGTTGTTTAATTAATTGTTAATAGTTCGTACGAGAAGTCACTTACAAGAACCTTAGTTGGACCAGAGAAATGTTTTCGACAGGCCTTTTAGTCCTTCAGTTTCTTATGGTTCTTAATGAAGAAAATTATAATTATCCTGTGAAGAGTTCCCTTGCACTGTTTTGCCAACTGTAGTTTTGTTTAAATTGTTTTCCTGTTTATTTTCCTCTAAAGCAAACCTAGCCTTATCCCAACAAATGGGGCTTGCTTTATGGATTTCACGTCTTCATTTGGTTACTAAGTTTTACTGCGACTCAGTTTAAAACCATTGTGCTCCAATGCTTTTCTCCACAACTCCAAGTCACATCTGACTTGTTTCACTAAGACAATGTCGTCATGGTATTTCATCTTGACTGTATCTTGTAAGTACATACATTACCAATGAGAATCGAAAACAAAATCACTCTTAGTGTCTATGATTGCTGCATACAACATGTCTTAATAGCTTTTTCCTTACCATTTTGATTCATCTTTTTCGACTTAGAGGTCCCAAACCATGTCTTGCTCAGGTTAATTAACATTAATACCCTCTACTTCTAAAGCATCATGTAAATTTAGTGAATATCAGATGCATCCATCAGAATTGAAGGTGGTAGTAATTTTTTCTCAACTGTTATCTGCGTTATAATAATTTGTTGTTTGCGTAATACAAAAAATAAACATAGAGATCAAATGTATTTTTCTTGTGTTTATGAATTGATTAGACTAAAACTAAACATAAATATTATTACTTGTAGGAAATTCAACTAAATTATCGAGAATGTGATTGACTGTTCGGCGAGGTCATAACTTGTAGGAAAATGTTTCTTACAATTCCTATATGAAAGTCAATATATTTTAGAACGATGAGAATTACACTGCATTGGGGTTATGTTTTGATATAGGCTCATTTGTTTTTCTTCTTTTAAAAAGTGAATGAGTTTTTTTATCTCTAAGAAATTAATGGATCCATAAACTCCATGTGTGACCCTCTTATATTCATGATATAACATTCTTTACAGTATTGTTATACTTTGACTTTTCTACTATGTTTCATTAATTAAAGTGTCGTCGAAGTTGGGGATTACAGGGAAGAGGGATGTATATGTGTGTTCGGTTCAGGAAGGGGAAGGTGCATGGTAGGTAGGTAGATATGGTGTTAGTATTTAGAGTCACAACCTATGAGCCCATGAGATACCATTTCTATTAAGAAATAGTCAAACATGTATCTCTAATTCAAATGAATAAATTACTAAATATTAAAATTTTGAAATTACAGTTTGGTTGTAGGGATTCCCCTTCCTTTTTCCGTTGGTACAAAACACCTTCAGGAGATTCTATATCTTCTTCTTTTATTTTCATATTTTTTCTCTTTGAGTTAACGACTCACTTAGTACCACTTTCTTCTTCATTTGTCTTTTTGCAACTTTTCTCATATGCAGACAGCGAAAGTGGTGGAGACCATCGAGCAACTTGCATTAGCAGCAGCAGCTCCTATGGAGTCTATGAGATTTTTAGTGGATGACACCTGGACTGATCCTTCCGACGAAAATAATGAGGAAACCCCTCACGATGGGCCAAGTGTGAAGAAGGTCTGTGTCATGTGTATGTGAAATAATATTTTTATTTTTTTTCGAAGTTGATTGGCTTTTATTTTTTTTCGAAGTTGATTGGCTTACATTGCGTATCCAATCTATAGCGCAAACTGGATAGTATAGGATCGGATGATGCATCACTGTTGACTGATGGTAAAAAAGAAATCCTTTGGCGTGTCAATTTTGATGAGTGCGTGCGTTGTTTAAGGCACAAGGTCAGTTACTCTTTGTTAGAAGTTATATTCAACCTGCTTTCTTTGATAGAAATATTCGATCTCATGAAAGAATAACGTTAACATTCGCATAGGTTTGTGTGGAAAATATAAGAAGACGGATGAATCCTGAAGCT
Source organism: Echium plantagineum (assembly GCA_003412495.2). Taxonomy (NCBI): domain Eukaryota; kingdom Viridiplantae; phylum Streptophyta; class Magnoliopsida; order Boraginales; family Boraginaceae; genus Echium; species Echium plantagineum. The sequence continues at coordinate 12,635,538 of CM016563.1, read as the reverse complement.
GGTATCGTTCTAGAGGCAATCCTTGATTTATCACGGAAATCTGAGACTAAAGTCAAAATCCTAAATACTGGTAACTTTGTCCTTTATCTTAATATTTGGCTTTGGTTTCCCCCTTTTTCTTATTATTGCAATCCCGAAGGAGATCTCTTGAACTTTTAGCTTGGCCACGACAACTAAACATAATTAGTTGGACGATCCATTTACTCTTGTTATGGTGTAAGGTTATTCTGACGGATAAGAGAGAGGAACATTTGTACCTACATGTAAACATGATCTTCCATATCTTGGAATTATAGATTTAAAGATGTACTGCCATGTTCATAAACATTGGTTGATTTGAAGTTTCTCCTAGTTTCGAACTGTTCAATTGCTCATTATACATTTTTGTTTAACAGACATTATGAGTTTAGATAGTAGGGACTGTTGGTGGTGTTCAGTTTAGATGTTTGCATGTAACGTTAAGTTTAAGAATTATGCCAAAAAAAAAGTACAAGCCAGTTTCTTTGATATTGCCCCACATTTCTGTGAAGATTAGTTAGTTCTTTCTTACGTGACCTGTTCAAGCATGCTTTACAGTTCCACTCTCTGTAAACGCTATATATGAGCAAGTGATAAAGAAGGAAGCTGGTCTTCGGATGAACTTAGAAAGTACGCGAGCTGCCCTTGGCCAACTTGGATGCGAAGATGCAATACTGGGCGTAGATGATTTATTTAGCATTGGTACTCATATTTTTATTGTATGCGAAATGGCTGGAAATCTGTAGGTATTGATCAATCTAATGTTCATAAACGGTTTTTGTTCTGGTTTTCCATTTGCAGATCTGAAGACTATTATTGAGATTGCTCAGAGCGAAGAGGTAAGACAGAATTTTGCCTCTCCTTAATTGGTATACTTGCTTTAAAATCGGTCAAACTCTTGATTATTTATTTGGGGCAGGTGGAATCCATTGTGTTGAAAAGGTATGGAAGAGAAGCCTACAGAATGTTCAGATTATTGTCAAGAGCTGAACGTCTTCTTGAGACTGTTAAGGTATTTTTTTATTCTTCTTTGTAAAACCTGATAAACTAATTGTATAGACATTTAATCCGTTTATAGCCAAAGGACTGCTTTGACATTTTAAACTTATTAACGTAGGTTGTTCACTTAACTGTTTAGGTCAATCATACCCTATAGTCCCCATATTGTAACCCACCCCCAGTGATGTTTGAAATTTAAAGATGAATGATAAATGGTAAAAATTGTAGTTGTAGCTGGGGACAAGAATCCAATTTCTAGTTAGTTGCTAAAGAATATAAGTAAATAAGAAAATAGATTACTAGTTGTATTTATGCCCAAACAAGGAAAATCAGAGAGAGAAGAAACCTCTCTCCTCCTTCTACATACCAAATCCATGTTCTGTTACATAAACATTTAGTGAAGAAAATAATTTTCATGGTCAATGCATCTTTGTTAGTTAACCGTCTTCGTTATTCTTTTCAAGATAGCAGACACCACAATTGTTGAAAAGAACGAAACGCTGAAAATACTTTACAGGCTTTGGACAGATAATTACTTGGAGATGGAGGTAAATATTCCTTCCCCTCTCCTGTTCCCTTACTCCCTTAGTTAAGAGATTTAAGTTGTTATTTTGTTCTTCATTCTCAAGCATATATATGATGGCATCATGCTTGACTAGTTGACTGCATATAGGATCATGTAAATTTATGTTCTTGTGTACTGTATTTTGGAGACTCGGAATCAAACTCATGGTCAGTTTTGTTTTCCTTCAGAAAGTTAATGCCTCAGGAGCTAAACAATCAGAATTCTTACTTTGGAAAGTAAACAAGCAACCTCTTTGGGCCCATGTTCTAGATGAGATGTACCATGCTGCATTAAATTTGAGACTCCGTATAGCACACGAGCAAGAACAAGAAAAGGAGGTATAATGTATAATTTCGCACAAAATTAACTTCAAGTAGTCATTCTTCATGATTTTGTATCACGTTTTAGCAAAGTGGATCTTTACAGGTTTATGGTCATTAAATTTTTGCATGTATATGAGCTGTGATAAATTATCCTAATTCTTAATGTGCATCTCTCTTCTTGCTCGATTTATCTGCACAAAAAATCATCATAAGGCTGCACTGAAGTACTGTTGTACATGTGTTGCAGATTCTTCTGATACCTAAAGAAAAGCTTATCGGGGAGGTAGGAAACAGATACAAGCGCGTAGTTAAAGTCAGGATTATCTTGGAATCTTCACTTATGAATCTTGATGATGGCATCCTTCTCTTCCATGACTTTTAACTCTTAAAGGGAGGTATGTTATTGCTCAGAGTAGGGATAATCTCTTGTATCATTCACATTTCCCCCTTCTATATTCGTCCGTCATCTTCTCTCTGGTTAAAGAGAGTCGATGGTTTGTCCTTTGGTGAGATAAAAGAGAGATGTACCACTCCCTCCCAAGTTTTGACTTTGATGTTGGAAATTTGAACTCAAGTATGTTTTATGTAAGTTTTATAATGTTTTATGAATAATATGGTATGAGTAATATTTTAATTGTACTTCATTATGACATGGTCATTTTATTTTGAAAAATTCTGTGTCAACAGTTATCTCAAAGTTCGTTTAACTTTCAGCACCGAAATTGAAATTTTACCATCTTATTGGTAAGGGAGGGAGTATTTTAATTTTTGAGAATCAGGTGTTCACTTCCTCACTATTCAAGAGTTCTACTTTCGGGTGTCATCAACATGGGCAGACGTGGTAGTGTTCAAGGTGGCGGACTTGTTACTTAAGGTGGTTCAATTATACCATAAAAAATATGAGTAGCATAGTTGGTAAGCATGGTTGTGTACATTATTGAGGTCTTGCGTTCAACTTTTATTATCCACAATTTCTATAATTAGTATGTACCATAAAAAAGATGAATATAATAGTTGTGTCCACTTTGAAAGACTTGGCTTACCATATATCTGAGTCTAAGCTTCCCACTGAGATATGTTTTGGTGTCCGTTCGTAAGATACAACAAAAGAATAGGTCAAATTTGGGTTAAATCGAATAAATTTGAATTTTCAAATGGAGTCTGGAGTTGAGCTTGGGTTTTGTTTGTTTCGATAAAGATTCATTGAGTTGAACTCGGTGGAAACATGAGAAGGAGATTAATATTGATTGAATCGAGTCAAAATAAAACAAAGTATAACTCGGCTCGGCTCTGCAATAGAACGACATGGAAAGGTTAATGAGTCGCTTAGACAATAAGATGGTGTGTCGACACAAAAGGATGAGTGTGGCCGACTTGGAATTCGGTTCGTACGATGTTGAACAAAAATCAGATGATCTCTGACAATATAAGACTGTTCTTCATTTTCGTACACTGCTACATGCCACAAAATCATATGATCTCTGACTTTATATTTACTGTACATTTTTCTGATTAGAATTTCAATTCCAAAAAAACAAATGAATTATTTATTTTGCCTCGAGTTAATATCCCAATCGCTCATTAAATTTGTAGTGGTGTCTATCAAATTCTTGAGAACCTCTTAAAGTTCAGTTGTCACCCTATTAAATCTGATAAGTTTGATGTGATACTAATGTTGAGCAGCTTGACAAGATTAAGTGCAGCAAGTAGACAATTGAGGTGTTATTAGGTGGAGTGGTAGGCAATTTCACATTAACATTATTTGCCTATAATGTGAAGTGGGGTGAGGGGCGGATGTAGCTATTCTGAAGTGGGTATTTGAAATTGAAATTTATTTGTTTTCAAAACATTTAAATATATTATTGTATATAATTAATTTTTTATTTTAAAAGTAATTGTTCAACCGCATAGGCATGCAAATGTATGCATCCGTCCTGAGTGGGGTTCATGTTAAAAAGAATTTTTTAAATGGATTTTCTAAGTTATAAGCAACAAATTATTCGAATTTAATTTTAGTTTCACTAATATATTTTATTTTTTAAAGTTTCATTAATAGAGTTCGAATTTGTATCATTTGGATACTAAAAAGAGAAATAATATAAAATGATTTGGGTGAAAGAGAGTGTGATTTTTTTTTAATGAATACTTGGGTGTACGTGGTAACATTAGTAGGCATTTTCAGGTGTTAAATAAGGAAATGGACATGAGGCACCGACTACTAGAGTACGAGCTTATGAGGTCATGGTGGTGATTATGATAAGCTACCAAATGTATGTATAACTTTCTTTAACTATTGAGATTATTGTTCAAAAATAATACTTATAAACAAACATGCAAACAATAACAAATACAGTAATATATGTATTTTCCTCAACAATTATTTAATATTAATAATCAAATGGTAAATTAACAGAAGATTATTGACTTATTGTAACATGAAGCTAATATTCCCTGCAAAGTACATATAATAATTTTCCCTCTTGATCTCTTATTCTTCTATACCTCATTTGATCTGTGAATATTCACATAAATCTAACTCAAAGCCAGAAAACCAAACAATATGCTAGTAATAATGCTACCAATAAAAACAGGAACTTTTGGAGAAGCACCATTTCTTGTGTAGTAAGGGTCCACAGGATACATGTTACTCCCTGGTGGACTATTCATGTAAATATATTGAGAAGGTGGTGTTGGTACACTTGGATAGTTGTTAGCGCCACCACTTCCGCCGCTAGGAGGTGGAGGACAGTAGTTGATGCTAGGTGGCTTAGGGGTAGGTGGTGGCGGCGACCGAGGAGGAGGAGGTGGTGGAGTAGCTTGGCCACATGGGTTGTTGCATGGACACCCTCCACATTTGTTTTCTAGACCAGGTGGTAATAAAGTTCCATCCTCCAGCTTTCTTGAATTCAATTCACTACTTATTGGAACCACAATAGTTAGAAAAGTGAATAAAATAACCACCCCCAACATTTTCATGGCAGTTCAATTTCAATAAATTTTTGTGAAATTTGATTAGTATGTTGCTATTATTTGGTGTATGTATGTGGTGATATTTGTTGGAGATGGATCAAGAAGGTGAAAGAAAAATGGATAGAGAGGAGATGTTAGCTAACTAATGAAGGATGCAAAAAACTAGTATTTTTTGGGTAAGATATATATAATATAAATGGAGTCTAGACTATTGAAGAAACTTGGGATGTTTATATGAATATGAAGTGTCTATTCTATGTAAGGTAAGCTGGCTTAATATAGAAGTCTTCACATTCATTAAATTTGCATGTGTATGTGTGGTCCCTTTCAACTTTGATTACTTCATTTTGTTTCTTTAATCTAGAACCACTAAAAAAAGTTTAAAATCCAATACAAAAAAGTATGATACGGATATTAAAAAATTCGAATTACAATTGACCAGGACGCTTTGTCATTTTTTAAAACCTTTATATGATAGCTTCATTTGACACACAATTGCTCTTTTTTTTCAATATACACTACCAAGCCATCGCTTATCATCACATATTCGGTTGCGAAGACGACTTTTTACAATATTGGTTGAATAAGGTAAAAGTAAAGAAAATATCGCATCAAAACTAACTATATTACGCAAAATTTAATGCTTAACAAGTAAACTTGAACCCTTTTTCTAATTCCATCGCTGTTGCCCAAACATGAGTTTACTAGTAGGTTAATTAATTCAATGAACACGGTAGTTATCCTTGTTATAAATAATATAAATAAATAAACTTTATGTTTTCTTATCTATTGTACTAATTTATCATGTATGTCTTCCAAATTAACATGAAATTTGATCGGCAAATAATAAAATAAACTAATGTATGTCTTCCAAATAAACTCTATTGTACTAATATATTCAATTATAGTCTATATAATTTCAGATTGCTAGTAATTTAAGAAGGGTATAACAATGTGGATCCGTCCTTGCCATTAGGTCATTAGGTCAGGAAGCATTGGCCATGACACATAAATATTTTTTAGAGAACTTCATCATTTAATAATATTTAATTCGTTTCTTTAGTTGTCCTTTACCTAAATACTTCTTTTTAAAATACTTATTTATTTATCATGTAAAGCTGAAATTTTACATTTTGAATGTACTTTTTAACTATTTTTTCTTTTTATGTTATTAGCCATCAATTATGTAATTTCAGTTAACTATTACTTTATATTATATACTTTTATAACTTTTTAATTATATTTTATTCTTCTTAGTGTATATATGTGCAAATAGCTAGAAAGCTAACTAAAAAAGAATGGATGGAGTATTCATTTATTTAGTCCACAAAATATGATGATTTCATTACAACTATTGAGGAAATTAATTCCATTACTATAAGTATTAGTATAGCAGTGTAAATGAAAAAAAAAAACAGTGCACGTAGTAGTATTCATCATGAACATTTTAATTGAATTTATATTAGCTTATAATGTGTTCCCTTTTAAACCTACAATTCACATAGTTATGCACGAGATCGAGTATTGCGTACAAATTAAAAGATCAAACTTAATTGTACTTTCATTGGAGTGATTATTTCAAGTGATCCAATGCATCGAATTAAATGAAATAGTTAATTATTAACATCACTTTGTTATTGTAAAGAAAGTGGTCAAATTATTCAAATGGTGTCCATTTAGACTGGGAAAATAAAGGTTAATTAATGATAAATTTCAGAATGCCAACAAGAAGCTGCCATCCGATGAATCGATCACATAAATTTCCGATGTTGTTGTTAAACTAGCGAGGTAAGAATGAACAATATTATAAATAATAAATATAAGATGATGATAATTTAATTGGAATTTTGAGTCATATGTCACTAAATGTACTATTAAACCATCAACATAATATATTGGAAATGTGGAGTCAGATTGGTTTGCAGTATCATGTTGGACAAATGGCCTAACAATCTATGTTTACAAAATGTTACCACTTTATCACACATGTTTCAAAATATCCTTGTCAATCACCTATGTTAGAAAATATTTCAGTTCATCACCTATTATATTAATATGTTGTTAATAATATAATGTCAGGGTTACGTGACTTGTCAGTAAGTTATTTCGATCATTTTATTTAATATATTTTGGTAAATAAATCAAAAGAAAAATCTGAAATAATTCATCCCAATTCCGAATAAAAAATAATCCACCCCAACACGCATTTAATAAAAAATTTAAAGCGCAAGACCAAGTATGTAGGATATTTTTTAAAATATATGTGATTGATAAATACGTTTTGAAATATAGGTGAGGGATTGAAAATATTTTATAAACATAGATAATTGCTATAACCATTTACTCTTTTATATTTATATATGGAATAATGGTTAGGAAGCATGCACCACAAAAATAGTTGATAAAAATAATAATTCATAACCATATGAATGACCTTGTACGTTTTGGCAAAAATTATATTCGAATAATAGTTATCATCAACGTGCAACATTATTAGGAGATTACAAATTATAAATATGAATTTTTTTTTATAATAGGACCAACAATCGTTAACTCGTAAAGTGAGTATTGGTACACTTTGAGCTCATAATCAACAACTTTATCTTCTATGCATGTGATTGTTTGAAACATCATTTGCTAGATAAGACTTCAAGTCCATGCAACCGTAAGAAATTATAAAGAACGGATGCTCGATATCTGCATAAGCAGGCTACGAAATCGCGAAAAGGCCTCAAAATTCACATAGTGCTTGCAAGCCGCATGAAGTAGAGGATGCTCCTCCAACAAAAATTGAACTCAAAATTCTAATCAAATATTATATTTGTTTTTTTAACTTGTTATTTAGAATTTTAAGAGTTAAATTTTGAAAATTTTGACCATGAATTTAAATTCATCAGTCGATAAGAAATAATATAATCATGTTAAATCTTGTTAGATTCGTTTCAATCTATTCTCTTTTACTGCAACATTTGTTTGTCTTTTTATTTTCAATTTTTTTTTTCAAATAAAGTTATACTACTAATTATTAATTGGGTTTTTAAAAATGTGCACACAATTGATAATTAATTGAATTTGAAATTTGAATGTTAACTTGTATACTTATGAATATTAAATTTTATTTCTATATTTAATGCTTAACATATGCCCACATTTTCAAAAGATCCAATACGAATTGTTAATTTATTTTTAAATTTTATTATTTTCATCCCTATATTGAAATAACTTTAATTGTATTTAATATTTAAATAACTTAATGTCTTCAACCTAGAGCCATTTAAAGAGTATAAATAAGAAATACTCTCTCCGTCCTTAAATGGTGTAAGGCTTGTTTTATTATTGTGAGCACCAGAGTTGTGTTGAGTTGCCTCTCTTTCTTTAGAAGTTGATAAGTGAGAATCTAAAAAGTGAAAAAAAGAAAGCAGAGAGGAATAGGTGAAATGCTTGTAAACAAATGCTATTCTACCAGAACACAAGGTCTAAGCCTTGGAAACAAAACTAAGAACAGGAAATAAGCTCGAACACTTGAATAACTAAGAACACATTTTCGAAGAAGAAGAAAAGAAAACTTTCATTGATAATGTTGCAGAAGGATTATACAATAGAATTGATCAGATGATTTACAATGAGCTCAACAAATGTATATATAGAGCTGTGAAGAAAGACCTAATCGAATCAAGAAAGGGAGCCGAAAAACAGTTACTAACTAACTACTAACTAATCAACTAACAATAACTAACTAACAGAAACTGGCCGCGTGTAACCCACTCAAGCTGATCTGGAAAATATGACCGTTGCCAACACGTGAGCAGCAGCTGCCAAGGAAATCCCCAAATCCAAACATCCAAATTGAACTCGATTGCCAAATTAAACCCTAGCAATCACAGCTGCAATAATTGAAACAGTGAACTTAATTCACTGAAATAATTGCTATTGTTATCACCCCCCCTTCAAGCTGAGGCTTGAAAAACAATCTTTCAAGCCCAGCTTGGAATAAAGAGTTGAAAAAGGAATTTGAGGCAATGGTTTTGTGAATAGATCAGCAATCTGAGAAGAGGTAGATATATGAAGAGGTTTAATGAGCCCTTTCTGGAACTGATTACGAACAACATGACAATCAATGTCAAGGTGTTTTGTTCGTTCATGAAAAACTGGATTTGAAGTAATATGAATTGCAGCCTGGTTATCACACCAAAGAGGGATTGGCCTGGGAATAGAAATCTTCAAATCACTCAGCAAATATGTGATCCATTGTAGCTCACAAACAGTTGAAGCTAGACTTCTATATTCTGCTTCAGCAGAACTCCTAGAAACAGTGTTCTGTTTCTTTGTTTTCCATGATATAATAGAACTTCCCAAATAGATACAAAAACCAGTAAGAGACTTCCTGCTAATAGGGCAAGTTGCCCAATCTGCATCACTAAAAGCTGATAAAGAGAAGCCAGATTGCCTGGAATAAAATAGACCAGTAGATGGACATGACTTTAAGTATTTCAGAATGTGAAGAGCAGCCTTCCAGTGAACTTCTCTAGGCTGATGAACAAATTGACTTAGTTGTTGCACAGCATAGGTGATATCTGGTCTAGTGAATCCCAGATAGAGTAACCTGCCAATGATCCTTCTATATTGATAGAAGTCAGTCAACAGAGGTGAATCCTCATTGTGTAATTTAAGACCAGTGACCATAGGTGTTTTGGCAGGTTTACTGGCTAACATGCCTACATCTGCTAGCATGTCTAGGATGTATTTCCTTTGATTAAGATAGATGCCCTCTGTTGTCTGAACAATCTCAACCCCTAAGAAGTACTTGGCTGGACCAAGATCTTTAATGGTAAAGGCTTTATGTAAAGTAGACTTGATATTGCTGATTTCATCCATACTGCTGCCAACCAATAGAATATCATCTACATATACCAATAATGCAGTGAAATGAGTGCCCTGACTTTTAGTGAACAAGCAGTGATCATAGGGTGATTGTAGATATCCAGTATGTTTTACAGTATGTGTGAAAATATCATTCCACTGTCTGCTGGCTTGTTTAAGCCCATATATTGATTTCTTGAGAAGACATACTTGAGTTGGTCTTTGCAAAGTTAGGCCAGGAGGAGGCTGCATATAAATTTCTTCATTCAATGTGCCATGTAAGAAGGCATTGTTCACATCTAAGTGATGAACATGCCATTGTTTGAATGCTGCTATTGCCAAAAGTAACCTTATAGTAACAGATTTCACAACAGGTGAAAAACTGTCAGTGTAGTCTTCTCCTTCAATTTGTGTAAATCCTTTAGCAACCAACCTTGCTTTGAACCTTTCAACTGATCCATCTGGATGTCTTTTAACTTTGTAAACCCATCTACAACCAATGGGTTTCTTTCCTTGAGGGAGCTCAGTGAGAATCCATGTATCATTATTGTTTAGTGCTGACAATTCTTTGTCCATTGCTTGTGTCCATTGAGAGGATTTGGCAGCCTGTTTGTAGCTTGAAGGTTCTTGTTCATCTGCAAGATTAACTAGAAAAGCTCTGTGCATAGACAGGCTAGTAGGTAAGTCAATAAAAGGAAAGGTAGGTGGAACATGAGGAGAAGTGAGCACTCTATCATCAATACTGGTTGAAACATAGTCATTGAGCCAATTAGGCTTCTTAGTGATTCTTTTGTTAGTGTCATGGGAATGAGTATCATCATAACTGTCTTCTTTATAAGAACTAGTGTGAAGATCATCATGTGAGGTGTTATCAGTAAAAATAGAGTGATCAGCATGATGAAAAGGAAAGATAGATTCATGAAATACCACATCTCTTGAAATGTAAGTCTTTTCTGTATCAAGATTGTATACTTTGTATCCTTTTTGCCCCATAGCATATCCAATAAAGACAGCCCTGTATGCTCTAGGCTGTAATTTATCAGAATTTGGTGCTGAGTGTGTGACATAACAGAGACAACCAAATGTCTTCATATGTTTGATGCTAGGTGGTGTTTTGAACAATCTTTCATGAGGTGTTTTCCATTCCAGAACTGATGAGGGGAGTCTATTGATGATGTATGTAGCAGTAAGGATGGCTTCTCCCCAGAATTTTGTTGGCAGCTTAGATTGAAAGAGTATAGCTCTGGCCACTTGCAATAATTGTTTGTGTCTTCTCTCCACAACACCATTTTGTTGTGGAGTGTATGGACAGCTAGTTTGATGTAGTGTTCCCATGCTTGCTAGGAGATCAGTAGTATCTTTGTTAATGAACTCTGAACCATTGTCAGACCTAAACAGTTTGACAGTTTTGTTAAATTGAGTTTTGACCATGATCATAAAATTCTTGATAGTTTGGAAGACCATAGTCTTGTCTTTAATGAGGAAGGTCCAAATAGATCTAGTGTAGTCATCTACAACAGTAAGAAAAATAGTGATTACCAGCATAGGTTGGAGTCCTATAAGGACCCCATAAATCAAAATGAACAAGATCAAATTCACACTTGCTTTTAATAGTGCTAAGATTGAAAGAAAGCCTCTGCTGTTTGGCAAGAGGACAAATATGACAAACATGATCTTTATTTCTGTGTTTCATGTATCCACTCAACTCATTTATATGCATCAAAACATCATAAGAACTATGGCCTAACCTAGAGTGCCAAAGATAATCATCACTATGAGGAATGGAATTGACAGCATTGGTACACAGAAAATTTAAATTGCTAGGAATGTTATCTAGAAAGCTGGAAATGACTGAAGGTTGAAAAGCATCTTGATTCAGCACATATAAGCCCTTGTTCTGCTTAGCTATGCCAACAATTCTCTTAGATTGTTGGTCCTGCAAAACACAATGGTTATTAGTAAAGAAAAAGTATAATTGTGCATCCTGTATGCACTTATGAACAGACATGAGGTTAAATTTGAAGAAGGGAACATATAGGCATGAAATAGGAGGTATATTCTGTGAAATATTTACTGTGCCATAGTGTTCAATAGACTGTGAAGTGCCATTAGGGAGAGTGATGGCAGTGAAATTAGGTAGTTTAATCAGAGAAGTGAAAAAAGATTTATTGCAGCACATGTGATTTGATGCACCTGTGTCAATGATCCAGGTAACATCAGATCCAGTGTTGCAATTTAAAATACCTGCAAACTCCTCACATTGAGCATAATTGCTCACTTCAGAGGTAGTTTGTTTGCCATTGTCTTTGAGTTTATTGAGTTCCTTCTGCATGCTATCAATGCTGCTCATTAAACTGGTGATTTGGGAATCAGTGTTATCATTCCTTTCTCTATCTGGAACAGCCTGTGATGCATTGTAGTTTCTGACATTAGGATCAAAGTTGTTCCTGAAATTGGATGGATTCTGGGGAGCTCTTGGATTGAACATTCTTGGCCTGAAATTCTTAGTCTGGAAATTAGCTGGATATCCTTTAAGTTTGAAGCATACATCTCTTGTATGTCCTTTGATGCCACAATATTCACATATTGGTGCAGTTTTAACTTCATTCCATTTCCTAATGTTGTTGTTGAAAGGCCTGGCTAACATAGCTGACTGACCATCTGCAGGATTGAAAGAATTTTGAGAGACATTTCCAGATGGTTTCTTTTCAATCTGAGAAATCTTGGCATAGGCTTGATCTACAGTTGGCCATGGATCAGAGGTGAGCATTTGATCTCTGGTTGCATCATATTTGTCATTGAGGCCATGTAGGAATTGCATCAGCTTCCTTTGCTGTTCTTTCTTGACTGCCTCTTGTACATGTTTACAACAGCAGGTGGTTGGACAAGTGCATATTGATGGTGGCACAAGTTCTGCCAATTCATCCCACAAACCTCTTAGCTTTGAATAGTAAACAACAACACTCATGTTACCTTGATTCAGAGAGCTAATCAATTTTTCCAGATGATACAGTTTAGGCCCATTGGTGACTCCATATCTTGCAGTCACTTCATCCCATAAAATCTTTGCATTTGCTGTAAACATGAACTGTTCCTTCATACCTCCAGATATTGAATTTAATATCCAAGAACTCACCATGCAATCTGCTCTTTTCCATCTCACATAGATGGGATTTTTGGAGTCTGGTTCATAGAATTGTCCATCTATGAAGCCCATCTTATCCTTTGCCCATAGAGCTCTATGGATGGCTCTGCTCCATATAACATAATTGCTATCAGTCAAGCTTACTGAAACAATAGACATTCCAGGATTATCATTATTGTTGAGATGAAACCCAGCCTCAAAGATCTTTGGATCAGAATAAACATCATCAGGATCATATAGTGGAGGCATTTGATGGCTGCTGCTATTTCCTTCATTAGGATTTCCATTTTCTCCTTCTTGATTTGGATTCATTCTTCTTCTTGTATAAACTTGCAGGTTTGGATCGTTTAATCGCTCTGATACCATGTAAACAAATGCTATTCTACCAGAACACAAGGTCTAAGCCTTGGAAACAAAACTAAGAACAGGAAATAAGCTCGAACACTTGAATAACTAAGAACACATTTTCGAAGAAGAAGAAAAGAAAACTTTCATTGATAATGTTGCAGAAGGATTATACAATAGAATTGATCAGATGATTTACAATGAGCTCAACAAATGTATATATAGAGCTGTGAAGAAAGACCTAATCGAATCAAGAAAGGGAGCCGAAAAACAGTTACTAACTAACTACTAACTAATCAACTAACAATAACTAACTAACAGAAACTGGCCGCGTGTAACCCACTCAAGCTGATCTGGAAAATATGACCGTTGCCAACACGTGAGCAGCAGCTGCCAAGGAAATCCCCAAATCCAAACATCCAAATTGAACTCGATTGCCAAATTAAACCCTAGCAATCACAGCTGCAATAATTGAAACAATGAACTTAATTCACTGAAATAATTGCTATTGTTATCAATGCTGAGAGCCAAAGTCCCTTCCTTCTTCCCTTCACTCTCACCTCCTCAAAGGTGATTATGCTTCTCTGAATTATGTTTAATTTATGCATATCTTGATGATTCTCAATTATGGTTTTTATGGAAATAGATAATTTATTTTTTCATTAATTTAATTTCACAGATTTTCAGTGAAAATGTCAGTAATAGGAGTAACCCACAAAGGGAAAACAGTTGTAGGTGAAGCAATTCAAGTGAAACCACCAAAGCATCCAACTTATGATTTGAAGGGTGTTATCAAACTTGCTCTGTCTGAAGATGCTGCTGATATTGGTATTATTTAATTGTTTTTCTATTTTAATTGTCTTGTTAATTTTATGTTCATAAAGATCATATTTTTGCCCTGTTATGTGACTGTTTGAGAAAGGTGTGGAATTTAAATGAAATTTTGTCTACAGAACCATTTTGAGAATGTGAATGTGTTATTTATATGTATAAAAAGAGAACTTGCTGCGAGGTTTTAACCAGCCGAGTCCCCGCCCTTTACCATTATAAGTATCAATGTGAATGTAGTATGTCTATCAGTCTATGCATGAAGTTAAATTAGTTAATATTTTGAGAAAACATGTCTAAATTTGAATTCATATTGAAGCCATTTTTAGTATGGTAAAATGATCAAGTGTTGGTTTTAGTTGGAAGATTTTTGTATTATAGGTTGAATGATTAACCGTACTAAAGAATGCTAAGGGCAAAAGTTAATAGTAAAAAAAGTCCTTAATGGTTATATGGGTTTCAAAGCGTAGGAGATGTTACTTGTAAGGCTACTATTCCTTTTGACATGGAAGTGGAAGCTTATTTTCTAGCGAAGGAGGATGGAATCGTTGCTGGAATTGCTCTTGCAGACATGGTATTTAGTGAGGTTGATACATCACTGAAGGTATGTGAATCTGATGGTTCATTGTTGTTTAGTGGTTGAAATATTACCATTCAGTATTTAAAGATCCGCAGTGCATATTAATCCTATCACCTTATTAGGTTGAATGGTCTAGAAAGGACGGTGATATAGTTCACAAGGGCCTTCAGTTTGGAAAAGTACATGGTAAGACTTCGAAATAATTTTTTGGCCCCTAACTTGTTATTATTCTACTTCTCTTAGATCTTCCAAATATGAAATTATCTATTTTTAAACTGATTTAAGGAAAAGCGCACAACATTGTGGTAGCTGAAAGGGTTGTGCTCAATTTTATGCAGAGAATGAGTGGAATAGCAACTCTAACTAAGGTTTGTTACTTCTCCTTAGTCACTCTCAAATATTGTCATTCAGATACCATGTTATGTAGCCTAGACAACATTTCGTTGCTTTTTCTTTTCTTTTTCTTTTAGAAAACTTCCTTCCGGTCAGTGCATTTAAATGTGAATTATAGAGTATAAACTGTACGGCCTTGATAATAGTGCACTGCTGGCCGCTTGAATAGAAGGGAACATGGCAATGAGAGATCACTCACGTCTGCATAAAAGTGCCGAGTTGATCACAATTTTCCGATGTTAGTGACCGAAAGTGTATAATTTTAAACTAAAATGATTGAATCAGCACTTTTTTCACTCTTAACAAAAGTAATGATCACTCTAACAAAATAACAGCAGTGTTATGCTTTTCTTGCCAATCAAAAGTTGTAGAGAACTCACAAATTCGACGTAAAACGTTATGTTTGCAATTCTGAAAACGTCAATTCTCACATTTACGGTAAATTTTGAATGTTGAGGAGTGTCACTTTGTTCAGGCCATGGCAGAGGCAGCCCATCCTGCATGTATTCTGGAGACCAGGAAAACTGCTCCAGGTTTACGTCTTGTGGATAAGTGGGCGGTGAAGTTTCCTTCTATTATACTTATAGTTTCATTTATATGTAGTCTGTTTTCTTTTGTTTATAATTTCCATGGATTTTCCTTGCAGGTATTGATTGGTGGTGGCCGAAATCACAGAATGGGCTTATTTGACATGGTCATGATAAAAGATAACCATGTATCTATTGCTGGAGGTATTACAAGAGCCCTACAATCCGTGGACCACTATTTAGCACAAAATAATCTTCAGATAGATGTTGAGGTAGTCTTCATGCACAATAATACGTTACTGCCAGCTAAATTTGTATACATTGTGGATAATATGATTGCTTTTGGTAAATTCAAACCAAGCTCACCCTTATCCTTACACAGATTGAGACCAGAACACTAGAAGAAGTAAGAGAGGTATTACATTATGCATCTCAGACAAAAACATCTTTGACGAGGATAATGTTGGATAATATGGTTGTTCCTCTTCCTGATGGTGATGTTGATGTGTCCATGCTTAGGGAGGCCGTAGAATTGATTGGTGGAAGATTTGAGACCGAGGCAAGTCCAACTGTTCTCAACATTTCAAAGTTTCCTAATAAATCCGCTTTCTGAGTATGAGATTAACTTAAGTATCATATTTTCCTGCTATTTTCTACTGTAGTTCCATTTCACTGTAGACAACCTCTGCTAAATGATCCTTTTGACCTGGTTTGCAAATTTTGTTGTTTTCTTTTTTATGTATATGCTGTATAGTAAAACTGGAGTCTTTGTTGCTAAGTTCCTACTTTGTTCTTCAGTGGATTATGCTATTATCTTATGATATCATCAAATTTATGATAAATCTAGTAAAGATTGGATAAAGTGGTAGGATTAGCTTCACTTTCGTTTCACCTGTTCTGTTCTCCAAACTTCGAAGATAAATCTAGTGAAGATTGGATTAAATGATAGGATTAGCTTCACTTTCGTTTCACCTTTTCTGTTCTCCTCAGATTGAGCTGAGGCACTGCTATTGTTATAATCTCTAGTCTTTCCTTTGAGAATTAGTCGTGACAATAGAAGATCACCTCTTGTTCCATTATTTTTGTCCAAGAAAATTAATCAAACCACAGAATATTCGTTTAACAAGATTTGGTTTCTATAGCTCACATTGGGATTTGTGCATTGCAGGCATCAGGAAATGTGACCCTTGAGACGGTACATAAGATTGGGCAAAGTGGTGTTACCTACATATCAAGGTAATGATTCTAATACTTCCTCATTTTTACTTGAATAGCATACCTTGACTCTTTACAAAAAAGAAAAAAAGGAAACTGATTGGCCTAGGCTAAATGTGCTATTCAACATTTCAACCCTTAGTTTAGAGTTTAGTAACCATATCAAGGAATATTATGTGGCTGGTGAATTAGAAGGTGACAAAATTGGTAATACTACATAAGTATTATACAGTAAAGAAGGAAGTGTTTGTATAAAGAAGAAAGTAGGGCTCTATTCCTGCACAATGTTTTTTAGAAAGTTGGGCATTCTAATGAAAATGGAGGAAGTATTGCTGATTGTTATGTGACTGCCAAACTAACAAAAGTGTACTTGATTGTTCCGTGATCGACCAATATCTATATTCAGAGACATTTGCTGATTGTAATAATAGCTACAATGTAAAAAACAAATCTAGTTGCGACACCATGAGTATTACTTACTGATTAATTTTCCATAAGTGACGACATGTTGCTACATGAGAAATACCGTAACTCCTGCATATTCACATCTTTGACATATTGTACTGAGTACTGACTGTTGCCTGAAACTAATTGTTGTGTTATTTCATATGATGTGACTGTTGCGGGAGAAAATGTTGAAAGGTTGCATATAGTTGTGTGAACAATTGTTGTAGGTGCACTATGTGATGCATTTGTAGATAGGAACGTGTTTGGTTCACCATCGATAGTTCTCATGTATTATGACACTTGTATTAATGTACAGTATGATTGCTACATTGTTTTGGCACTTATGTTATGACAAATCAAGGAGTAGCTGCATGAACACTTTATTGGAAATGATGAGTTATCACTATCAATATTGATTAACAATATCATTGTTGTAGTGTCAGATCATAAGATAAATCCTAGCGTATTTCAGTTATTATTGCAATACGTGGGTTTACTTGTAACTTAATCCAAAAACTAACGAGATGACTCTGAATTATCTGTTACTGAGTTCAGCTGAAGATCCTGAGATGTTACTAGATTTACACATCTAGAGAATCTTACTCTTATATGATGAAATGAAGTTCTTTCGTATAACAATACTACCTCTTCTCTATTTTTGTCGTCTTCGGTAAACATAGAACCATGATGTGGGAAGTAGGTTTTTTGTATCTTCGTTACATCCTTCTCTGAGATGGTGGAAATGATTGAGCTTATATAGATTAAAGGTTAGGCCAATTTGTTTTAATGGCCCTGCATCTTTGTTTGAAGTGCAAAAAGGATAACACGTGAACTGCTTGCTTCTAAAGAGTGAATTCTCAGTGTCTGCTGCATTTTTCAATACTGTTTTGGCCATGTAGATGAATCATTGAATATACTTGAGATTATATGTTTTTCCAATCTGCAGTGGTGCACTAACGCATTCTGTGAAAGCTCTCGACATTTCCCTGAAGATTGACACGGAATTGGCTCTTGAAGTTGGACGAAGAACCAAACGAGCATAACATATCCCCGACGCTTGGTCATTTTTCTTTCCTTGTATTAAAGTGGTGCTGTTATGAGACAACGTCTCACAGAGTCACAGTTATAGAGTAATAATGCTTTCTGTAACATATGTTGCTAGCAATAGGCAACTGATATAAAATATAAGCTTTCTTCAGCTTCATGACATTTTGTTTTGATACTGCATGGAGAGTGAGAAGGTCGATTCCAGTTTTTCTCTGTAACAAGTTATAACACATCAATAAAAAGTTCATACATGTATAAATTTTAATTTGAACTAACTACTTACTCATATAAGGCGACCAACTCTTAGTGCTGCCATTTTGAACAAGGAAACGGTTGCAATTAATTAATGATAATGTTCATTAGTTTTCGTTAATCAACATATATAATTATTTTTAATGTAAACATAATATACATGACTAAAATATACCATTTTAAGATGGTACAAAATAAAATATTCAAAAAAGAATTTCTACCAAATATATTTATGTACCAATTTAATTTGTGTACCAAAAATCATTAAGCAAATTGGTACAAATTGTCTAAAATTCAAAAAATAAGCTTAAATAATCGACTTATTACTTTCTTTGACAAAATGGTACGTATCAAAGTTCAAATGGCGAAAAGTGACAAAATTTTTACTAAAACTAAACCATGAAACAAGTATTCGAGAAGAATTAAATAACAGATAGTACAAATTAATAACCTTTCTACACCCCTATGTTGTATATATGTTAGCTATTGGACTTCAATTTGATATTACTATGTAATGGCACTGTGCAAAGAAGCCCATGTCCTGGCTGATGCTCCAATGGGTACATTGTTGTGCCGTTTACATATTCTTGATGAGAAATAGCAGCTTTTCTCAAACTTGACTTCCTTGTAGGACTAGCCTCGAGTTGCTTCTTAATAATCGCGCAGGCAGCTAAAGGATCGTTCACTCTAGCACCAACCCTCCTATCCACATACAAATGCCATGAGAACAGTGTGCAATATGTCTGTTTTAATAATCGATAACATGAGTCGGTACAATTTTTAATCAGATCCAGTTAAAGAACAACATCCAAGTTCCATACCGGAACGTACCATATTGCAGAATTAGAGGGGGCATCAATAACTACACGAGTCACATTGGCAAGCTTTGTTCTCACATTAATGAGGCTCTTCGTAAAATCAAATTCTAGATAGCTTTAGAGAAAATTTCTGATTAAAGTGATATCATGTATTCATGTCAAATTTTCTCTCAGACAAGTCCGCAGCAATTGTAATGCCAGTATGCCACTAGACATTTTATTACTTTCTTAAAGAAAAGTTAAATGAAAACTGAGCTCACTTACCCCAAAATCACCTCAGAAGCAGCTCTAGCAGCATGAATTAAGCTGCGGCTGGGCAACCACTTGACCTCACGCTTAGGATCAGCACGCATAGGTGAATGGATCTTCACGAGCTTGTTGGGTAAACGAACACAGAAACAAATTAGGATGCCAGCCTAACAGTGGCGGTCCTGTTAAGGACTTCAAAGGGAACTTTGACAAGAGGATATGAGAGAACTTACTCCAAGACATTCCATCATTTGGTAGTACGCTCTACCAAGGAGAGGTGTATGGCCTTTGCGAGGCTCTGAAAAGTATCTAGTCCTATGATCATATTGTCAAACATGATTTAGATACATTGTTACAATACTGAAAAAAATTTCTATATATGAATGAGTAACAGGCCCCTTTTATCATTACCATTCTTGATATCCTGGATCAACTGTGAAACCATACATATCAACTGAATCACATAAGGAAAGAGCAAATTCAAGGGCCTTCAGTCCAGTTCCCTTAGCAGATGAACCAAACGATGTTCCCAGCATAAGAAAAACTGGGTTAAGAATCGGAACTTCCTACATTAAAAACACCATAAGTGTCATGAAGGAGAGTGTGTGCAGCTCGATTATATGTTTAATCTCATATATTCATGAATATGAAAGTTCCAAAACATAAAAATACAAATAAAGGACTGTTAGGAGCTTTTCAAGTCAAGGGAAAGGACCATGTGGCTATCATCAGCAGCTACAAATCAGGGGCAAGTGACCCTTTTTGCTTTAAACAAGTTAAAGCTGCATTTAAGTAAATAATTTGATGAGAATGATGGGAGAAGATCCTTTAATTCGAAAAGTAGCTGCTTGGCCAAGAAAACTTAAAAAAAAAAATGTAACCGAAATCCATCGAACTTGCCACTTTTTCCATTAAGCTTACAAAGAACTTAATACAGCCTTCAACTGTAGGAAAAAGTTTGGTCTACTAATGCTGAAGATCCACTACACAGTTATTTTTTCTTATCAAAGTTAGTCTTGTAATGATGTTGTATTGATACATCAAGAAGAAAACTAACCCGAATCATCTGGTTCATGATATCATGTATTGTTGTCTTGACGAGTAAAACCTCTTTTCCTCTGTCTGAGACAAAGGCAAACCTTATTATACATTTCTTGATCACTAGGAATCAAACAAGTATGTAAAAAACATACCATATAACTCCGCAACTTTGTCAAGAGCTTTGGCAGATCCCCTGTTGAGAAGCCGGAATGTACTTTTTCTCCCCACGTATTCTGTATAGTTCTGTATGTGTGAAAGACATCACTGTTGTGTTAGGAACTGGTACGGGAAGAGATAGAATTTGGCAAGATCTGGAATACATAAACTAAACCTCTATAGGAGCTCCGTTCTCCCGAATAACAGCATCATAACTGTCTATTTCCTGGCCAAATCTAGTTTTCAAGAGGTCTCCTGAGTTACCCACAACCGCACACCGGCTGAGCTGCCGAGGGACATAGGGTGGTCGATCAGGGAGAACATGTGATAGCTTCTCCTTGCAGAGGGTTCTGTTCTTGCAGCGGTTTCTGCATAAAACATACAGGTTCAATCCTCTTATGGCATTGTACTACTGTAGTGAACTTCTAAAGGCCAAAACCCCGAGGTATGCGGAACGCCTTAAGTATAATAACTAAATGATAAGTAACGTTGCATCAGAATTCCCATATGTTTAAGATCAGATGCTTAAAGAAAGTTGAGGTTTGCGACCTAGAGCATCTCAAACGTAAAACTAGGTTATGACTATGAAGACAAGCACAGAAAATAACTTTGTTACTGAAGGTTATCATCAATATGCGACATTTCAATTTAAAAGATTTAGACAGCTTACAAGTAAAAGTAAATTCATATCCTTGACTAATAACTACACATCCCAGTTAATATTTATAAATTGTTTTTCTACTTGAAAGAACTTACAGAAGTATTCCTTTGTTGATTCTTTGCCAGGCATACTCCTCCCATCCATTTGGTAAAGCTTCAATAAACTCTCTGGTAAGTATTGTTGTACTATTCCTCACCTGAACATATTTTTTCACTAAATAGCAAATCAATTGAAGCACCCAAATGAAAGCTGTATGTGAATATTTATCTAACACGTTCTGAGTACCGCAAACGAATATTTTAAATTGATTATTCAAACAAAAAAGGCAGCATATGTGGTATAATGATCCCATATATAACCATAATCCTAACAAAATTCATTTTTCAGCTGTGAAACAATACAATATATTTATACTTTCTCCGTTTTTATTTTGAGTGACCTACACTCACTTTTCACAAAGCTTATCTTAAGTTTTGGTTTAGTGTATGTGCTATTATACACTTCTTTTAAATTTGATAAGAGTATTTTATGTAAAACATATCAGTAAATTAATAGAAGGTGGAAACTGCGCGATATTACGCTATATGCAAGTAAAGGTGGAACTGTTGTTAACGTCCACGAGATAGGCCACTATTCTTGCATAATTTTATTTTAGATAGGATGTCTACCTGTTCCCATGTGGCCACAGCTTCACACAAATTAAACTCATATGATAAGGGCTCATGTTCCCCTGTCTTCGGATCTATCTGTTCAAGATGGTGAACACACAAAATCAGATAAGTTACTTCGTTATGATTAGCTAACAGTAAACCTATGTCTTAGTTACTTCTTACCAGATTTATTACCTAAATGGAACGATCATTTGACCATCCAAAACTTACCCAGTTCTTTTTAGTATCACTAGGGAAATTAACTGTAACTTTGCAGTAGTCCTTTCCATTTGTAGCTTGTAATCCTAATCCATTAGCACTCTGGAGGATGAGAAACAAAACTATATCCATTAGCACCTACTTTTAGAACTCCAGAATTGCAGTAGAGAAAGAGAAAGCATGTCGTTAAAACTAGCCTCCAAAGCATGATATTGCCTACATGAGAAAGTAAATAATTAGATGAACTTTCAAAATTCATTTCAACAGAATTAGCCACTCCATTCTCTTCTGAGTGAAAAACTGATCCAGTAAACAGGGACTGGCAGGTGACTAGATATCATCTTCTGGGAATATAATGGCACAAGCAAGTCCCTCAGGACTACCTTACACAATTTGGACCTTGCGAGTTGAACCTTTTCTAACTACTTACTCTTATATCAGTAAGTATCTGTGCACACCCATCAAATTCGCAATTTGTTTCTTGAAATTACTTAATATGACTTGAATTGTCTACTTTCTATTTTAGATATAGAGGGGCTCAAAGAGAATTAAATTCATGAGATTCAATGGAGTGAACTAACTTGTAGAATGCTATCAGCAACATGATACGCAAAGGTTGAGAAGTGAATGGAGACCAGAGTGATACTCTCGTACTACTTCATTTTTATTTGCTTAACCAACCTCGACTTTGTATAAACATTTAAGGATGTAGATGACTAGGTGCAAATGTGATATTATAATCCTTGAACTTAAGTTGAGTAAGAGTATTGTGAAAGATGTGAGCAAAAAAAGAATGTGGTCAATTTGAAACATTAAACAAGTATGAAAGGGTAAAGTGGTAATGTTGTCAGAAATAAGGAGATAGGCCATTATTGTGAAACATATTGAATCATAAATATAGTTAAGAGATCTTGAATCTTGGTCAGAAGCAAACGATGGAGTCAACAAGCCCTAAATCAGAATATATCGGGGAGACTAACCAATGCATCCATATTGATATGCAACCCAAAGGTATGAAAATGCTAGTAACAATACTAGGAGAGTGGCGATGGCCATGTCCTACCACCAAACGATTCATGTCAACATCATCTACAAAGGTTAATTAAGAGATATACTCATCACAAAAAAAGAGAAAAATGGAAAAACGGAAAATTGTTCAGCTCATTGTCTCCTGAGATTGAATTTGACTTATAATCTCATGAATGTGGCAACCGAATCGAAGTAACGTCATGAGACTCGAGAGGAGGATAAGATAATTTAAAAAAAAAACAAAGAAAAAGAGGTTAAAGAAATCACTTTTACTGAACTCATTCGAATAAAATTAATGACATTTCCTGCTAAGTTTCCAAACATACCACAACACAGACTTCTTTGCTAATTACTGCTAGTTCTGGAATCTGAATGTTACTGAAAACCATCATAGAAGCCAGTCTTTAGCTACTTATTAGCTCCACATCTACAAGTGAATTAACCTCCAATCCTCCCATACAGACTATAACAACTCCAGTAAAAACATATTTCCACTTTTCGCCCCCACCCCTTCAATTCGATACCAAATTAACACTCAGATGTAGTTGTTCTTCACACATTTTACATACAACAACATATACCAAGTAAACCCCAATGCTTTCAATGTAAATACAATATGAAAATCACTCCCGCCATTTTGAAAAGATCGTCGGGTTTTGAATTATGATGGTCTGTTGAGCTCATCTTTTTATGTATGTTGTCTATATGTCGTAAAAAAATACATACTTGTTCTTTGATGTAATGTATAAGTTACATATACCATTTAATTTAAGACTTTAAAGGTTGTTAATTTTGACCATTTAAAATCAAACTTGACGATCTTTTTGGAACCATAGGAGTATATTGAATCACAATAAGAGGTAACAGTAAGCGAACGCACCACACACTTCTGAAAATTCGATTGTAGAGACCGAAGAGCTTCAATATCTTGATATGATAGCTGAATTGCCAAATCTGATCATACAAACAGATAAAGCCACTAATTAAAAATAGTAAAAGCAAATCAATTTTGGCTATTATACGTAATTACACTAAATAACTAAACCCACTAACGAAAAAAAATATAAAAATCCAACCTTGGCAATTGTAAGTACTCATACTAACTAAATAAAAATAGTATCAAAAATCAATCTTGGCTCTTATAAATAACTACACTAAACAAATAAACCTACTAATTAAAAAGATAAAAAGGAATAACAATCAATCTTGGCTACTGTAAGTGATTATAGTTAACAAATAAATCCACAAATTAAAAATAGTACAAAAAAATCAATCTTGCCTATAGTAAGTAATTATACTAAAAACATAAAGCCAGTAACTACGAAATAGTAAAAATTAATATTGGGTATAAAAAATAATAATAATGGAGTAAAATAAACTTACAAGGAGAAGAAGAAACCCCAATTAAGTAAATGAATAATGCTGAAACTCCAGAGGCCAATGCAATTATGAAACCCAGCTTTATAAGCTTCATTTTTTGCAAGATTTGTATATATTTTGTGAATTTGTATGGTGAATTAGTGGTATATGAATATGTGAGTAGAGATCAAATGTATACATATGCAAGTGTATAATGTATGTGTGTGGATCTTGGATTTCATATATACCCAATTAATCTTATTTAGCTTCTTAGCTCAGAATGAGCTGTTGTGTGTTCTTCATTTTGTGATACAATTGGGACGCTAAAAAAAAGCATAAACTACTTCGATTTTTCGAAACTCACCTTATTGTATAAGGAAAAAAAATTGTAATTATTGGTTTTGAAAATTAAGTAAAACATATATATGCTTCTCAATTGTGTTAATTTTGGAAGTTTTATTTAATACTTTTTTCATTTCACTTTAGTTGACTTTATATTTTTCGAAACACAACTTCAATTATCAATAACTTTATATTTACATTATAGAAAATTACAAAAGCAAAATATTATGAAGTACTTGAAAAATGAATTTAATTTATCAATTTTATAATTTTCGGATAAATTAATATAAATTAATTTGTAATCAAAATTTGACACGAACGTCAATTAAAATTTAATAGAAAATTCAACATAACTTTGGAGTTATAATTCATTATAATAGATAATAAACTGCACGCTTGATTGCTTGTGTGTTAGTATCACTATCACTAATTCACTATCACATGTTACTTGCTTTTTTTTCCGTAGATAGAAGAACTTAATTAGTTATCATGGAAGGATGAGATTTTCACTATATTTACAATAAAAACCATAATTGTTTAATTCAAAACATAAAGGTTTGTGGCCATATTATAAAAACTGGAGAACTAAAAACAATTCAAGTTAAAAGTTGGGAAAAAATGTTCTCCAATAAAACAGGGACGAAACTAGGATGAAATTTAAAAGGGGACAAATTTTAAGAAACTTAAATAGATGGAGCACAATGTATATTTGACAAAAAAAAATCAACGCTTTTGCCAACTCTACTATAACACACATTACTAATAAATGTAATACTTATATGTTATATCCTTAATTATGAAGAATTTAGCGGGACGTGGTTTTGTCCCTGTAATAAAGGAAGGTGTCATCGATCCTGAAATCCTTGACAAATATTTTTCATGCGTCCATTTTGGTGAGAGCAAGACCGCGCCTAGCACAACCTTGTGTAAACAGAAGATCGTCTATAAAGTAATAGATGAAGGTCGTCTATTCTTGGCCAGAATTATCCCTATCAACAAAGCTTCAATGACTTGCCTATCCACATTCGAGCAGGATAAATTGGAAGTGCTTGACTCGGGATCAGAAGGTCTATTTTGCAAACTACCTGTAGATGTAATCAGAGGGATATTCAGATGATAACAAATGGAAATGCCAACTATTATGAGAATTAACATCGAGTGTGAAGTCAACCGAAATCCTATTTTCCTTAAAAAACGGTAAATCAATGTTATCAAACAGATTACTAGGACCATGACCATGAGTAGAGATTGAATATATTCTCTACAGGATAATAAAAGAGTCCCTCAAAGCTTCCAAGGAATGGATACTAAAACCAATTCCTTTGAAAACCATATCAATCCTGAAAAATCAAATACTCCAAAAAGTACTAATAAATAATAGTAATAAGTCATTCTTAACATTTTGATGTGATTTTCATGGCTTATTAACAAAAGTGGTTAAAGAGGAATGAAATTTATCAAGATTTTCAAGGAGAAATCAGATATGGTGAGCAGACCAGAAAGGTCATAGCTAGGCCTGTGAGCAAACGTCTTGGTTCGAAATTATTCGACGCATTCGATTCGAAAAGATTCGGCTCGAAGTATGTTCGAAGGCATGATACTGATACCTGAACCTTGATTTTTAGGTATTTCCAAAATCGAGACGAACGGTTCGATTTAGTTCGGCTCGATCACCCCCCTCCCCCGTCATTAAATAAGAGGGCTGAACCATTGTGGACTAATATATGTATTCCTTTCAACCCACATATATTCCCACATATAAACCTTAATCACTATATATATGTATTTAATGATAAAATCCTTATCAACCCACATATATTCCCTTATATGTACAATGTACTCCTCTCATTCTTTCATCTTTACTCTCCAGATCACCCTCCCCCTCCCCTTCGGCCCCTCCTCATCTCTTCTCTTCTCAAAAGCCGTTACCCCACCCCGCTCCCCCTCATGAGGCATGCCTAGCCTTGTGATCAAACGGATCTGTTCGAAATAGTCCGACGTATTCGACTCGAAAAGATTCGGCTCGAAGTATGTTCGAAGGCATGATACTGATACCTGAACCTTGATTTTTAGGTATTTCCAAAATCAAACGGTTCGGTTCGAAAAGGTTCGAAGGCATGATACCGAACTCGAACCTTGCAAATATTCGACTCGATTCGGCTCGATTACAGGCCTAGTCATAGCATTGGGCAAGAACCCTTGCTTACAAAAATAGTGAAAATTACATGAAAAAATCCCAAGAAAAAGAGTGGGGTTCTCAAAGCCAAATCAGGGGACTCCAAGAGTCCAATGAGCGATTGAATGCACATCATTGTTATGAACTCGATATTTACGATGGAATTCAAATCTTCTTCAAACAACTTACTAAGTTCACTAATTTCACTTCTATATCATACACCGACAAGGTGATATGACTATTTGATTAGCTCCCAAGCTGTCTTTGTTATGTAACATGCTGATGCTGAATTGCTGATTACAATTGTCATAACCTTACATTGGGTGTTCTGGTTCTAAATATCTTCTCATAGGATTGACAATATTTCCTCAATCTCAGTGTACCAAAAGAAACGCACAATGGCAAAGCATAATCTTGATTATATAATCTTTAAGCATTAGATAACAAATAATCATCTTAGACTGTTACTACCACTTGGAATTAACTTTGCAGTCAGACTTATCATATCATCATCTCCTTGAATATGATCCAGCAACAAGGATATAGTAGACACATTGAGTGTGAAGCCCCTTCTAACCATTTCTTTCATATAGGTCATGATATCAGGTTTGGAACCATGCTTCAAACAACCATGAATTATGATATTATAAGTAACATAGTTAGGTAGGCATCCCTTTTGCTCCATCTCCTCTAATAAATTTTTTGCTTCCTGAATAAAACCTTCTTGGAAGAATCCTTCTATCATAATATTATATGACCAAACATTTGGATGTAGCCCTTTTGAGGGAAGGCTATTAAAGATGCTACGAGCATAATCAAGATCATTATGGTTGCACAAAAAATGAAGGAAGGTAGTATAAAAACGAACATCGCAAGCCAATCCTTTACTATCTACCTCATGATAGAATAACGAAGCATCTTCAAATCTTCCATTCTTCAGAAGCCCGTCTAAAACAATGACATTAGTGTAAGTGTTTGGAACAATGCCGACATTTTTCATATCAGTGAAGAGTTTTAATGCATGACTATTTCTACCGATACTAAACAATCCTTGAATCATAGCACTGTAAGCACTAACGCCAGGCTTGAATCCTTTACGAGGCAGTTCCTCAAATATTTGCCATGCATCGTCAATCTTTTTATGCTTACAATAACCATTAATGATAGTACCATAACTAACCAGATCAGGCTTCAGACCCTCAGCTATCATGAGGTTCATAAGTTTATTTGCTTTATCAGGTTGGCCTTGCAAACAATATCCATCCATTAATGCAGTATATGTAACAACATTTGGGTGCAGACTCCGCTCTCTCATAATTTCTACCACACCCTCTGCATCTTCTATTAACCCTTCCTTACAAAAAGCATCTACCAACGTATTGAAGGTTCGAATATTTGGATAGATTTTATGATCAATCATCTGCTTCAGAAATTTCTTTGCCTCATCCCAACGGCTAAGAGTGCATAATCCATGAATCAATGAATTGTAGGTGATCACATTTGGCGAAATGCCCCTCTCTGTCATTTTAGATAATATGGAAATGGCATCATCTAGCATCGTACTTTTACAAAGACCATCAATAACTGTGCTATAAACAACAACATCTAGTTCACAGTTTTCTTCCTCCAACAGCTCAAGCAACCGCACAGCACTGACAACATTTCCACATTTACACAATCCATTTAACACGGTCGCGAAAGTGACATTATCAAGCTCACACAACTTGTCTTTGATCAACTTCTTAAATAACTCAACTGCCTTTTCAACATTGTCTTGCAAAAACAAGCCCTTGATCAGAGAAGTCATGGTAACAACATTCGGAGCAAAACCACGCTTGAGGAAGCTAGCAAACACTGCGAAACCCAAGTCGGCTTCCTTCAAATGACAATAACAGTTGATTAAAGTGTTCATGGTATACTCATCGCCCCACCGACCGGAAATACTCAATTTCTTGAATAAGAAAAGAACATGTGAATAATGTTCCATTTTGACAATAATGTTGAATAACTTATTGTAATCACGGATTTGACGCTTCGGTGTCATTTGGAGCATTTTATCGAACAGCATGAGAGCATCATCAATGTTGTTAATATTCTCAAAAGTGATGTAATAGCTAGGCCGAGGTTGTCTGGTGTTTGAAGTATGGAAGCCTAAAGACAAGTGCATGAAGGGGTTACCTAGATTAGCTGTCGGAGAAAACAATCCAAAAATTGAAGAACGAGTTCCTGATTTCACTGCCTTGAACATTTCTACTCTTTTCATCTGGTTAGTAAAAGTTTGGGTGGAAAGTGAAATACTAAAAGGGAATTGATTATTGAATATAGCAATTCAGTTGGATCACATAATCCAGCGGGTAAAGTGCCACATTGACATTAGTTACATGCCTGAACCGTTATAAATATAGTGTTTGAGTAAGTTTGATCGAGTAGTAAAATCGTAATTTCATTATAAAAAACATTATATG
Source organism: Echium plantagineum (assembly GCA_003412495.2). Lineage (NCBI taxonomy): Eukaryota > Viridiplantae > Streptophyta > Magnoliopsida > Boraginales > Boraginaceae > Echium > Echium plantagineum. The sequence goes on along the minus strand of CM016563.1, from coordinate 12,605,859 downwards.
GGTGTGTATAGTGTTTCCCGCTACAAGCCTACAATTAGAGTTATACTTATCTGAAATAAATATATTTTCTGTTGGTTTGATGATTATTCATGTTGATCGAGTGTCCTTTAAATACCGTCATTACATAATAAATATCCAAAATACCCATTTAAATAATACCAAAAAATTCCTATTTCATTTCTCACTTCTTTTTCTCTCTCAATCTACTATCGCAGATTTCTCACTTGCTCCGATCTCAGATTCCAAATCTGACCTTAATGAAAAACTATCACATGTTTTCAATTGAAAAAGTGCAAAATGTTTCAATTATTTTGCTTTGATAAATAACTAGAGTAGAATTTTTCATTCCTCAAAGAATCACAATTTGATCTTTTGAAAAGTCAATTTTATTAGGGTTAATGGCATGAAAGATCACTGAATTTTGCTAAACTTTCCATTTCGATCACCCTCTTTTCAAAGTGAGTGTATTGGATCACTTAATTACATTTTTTGGCTAAAATTTGGTCACTGGGCCATTTTAAAAGATTTTGGGTGCATTTTGTAAGTTTTTAACAAGAGTAATTTTGTCCGTTCACATTTATAGACATTCGATCATTTTTTTTAATTTTATCAAAAAATATATATTTTTAAATATTTTTCAATTTAAAAAACAATGTTTTTTAAAAATATCTTTTAATTTTTTTCTTTTAATTTTTTTAATTTTTTAATTAAAATAAAACTTGAAAAACTAATATACTGCAAAATTTTTAAAAAAGATTCATGTCTTTTATTAGTATATTAGTTTTTCAAGTTTTATTTTAATTTTAAAAAATTTAAAAGAAAAAGTAAATTTTTTAAAAAAATTAAAAAATATTTTATTTTAAAAAGTTAAAAAAATATATTTTAATAAAACAAAAAAAAAACAAAAAAAAACAAAAAAAAATGATTGAAAGTCTATAAATGTGAACGATCAAATTTACCCTCGCTAAAAACTTACAAAAGGCATGGGTGTCAATAATTAAAAAAAATGGTGAGATAGGTGCCATTGCTCCAAAGTTCTCCACATTAGCTACAATACATGCCCGAACCATTATACACATCCTTAGTGCTCAAATAATATTTTGGCTTAAATTCTGTCATATCCTTCAACTTTGGTCATCTGGTCAATTGGACCCCTGAACTTCGGAAATCGACCTACTTGCCCCCTCAACTACACGAAGTGGTCAATTTAGCCGTTTTCACATTAAAATTGACAGATTTTAACTTTTAATGAACTTCGAATAAAGAATACAGACCGAATAGTTGTAACCGAACTGAATACCAAATATATTTTCCCAAGTTCACTTACACAGAGCATTGGTGGCCAAAAGCCCCAAAGACATTTTTTATGTTTTCATAACTATAAAAGATGAACTGCATAATGTATTTATAGAGCTACCGAAAGTAAATTACGTAGTGCTTGAAATTACAATGTACTTATAAATACTAGTACTATTTCTATTCAAAAGTAGTCTCGCCAAATCTGATGTATGGTATGGAATATATTCTATTGTGGAATGTGGATGCTTGTTCTATGGAGGTTGTTAAAACATTCGGGCCTAATACAATATTTGGAGCATCAGCATGAACCGTTGCGCAAAAGAATTCAATATAAAAGGATATCTGAAGGAAATGTAATAGCAATCATCCTGGCACGCACAAGCGCTAACCGTGCTAGGTTCTGAGAGGGACAGGGCACCCTCAGGCATCATCACAAAAAGTAATTAACTGAAAGCAGCATTCGGGATAGGATGTTCCATCTCCGTAACATTATTTAGGTTGTTCAACATCGTCTCTATATGCTTGATCTCCTTCGGTAACGAACCAGTAAGTACCTATTACCATCATTAAACAAATCAGATAACTTATATGTTAAAAAATGAATTGAGAGATGCAACATTCCTTTAACAAGAAATCTCCATTCTCAATTGATCGATCGTGTTAAACTGACATTGGCACATCAAGATATTTTTCCCAAGTATAAATCTATAAGACCAACCGAAATTGAAAAAGACCTACCGAAGTTCAATACTCTTCACTGAAGAATGACCTTTAAGGATCTAGATATGTTTTCTTACAACCAAAGTTGGTAAAAATTGTGAAAATTTTTGAACTAAATGTTTATAGACGCAGCATGAATGATATATGCTCTTTATTTCCTTAGGCCTTAGCTGGAACAGTTTTGGCTTCAAAAGAGTGATTGGAATTCTTTCTTAAATTTTCTAATAATACCTCATGACCAGATTCTGTTATAAGGACATCATCTTCAATCCTTATTCCAACGCCTTGATACCTGCAATACTTAACATGAAATGATTGAAGTCTTGATTGACCAATGGGGAAAAAGAGGCCAGAAAATAAAAAACAAGTTTAACGATACCAACTCCGCTTGTAGATACAAAAAAAAAAAAAAGCTAGACGAAGGAGTGACAAAAGAGGCTACCATTGAAGTGGAAAAGTATGCAATGCAAATAGTAGAAATAACTTTGCAATTGAATTATCTCGAATCTATGCATTAATAGTGACCAACAAATATGACCATAGAAAGGTACAATTGGAAATTGTAATTAGGCCAGCTATGTTATGTATTACTGTAGAGTATACATGATCCATCTGGCTTATGAAGCTATATAATCTACACTACATATAATTGGGGAAGGGGGGAATTAGTTATTTTGTAATGAAGCCCCATGATTTATTAATTTCTTGATTGTAGGAATAGTTATAAATACAAATTAGTTTAAAATGATTTTTATATAAATTAGTTTAAATATAAATTTAAATACATACATTATTAACTATTATTTTTTTCACAATTATTAATTTTTTATTTAATGATTATCTACACTATATATAATTGGGGAAGGGGGGAATTAGTTATTTTGTAATGAAGCCCCATGATCTATTAATTCCTTGATTGTAGGAATCTACACTATATATAATATGGGAATTAAGGAATTAGTTTTTTTATTTGAAGCCCCATGATCTTTTAATTTCTAACCAATCAGAAAATGGCATTTGTTGATATTAAAAATAACCTCCACTCATATTTTAACTACTCATCATGTAATTTTAACTATTTGTATATTTTTGTATTTAATATTGATATATTTATGTTTATTCAAATTCATTTTCGAATATAAAAATATACAAATAGTTAAAATTACACTAAACAACTAAACCCACTCACGGGAAAAATATAAAAATCCAACCTTAGCAATTATAAGTAATCAAACTAACTAAATAAAAATAGTACTCTTATAAGTAACTATACAAAACAAATAAACCTTATAATTAAAAAAATAAAAAGAAATAACAATCAATCTTGGCTACTATAAGTGATTATAATTAACAACGAAATCCACAAATTAAGTAATCATACTAAAAACATAAAGCCAGTAACTACAAAATAGTAAAAATTAAATATTGGGTATAAAAAATAATAATAATGGAGTAAAATAAACTTACAAGGAGAAGAAGAAACCCCAATTAAGTAAATGAACAATGCTGAAACTCCAGAGGCCAATGCAATTATGAAACCCAGCTTTATAAGCTTCATTTTTTGCAAGATTTGTATATATTTTGTGAATTTGTATGGTGAATTAGTGGTATATGAATATCTGAGTAGAGATCAAATGTATACATATGCAAGTGTATAATGTATGTGTGTGGATCTTGGATTTCATATATACCCAATTAATCTTATTTAGCTTCTTAGCTCAGAATGAGCTGTTGTGTGTTCTTCATTTTGTGATACAATTGGGAGTTGGGACGCTCAAAAAAAGCATAAACTAGTTCGATTTTTCGAAACTCACCTTATTGCTTACCAAGGAAAAAAAATTGTATTATTGGTTTTGAAAATTAAGTAAAACATATATATGCTTCTAAATTGTGTTAATTTGGAAGTTTTATTTAATACTTTTTTCATTTCACTTTAATTGACTTTACGCTTTTCGAAACACAACTTCAATTATCAAGAACTTTATATTTACATTATAAAAAATTACAAAAGAAAAATATTATGAAGTACTTAAAAAATGAATTTAATTTATCAATTTTATATTTTACGGATAAATAAATATAAATTAATTTGTAATCAAAGTTTGACACGAACGTCAATTAAAATTTAATAGAAAATTCAACATAATTTTGGAGTTATAATTCATTATAAATATATACTAGTAAACTGCACGCTTGATTGCTTGTGTGTTAGTATCACATTTTACTTGCTTTTTTTTTTTTTTTTGTAGATAGAAGAACGTAATTAGTTATCATGGAAGGATGAGATTTCCACTATATTTACAATAAAAATCATAATTGTTTAATCCAAAACATAAAAGTTTGTCGTCATATTATAAAAACTGGAGAACTAAAAACAATTCAAGCTAAAAGTTGGGAAAAAATGTTCTCCAATAAAACAGAGACGAAACCAGGATGAAATTTAAAAGAAGACAAATTTTAAGAAATTTAAATAGATGGGGCACAATGTATATTTGACAAAAAAAAAATCAACGCTTTTGCCAACTCTACTATAACACACATTGCTAATAAATGTAATACTTATATGTTACTTATATCCTTAATTCTGAAGAATTTAGCGGGACGTGGTTTTGTCCCTGCAATAAAGGAAGGTGCCATCGATCCTGAAATCCTTGACAAATATTTTTCATGCGTCCATTTTGGTGAGAGCAAGACCGCGCCTAGCACAAACTTGTGTAAACAGAAGATCGTCTATAAAATAATAGATGAAGGTCGTCTATTCTTAGCCAGAATTATCCCTATCAACAAAGCTTCAATGACTTGCCTATCCACATTCGAGGAGGATAAATTGAAAGTGCTTGACTCGGGATCAGAAAGTCTATTTTCCAAACTACTTGTAGATGTAATCAGAGGGATATTCAGATGATAACAAATGGAAATGCCAACTATTATGAGAATTGATATGGAGTGTGAAGTCAACCGAAATCCTATTTTCCTTAAGAAACAGTAAATCAATGTTATCAAACAGATTCCTAGGACCATGACCATGTGTAGAGATCGAATGTATTCTCTAAATGATAATAAAAGAGTCCCTCAAAGCTTCCAAGGAATGGATACTAAAACCAATTCATTTGAAAACCATATCAATCCTGAAAAGTCAAATACTCCAAAGAGTACTAATAAATAATATAGTAATAAGTCATTCTTAACATTTTGATGTGATTCTCATGGCTTATTAACAAAAGTGGCTAAAGAGGAATGAAATTTATCAAGATTTTCAAGGAGAAATCAGATATGGTGAGCAGACCAGAAGGGTCGTAACATTGGCAAGAACAAAAGATGTGATAAATTTCCTCTTGACCTTGCTTAGAAAAATAGTAAAAATTACATGAAAAAATCACAAGAAAAAGAGTGGGGTTCTGAAAGCCAAATCGGGGGACTCCAAGAGTCCAATGAGCGATTGAATGCACATCATTATTATAAACTCGATATTTACGATGGAATTCAAATCTTCTTCAAACAACTTACTAAGTTCACTACTTTCTCTACTATATCATACACCGACACGGTGATATGACTATTTGATTAGCTCCCAAGCTGTCTTTTTTATGTAACATGCTGATGCTGAATTGCTGATTACAATTGTCATAACCTTACATTGGGTGTTCTGGTTCTAAATATCTTCTCATAGGATTGACAATATTTCCTCAATCTCAGTGTACCAAAAGAAACGCACAATGGCAAAGCATAATCTTGATTATATAATCTTTAAGCATTAGATAACAAATAATCATCTTAGACTGTTACTACCACTTGGAATTAACTTTGCAGTCAGACTTATCATATCATCATCTCCTTGAATATGATCCAGCAACAAGGATATAGTAGACACATTGAGTGTGAAGCCCCTTCTAACCATTTCTTTCATATAGGTCAGGACATCAGGTTTGGAACCATGCTTCAAACAGCCACAAATTATGATATTATAAGTAACACAATCAGGCAGGCATCCCACTTGCTCCATTTCCCCTAATAGATTTTTTGCTTCCCGAATAAAACCTTCTTGAAAGAATCCTTGTATCATAACACTATATGTCTTAACATTTGGATGTATCCCTTTTGAGGGAAGGCTATTAAAGATGCTACGAGCATAATCAAGATCATTATGGTGGCACAAAAAATGAAGGAAGGTGGTATAGAAACCAACATGGGAAGCCAATCCTTTACTATCTACCTCATGATAGAATAATGAAGCATCTTCAAATCTTGCGTTGTCGAGAAGCCCTTCTAAAACAATCCCGTAGGTGTAATGATCGGCGACAATGCCGACATTTTTCATATCAGTGAAGAGTTTTACTGCATCAGTACTTCTAGCGACACTAAACAATCCTTGTATCATAACATTGTAAGCAATAACACCAGGCTTCAATCCTTTACGAGGCAGTTCTACGAATATTTTCCATGCATGGTCGATCTTTTTATGCTTACAATAACCATTAATGATGATACCATAACTAACCAGATTAGGCTTCACACCCTCAGCTATCATGAGGTTCAAAAGTTTATTTGCTTTACCAGGTTTGCCTTGTAAACAATATCCATCCATTAATGCATTATATGTAAACACATTTGGGTGCAAACTCCGCTCTCTCATAATTTCTATCACACCCTCTGCATCTTCTATTAACCCTTCCTTACAAAACGCATCTACAAACATACTGAAGGTTCTAATATCTGGATAGATTTTATGATTAATCATCTGCTTCAAAAATTTCTTTGCCTCATCCCAACGGCTAAGGGTGCACAATCCATGAATTAATGTAGTGTAGGTGATCACATCTGGGGAAATGTCTCTCCCGGTCATTTTAGTTAATAGGGAAATGGCATCATCTAGCATCGTACTTTTACAAAGACCATCGATAACCGTGTTATAAACAACAACACCTAGTTCACAGTTTTCGCCCTCCAACAGCTCAAGCAACCGCGCTGCACTGACAACATTTCCACATTTACACAATCCATTTAACACAGTAGCAAAAGTGACCTCATCAAGCGCACACAACTTATCCTTAATCAACTTCTTAAATAACTCAACTGCCTTTTCAACATTGTCTTGTAAAAACAAGCCCTTGATCAGAGAAGTCATGGTAACAGTATCAGGAGCAAAACCGCGCTTGAGGAAGCTAGCAAATACTGTGAAACCCAAGTCGGCTTCCTTCATATGACAATAACAGTTGATTAAAGTGGTCATGGTATATTCATTGCCCCGCCAACCCGAGAGACTCAATTTCTTGAACAAGAAAAGAACATGTGAATAATGTTCCATTTTGACAATAATGTTGAATAACTTATTGTAATTAGGAATAGAAGGCTTAGGTTTCATTTGAAGCATTTCATCGAACAACATGAGAGCACCATCAATGTTGTTGATGTTCTCGAACATATTATTACTTTTAGGACGAGGTGGTCTAGTGTTTGAAGTATGGAAACCTAAAGACAAGACCATGAAGGAGTTACCTTGTTTAGCTGTCGGAACAAACAACCGAGAGACTGCTGAACTATTTTTTGACTTCGCTGCCTTCAACATTTCTACTCTTTTAATCTGCTTAGTTAAAGTTTGGGTGGAAAGTGAAATAAAACTATAAAAGCGAACTAAATAAAAGGCTTATTTTCTTTTGGCACCCTGAAGTATTGAGACGCTTTTAATTTGCCCCCTGAATGATTTATCTTTTCAATTTACCCCCTGAACGATTTATCTTTTCAATTTACCCTCTATTTTTTTCGTTCCGCCCCCTGAAGTATTTTTTTCACCAAAAAAGTGAATTGAGGTAAGGGCAAAATCGGAAATGCACATATAATTAGATTTTGAGGCAAAATTTGTAATAATTAAAGATGTGGGTTCACTAATAAAATTCAAAAAGATATTTTTCCTTAATAAATAATTAAAAAAAAAACCCTCCTTCTTCCCCACCCCACCCCTACCCAACCCCCTCATTCATCTTCCCCGTAACCCCCCTCCTTAATATTTTTCCTTGATTGTTACTTTGTGCAGACGACATCTGATACTTTGTTAAAGCAACAAATTTTTGCTGACCTTGAGGCATATTGCTCTCAGAAATGCATACTTGCTTTTAGTACTTCCAATATCAACGTAGATTGGCTTGGAGAAAAGACAAAATCTAGCCACCGAATTGTTGGTTTACACCTTATGAGGTAGAAATATCACAGCATGTGATGCTAATTGCTTCATTACACCTTCAAAGATGTTTTAGGTTTTCTCATGGATGTGTGAATGCAGTCCTGCACCTGGCGTGCCTCTCCTGGAAATAGTTCGTCTGGAGAAAAGGAGGGGGGGGGGGGGGTTACGGGGAAGATGAATGAGGGGGTTGGGTAGGGGTGGGGTGGGGAAGAAGGAGGGGGATTTTTTAAAATTATTTATTAAGGAAAAATATTTTTTTGAATTTTATTAGTGAACCCGTATCTTTAATTATTACAAATTTTGTCTCAAAATCTAATTATATATGCATTTCCAATTTTGCCCTTGCCTCAATTCTATCGAAAAAAGAAATCGAAAAAATCGAAAAAAGAAATATCGAAAAATCGAAAATAGAAATATCGAAAAATCGAAAAGAAAAATCGAAAAAGAAAAATCGAAAAAAGAAATCGAAAAGAAAAAGAAAAAGAAAAAAAAAATTGAAAAAAAGAAACCGAAAAAAAAGTTGAAAAGATTTTGAAAAAAAAATTACAAAAAAAACCAAAAAAAAAATCAAAAAGAAATTGAAAAAAGAAACCAGGAAAAAATCGAAAAAAAAAACTGAAAAAACATTAATTTTGTAAGGGGTATTTTTGTCAATTCATCCCCCTTTTGTGCCAATTTACTAAAAATTGTAATAAGGTGCTCCAAGTTAATTTTTTCTCTCAAAAGTGCTAGTCCAATTTCTCGTAACTATATACTGTCAGTGTTCTGCCATGGCTGCTTTAGGGCGAAGAGATGGCGGAATGTAGAAGCAGTTCTACCACAAGTCAACACTATTACTACAAGAAACAGATTACTGCTTCATAAACACTGCCATCATATCACCTTTAACCATTAGATCACAAATAATCATCTTAACGGTTACTACCACTTGGAACTAACATTGCAGTCAGACTTATCATATCATCATCTCCTTGAATATGATCCAGTAACAAAGACATAGTAGACACATCGAGTGTGAAGCCCCTTCTAGCCATTTCTTTCATATAGGTCACGATATCAGGTTTGGAACCATGCTTCAAACAACCACGAATTATGATATTATAAGTAACATAGTTAGGTAGGCATCCCTTTTGCTCCATCTCCTCTAATAAATTTTTTGCTTCCTGAATAAAACCTTCTTGGAAGAATCCTTCTATCATAATACTATATGACCAAACATTTGGATGTAGCCCTTTTGAGGGAAGGCTATTAAAGATGCTACGAGCATAATCAAGATCATTATGGTTGCACAAAAAATGAAGGAAGGTAGTATAAAAACGAACATCGCAAGCCAATCCTTTACTATCTACCTCATGATAGAATAATGAAGCATCTTCAAATCTTCCATTCTTCAGAAGCCCGTCTAAAACAATGACATTAGTGTAAGTGTTTGGAACAATGCCGACATTTTTCATATCAGTGAAGAGTTTTAATGCATGACTATTTCTACCGATACTAAACAATCCTTGAATCATAGCACTGTAAGCATTAACGCCAGGCTTGAATCCTTTACGAGGCAGTTCCTCAAATATTTGCCATGCATCGTCAATCTTTTTATGCTTACAATAACCATTAATGATAGTACCATAACTAACCAGATCAGGCTTCAGACCCTCAGCTATCATGAGGTTCATAAGTTTATTTGCTTTATCAGGTTGGCCTTGCAAACAATATCCATCCATTAATGCATTATATGTAACAACATTTGGGTGCAGACTCCGCTCTCTCATAATTTCTACCACACCCTCTGCATCTTCTATTAACCCTTCCTTACAGAAAGCATCAACCAACGTATTGAAGGTTCGAATATTTGGATAGATTTTATGATCAATCATCTGTTTCAGAAATTTCTTTGCCTCATCCCAACGGCTAAGAGTGCATAATCCATGAATCAATGAATTGTAGGTGATCACATTTGGCGAAATGCCCCTCTCTGTCATTTTAGATAATATGGAAATGGCATCATCTAGCATCGTACTTTTACAAAGACCATCAATAACTGTGCTATAAACAATAACATCTAGTTCACAGTTTTCTTCCTCCAACAGCTCAAGCAACCGCACAGCACTGACAACATTTCCACATTTACACAATCCATTTAACACGGTCGTGAAAGTGACATTATTAAGCTCACACAACTTGTCTTTGATCAACTTCTTAAATAACTCAACTGCCTTTTCAACATTGTCTTGCAAAAACAAGCCCTTGATCAGAGAAGTCATGGTAACAACATTCGGAGCAAAACCACGCTTGAGGAAGCTAGCAAACACTGCGAAACCCAAGTCGGCTTCCTTCAGATGACAATAACAGTTGATTAAAGTGTTCATGGTATACTCATCGCCCCGCCGACCCGAAATACTCAATTTCTTGAATAAGAAAAGAACTTGTGAATAATGTTCCATTTTGACAATAATGTTGAATAACTTATTGTAATCACGGATTTGACGCTTCGGTGTCATTTGGAGCATTTTATCGAACACCATGAGAGCATCATCAATGTTCTTAATATTCTCAAAAGTGATGTAATAGCTAGGCCGAGGTTGTCTGGTGTTTGAAGTATGGAAGCCTAAAGACAAGTGCATGAAGGGGTTACCTAGTTTAGCTGTCGGAGAAAACAATCCAAAAATTGAAGAACGAGTTCCTGATTTCACTGCCTTGAACATTTCTACTCTTTTAATCTGCTTAGTAAAAGTTTGGGTAGAAAGTGAAATAAAAGGGAATTGATTATTGATATCGGCACCCAATAGGCCTATATAGGCCTAGGCCTGTGAGCAAACGTCTTGGTTCGAAATTATTCGACGTATTCGATTCGAAAAGATTCGGCTCGAAGTATGTTCGAAGGCATGATACTGATACCTGAACCTTGATTTTTAGGTATTTCCAAAATCGAGACGAACGGTTCGATTTAGTCCGGCTCGATCGCCCCCTCCCCCGTCATTAAATAAGAGGGCTGAACCATTGTGGACTAATATATGTATTCCCTTCAACCCACATATATTCCCACATATAAACCCTAATAACTATATATGTATTTAATGATAAAATCATTATCAACCCACATATATTCCCTTACTCCTCTCATTCTTTCATCTCTATTCTCCAGATCACCCTCCCCCTCCCCTTCGGCCCTCCCTCATCTCTTCTCTTCTTAAAAGCCGCTACCCCACCCCGCTCCCCCTCATGAGGCATGCCTAGCCTTGTGATCAAACGTCTTTGTTCGAAATAGTCCGACGTATTCGACTAGAAAAGATTCGGCTCGAAGTATGTTCGAAGGCATGATACTGATACCTGAACCTTGATTTTAAGTATTTCCAAAATCGAACGGTTCGGTTCGAAAAGGTTCGAAGGCATGATACCGAACTCGAACCTTGCAAATATTCGACTCGATTCGGCTCGATTACAAGCCTAAATATAGCAATTCAGTTGGATCACATAATCCAGCGGGTAAACATATCCCACACTTCTCGCTCCCACCGGCCTGCTGATGGAAATAGACTGACTACAGGAGCCAGAGACAACTGAATACATCCTTCGCCATTGTCAACAACAACCAATGTCTCCTTCTGGAAAGTGCCACATTAGTTACCTGCCTGAACCGTTATAAATATAGTGTTTGAGTAAGTTTGATCGAGTAGTAAAATCATAATTTCATTATAAAAAACATTATATGGGTGTGTATAGTGTTTCCCGCTACAAGCCTACGATTAGAGTTATACTTATCTGAAATATATAAAATCCCTTAAATACAGTCATTACATAATAAATATCCAAAATACCCATTTAAATAATACCAAAAAATTCCTATTTCATTTCTCACTTCTTTTTCTCTCTCAATCCACTATCGCAGATTTCTCACTTGTTCCGATCTCAGATTCCAAATCTGACCTTAATGAAAAACTATCACATGTTTTCAATTAAAAAAGTGCAAAATGTTTCAATTATTTTGCTTTGATAAATAACTAGAGTAGAATTTTTCATTCCTCAAAGAATCACAATTTGATCTTTTGAAAAGTCAATTTTATTAGGGTTAATGGCATGAAAGATCACTGAACTTTGCTAAACTTTCCACTTTGATCACCCTCTTTTCAAAGTGAGTGTATTGGATCACTTAATTACATTTTTTGGCTAAAATTTGGTCACTGGGCCATTTGAAAAGATTTTGGGTGCATTTTATAAGTTTTTAACAAGAGTAATTTTGTCCGTTCACATTTATAGACATTCGATCATTTTTTTTAAATTTTATCAAAAAATATATATTTTTAAATATTTTTCAATTTTAAAAAACAATGTTTTTTAAAAATATATTTTAATTTTTTTCTTTTAATTTTTTTAATTTTTTAATTAAAATAAAACTTGAAAAACTAATATACTGCAAAATTTTAAAAAAAGATTCATGTCTTTTATTAGTATATTAGTTTTTCAAGTTTTATTTTAATTTTAAAAAATTTAAAAGAAAAAGTAAATTTTTTTAAAAAAATTAAAAAATATTTTTTTAAAAAAAGTTAAAAAAAATATATTTTAATAAAACAAAAAAAACAAAAAAAAATGATTGAAAGTCTATAAATGTGAACGATCAAATTTACCCTCGTTAAAAACTTACAAAAGGCATGGGTGTCAATAATTAAAAAAAATGGTGAGATAGGTGCCATTGCTCCAAAGTTCTCCACATTAGCTACATGCCCGAACCATTATACACATCCTTAGTGCTCAAATAATATTTTGGCTTAAATTCTGTCATATCCTTCAACTTTGGTCATCTGGTCAATTGGACCCCTGAATTTCGGAAATCGACCTACTTGCCCCCTCAACTACACGAAGTGGTCAATTTAGCCGTTTTCACATTAAAATTGACAGATTTTAACTTTTAATGAACTTTGAATAAAGAATACAGACCGAATAGTTGTAACCGAATTGAATACCAAATATATTTTCCCAAGTTCACTTACACAGAGCATTGGTGGCCAAAAGCCCCAAAGACATTTTTTATGTTTTCATAACTATAAAAGATGAACTGCATAATGTATTTATAGAGCTACCGAAAGTAAATTACGTAGTGCTTGAAATTATAATGTACATATAGTCTCGCCAAATCTGATGTATGGTATGGAATATATTATATTGTGGAATGTGGATGCTTGTTCTGTGGAGGTTGTTAAAACATTCGGGCCTAATACAATATTTGGAGCATCAGCACGAACCGTTGGGAAAAAGAATTCAATATAAAAGGATACCTGAAGGAAATGTAATAGCAATCATCCTGGCGCGCACAAGCACTAACCGTGCTAGGTTCTGAGAGGGACAGGGCACCCTCAGGCATCATCACAAAAAGTAATTAACTGAAAGCAGCATTCGGGATAGGATGTTCCATCTCCGTAACATTACTTAGGTTGTTCAACATCGTCTCTATATGCTTGATCTCCTTTGGTAACGAACCAGTAAGTACCTATTACCATCATTAAACAAATCAGATAACTTATATGTTAAAAAATGAATTGAGAGATGCAATATTCCTTTAACAAGAAATCTCCATTCTCAATTGATCGATCGTGTTAAACTGACATTGGCACATCAAGATATTTTTCCCAAGTATAAATCTATAAGACCAACCGAAATTGAAAAAGACCTACCAAAGTTCAATACTCTTCATCGAAGAATGACCTATAAGGATCTAGATATGTTTTCTTAAAACCAAAGTCTGGTAAAAATTGTGAAAAATTTTGAACTAAATGTTTATAGACGCAGCATGAATGGTATATGCTCTTTATTTCCTTAGCTGGAACAGTTTTGGCTTCAAAAGAGTGATTAGAATTCTTTCTTAAATTTTCTAATAATACCTCATGACCAGATTCTGTTATAAGGACATCATCTTCAATCCTTATTCCAACGCCTTGATACCTGCAATACTTAACATGAAATGATTGAAGTCTTGATTGACCAATGGGGAAAAAGAGTACAGAAAAAAAACAAGTTTAACGATACCAACTCCGCTTGTAGATATAAAAAAAATAGCTGGACGAAGGAGTGACAAAAGAGGCTACCATTAAGTGGAAAAGTGTGCAATGCAAATAGTAGAAATAATTTTGCAATCGAATTATCTCGAATCTATGCATTAATTGTGACCAACAAATATGACCATAGAAAGTTCATTTGGAAATTGTAATTAGGCCAGCTATGTTATGTAGTACTGTAGAGTATACATGATCCATCTGGCTTATGAAGCTATATAATATGGTGTAAAGAGCAAGCATATGCAAGTATCTAAACTATATTTATCTACACTATATTTAATTGGGGAAGGGGGGAATTAGTTATCTACACTATATTTAATTGGGGAAGGGGGGAATTAGTTATTCTTTGAGTGAAGCCCCATGTTCTTTTTTAGCCAATAAGCAAGTGACACATATTTAAATTGCATACTAACTCCCAGTTAGTTTCTTTTTTTGAAAATTTGCAAAGGCCTATTATGATTTTATACATTAAATTATTTAAGCATAATTATTAAAAATAAAATAGTTACCTATATATAATGTATATTTATTTAATCATTTTTATCATACACATATTTTGAATTTCACAAGAAATATTTATCATCATATATTCATGTAAAAATTAATGTAACAATATATATTTTAATATAATAACCGAACTCGCACAGGTTGAACTCTGCACAAACATCTAGTTTATATAAAGCAGGGATTACCTCTCCGGTGCATCAAAATTATATGGGATGTAAACTCCTGGCTCAATTGTAATGACCTGCAATCACTTCCGTTTAGGCGTTTATATGAGACGAGAGAGGGAGAAGGAGAGAGATAGCAAATGGTGGTGACGTGGGTGTATTGGCTTCCAACAATACATTCAACTCACCACACCTGGTTGCAGGGAGCGGTCATAACTGATGTTCGTACAATCATGAACATCCATTCCTAGATAATGACCTGGACATGATTCAACAGTTAAAGTAGCACTAAACATGAAGGGACTTATATTTCAACAAAATCGACATGGAGATACATGTCAGAAATGTTATAGGTGAGATTAGCAAAACAAACCTATACTGGTTGGGTTCAGAAGATGGTAACTTTTAGACAGCCCACTAGTCAGTATACCCAACTCCTTAAATCCTTTACTCAGCTTTTCGACCTGACATACAAATGATAATTACAAATATGCCAATAGTAGCAATCAGTTCGAAAAACATACTCACAAACTACTACCTTCTATTTATTAACTCGTATGTTCATTAATATTATTAATATGCTTTAGAGCAATTATTTGATTTTTCCCCAGTCTCACAATACACATTCATATAACATAAGTACTTTATTAAGGGTTTAGAAAACTAGGATAAAAAATAAAGTTTCATTTACAAGAATATGCCAACTTATAAATCCATGACAATGAAAATGAGAAAAGGCGACAATGAAGTTAAATACTCCTTCAAAGTCATGTACAAAAAGTTGTCTTGTGAAAGTTAATATCAAGTAAAAGCATAAAAAGTTTTCCACAACAATCAACTATTTTGAGACAAAAGGAGTAGTAATTTACATTAGTCAGCCTCTTACCTTAATGTATTTGAAAAATCAACTTAAGTCATATAGGTAACAACATAGAAAATACCAAGTTGACATGCTAAAAATACCGAATAATTATGTATCTCCCGAATGCTTGTTCCAGGTCTGCACAGGGCCACACACTCTTTACTTGTATCCAAGATAAGTTCATAAAGTTCTTCCTGAAAAGCAATCACATTAATAGAGTTCCTGTATGATCAAAACAGTTCCTCGTGAAGAGTATATAGAGTTTACTTGAGCTAGTGGACCTGTATAAAACAAATTATGGAACTTAAATTGATATAACACAACATCATATGAAGCTATATACAAAGGCTGGTACCTGTGTTACAGACCATATAAAGCACTTCGAAGTTAAAGAGTTCTAGAATCATATGCCATATTTCTTTAATTTGGAACTTACTAGTACAGTATTTTAGTCAAGTTTAAAGAAGAAGAAACTTACAAGTTCTGGGGAATATCTTCCACAGGGTGGCCAAGTTCGTGTGAGGTCACTAACATACCCATGGAATTCACATCCAACATCCATCAAGACAAGGTCTCCGTTCTTAATCTGTTCATGCAAGAAACAATGTCAATTAGCATCCACCTCTTCTTATAATATTGAAGAGAAAAGACTACCAATGTACTTACTTGTTGATCATTCCTTGAATAATGTATGACGCTGGCATTGGGCCCACCGCCAACCACAGGGTTGAATCTATTGTAAAGAAATAAATATGTGATTAACCACGGAACTCGGTAGATGAATTTATGATTTTTGGAAAGTCTTAGATGTTGACTAATATGTGTGGTCAGCAATCTTCTCTGGGGAATATATGATTAACCAAGTAAAGAAAGTAAATTTTCTGTAACTATGATATGTATGATCAACAAACTAACCACGGTCTGCACTAAGTAATTTTCTAATCCTTGCTCACTACTTAGTATTGTTGAGCAAACAGAAAGACTTACGCCATTCTCTGAGCGCCTCTTGTTTTACATTCATACTCAACCTTAGCTGCGAGCATACTCTCGTGTGGATATCTTTTCGAATATAGCATCGTCTGTAGAAGAGCCTGGAAGTAGAAAACAACTGCATTTAGTTGCATGAATAGGAAATACAGAAATATATTTCTTTACAGGACGACATACAATAAAAGAAGACGTTGAAGAATAACTTATACTATATTTTGACGCACTCAATGAATATAATAGATACGATATGCCAACTGAAATGCCATTTGCACAAACGGTACTAACTGCCGGATATCGCCAGAATGTGCATATTTTAATGGCAGATGAGCGCAAATGTGTAATTACTCTCAGAGAACCCATTAAAAAATAAAAACCCAGGTACCTGACTACCTATTGATGCGGCGTCTCTCATCAATTTAAGCTCGGATGGTGATTTAATCAACCTTGCTTCATGTGTATGAACAGAGATATCTTGCAGTTTCCCACACGAAATTGCTTTCTGGAACGACTCCAAGTGCATATAACTCGGTGTTGCTGTCTTCGCATTATGGAACACTTTGGTAGAGTTTTCAAGCATCGCTGGAAGGATCTACATCCAAAAGGAAAAGGTTGTGTGAATGATATCAGAGAAAAGAGATACCCTTTTCATGAAAATTGAGCATGGTGCATCTATAAAGTAAAATGCTGGTTTTGATATCTTCCATCGTCAATGAAGTAACATATCTTCCATTAAGATTGGTTATGCGGGATTAAAAAAAATAGTTAATTTGCAGGGAACAACTCTATACAAGGTTCCTTCTTCCATGCTCGAAGACAAGATAATATATTACCCACTTACCCATTGCAAACAGTCCGTTGAGCATAATATGCGATCAAGTGTCTAAAAACACAGATGATAAATTGTGGAAGTAATCTAAGATTTTTTTTGGAGATTTATAGTTCAAAATATTATCCACATACAAGCATTCCTCTTGTTTACAGTTTCTTATGGGCAACAAGAACATCATCATGTACCCTAATAGGGAGTTGGGACATCACATTATCACCCTCAAGCAAAAGGATACATTGTCAAATACAAAAATAGAAAAGACTTATCTCTTATACCTTTTCCAGTTTGTAGATAGGATAAGCTTGATCAGCCTTAAATGTATCAATGGCAGCATCAACTCCAGCAACTGCCCCTTCCCACAAAACATCCTAAGGTAAAAGCTTAGACCAGTGGTCAACAATGTACAAATACTGATTCGTATGAGACAGCATAATAAAAAAATAGTCATAAAGCAGATAGCTATATAAATACTATAAACAAACTAATTAAGTAACCATTGACATTCCCGTATGAGTTATCTACGTCCTATGGAGTAAAGATTTTATATTGTCTTGCTATTGGATATAATGAAATAAATCAAAATTGCTCATTACACGACCTATGCTTCTTATCTATTGTGAAGTAACAAAAAAGTGTGTGCACTCCATTCTTGGATCAATTCAGAAAATGGACTCCTATTTATCACAGGGTTGATATTGCACACTATCCGACCAGGCGTGAGCATCTTCAAATGCATTGGGGAATGGTAATGTAAATGAAATATTGACGTCTCCAATGAAATACAACTTCGTATAAGAGACCACAACAGAAAAACTGTGACTTTTTTATAGCAAAGGTCAAACCTTCAGCAAAACAGGATGGAATAACGCAAGAACCAATGTAAACAACATAGTCTTACATACCAATCACTTCAAAAGACAACATATAGCAATCAATACAAGAACATGTAGCAGTAACAGTAAAAACAGCCTCGTTGTTATCACAAAGCATTGGAGCATGTTAATGTAGCAAGAACAAATAGCAGAAACGGCAAATACAAACAATGAAAGACTGGCATACATGAGAAGTTTGATGAGGCATGAACATCGACAAACCATATTCATGACTCAAAACTGCAATTCCACCTGGTTGTTGACAACCAGTAATATACAAATAATCAGCATCTTGTCTGAAACTATAAGGCACAACATCAGTCATCATTTTAACTGGAGCAGATGCAACTATAGCGATGCTCTTCTCAGGGAGCAATTCCAATAGTTTCTTCCTCCTCCATAAATACTCCTCACTGCTTAATCCAGGTGTAATCTCGCCTTCCTTTAACAACTGCAATTCACTCAAAGTATTGATTACTCAGTACCGGAGGTGTCTTTTTCACGGGGGTTCAGTCCAACACCAAAAAGTTCATACATGAAAAACGGCATTGTAATTACCTATTTACAAGCATTGTGATTTTTATGTTACCTTCGCATTTTATGACTGTCTTAACATTTTAAATTTTATAATGTACTATATCCTATATCCCCTGTTTCCAGAGAGTATGATCTATTTTCTTTCCGTACCTCCTTTCTTGGAAATTCATACATTGTGCAATGATGATTACAAAATAACTAACCATGATACCAATAATACATGGTGTACAACATTCTAAAGCGAGAGGCATGAAAGGAGACACGGAAATGAAGTATAAGATCATTTCTGCCCTGTTTCCAATTCCGAATAATTCATTTACATAAGAAGTTGTAATAAAAATTGAAATTGAGTGAAAGAACTATACATGAGGGTGTGTTGCAGGTGTGGGTTGACCCACATCAAAAAAATTGCGTGTTGATGAGTATGCACATTTTCTTGATTGAAATTTCTGGGTAAGGTTTCTTCGAATATGATTCATGGGTTTTTTTAATATTTTATTTGACAGTACAATTAGGGTTTAACAGAGAAAAGGGGTTGCTCTGGTAGCATACGTGAAAGGGGTTGGAGGAGGAGGGAGGGGGGTGGGGGGGGATGGTAGTATACTGGAATAGGAAGAAGGCTGATTAGGTTTCGCTAATAAAATTCTTCAAAATTTCAATATTACCCCCCCACATCTTCATTACTTAATTAAATGACCCCTTTTTATTTACTTTTTCTAATTCTATCTTTTCCCATTTTTACGTATAATTTATTAATTCTTCGGTTAATTGACCTAATGTGGTTAACAATTAATCAATTAAGTATGCTTAATTAAGTGACTTGTTAATTATATGTTGGCTAATTAGGTAATTAGAGGTTGATTAATGGTGTTAATTTGTTCAATTGACATTGTAATTGCTATGATGTTGTTCAAGTAGGGATTTCGACATTGTAAAAATCGAATAAAAGGACTAAGATTTCAATTTTAAGAAAAAATTACACCACCAAAAATTATAATCTTGAGTCTGTCCCTGTTGCGAAAGTTCTTCAACTTATTTGTAACCTTTCGTTCACGATATTTTCCAATAACTTTAAAACACTGAGTGATTTTTTTTTTGTTCAATGTAGTCATATAGATTACATACACATATTTGGCCTCGGACCATAGAAGTTCCAATCTTGTAAGTTGCTATTATTATTTGGGAGATTTTGGGTTAAATAACACCCTTTTAGACCCAAATTTAACTTAGAGCATACATTTACATTTTTTAGAAAAATAGCACAAAATGGTGATGAAATGACTGATTTACCCTCTTTACAAACTTAAAGATATTCAATTGTTTTTAAGATTTTTTCTTCGATTTTTTTTAAATTTTTTTTTTCGATTTCTTTTCAAGATTTTTTTCAATTTTTTTTCGAGTTCTTTTCAAATTTTTTCCTAGTAAAAAAGATTCGATTTTGATAATTGTTTTACCTAAAAGTTTCGATTTTGGCATAAAGGTTCAATTTTGATATTCGTTTATAAATAATTTCGGTTTTCGTAGCTTTTTGACAAAAAAGTTCGATTGTGTTCATTGTTTTCTCAAAAAGGTTCAATTTTGACAGTTGTTTTGGAAAAAATGTATGATTTTTTACCTTTCTTCAAAACAACTAGCAAAATAAAAACTTTTTTGCGAACTATAAGTACCAAAAGCCAACATTTGTGCCAAAACAATTATCAAAATCGAACCTTTTTGTCAAAAAATTATGAAAACCGAACTTTTTTGCCAAACAAATATGAAAATTGAACCTTTTCCCAAAAATCGAAGCTTTTAGCTAAATCAAATTTTCTTAAAAGGAAATAGAAAAAAATTTGGAAAAAAAAAATAGAAAAGAAATCGAAAAAAAAAATTAAAAAGAAATCGAAAAAAAAAATTAAAAAGAAATCGAAAAATAGTTTTAAAAAAAATCAAAAAGTTTAAAAAAAAAATTGAAAAAAAAGATCGAAAAAACTCGAAAAAAAAATCTTAAAAATAATTGAATAACTCTAAGTTTGTAAAGGGGTCGATTAGTCATTTCATCCCCATTTTGTGCTATTTTGCTAAAAAATGTAAATGTGCTCTAAATTAAATTTTAGTCTAAAAGGTGCTATTTACCCAAAATCTCATTATTTGGCTTATGTAAGAGTATCCTTATGTTCACCAGAACAACCAAAACTAGACTGAGTTTTCTAGTTGATGAATTTCAGTTCCTCATCATCGCGTTGTCCTCGCGATCTAGTATCTGCATTCCCCAAAATAAACATATAAGGTGTGACAAATATGCGTCCAATTTAATTGAGAGCTTTCGAAAACAGAAGTATTGAAGAAGATGTGCCACTTACATGGCATTGATAGAGATAACCAGGCTCAGCTGTAGCGTCGGAAGGGTACGACCCATTTGAGTGAACGAAAGAAAACCTGACAAATGTCCAGGCATCATCTTGAAGACATTTTTCCATCCCTTTTCATGAGCAGGCACCTCGAGACGTTTTCCCTTTGCAGCATATTTATCCATGTCCAGGCCTTTGGTTGTATGCCGAATCAGAGGCTACATGGGTAAATGTCAGATTGTTTGTTAGATAGAATCTGAAGAATCTTGCATTGCTTGAATTAATTATTCTGAATCTGTATTTTCTTCTTTGTACTTTCATATATGACCATGCTTTTCCATTGATTATGATGGCATCACCAAAATACTCAGGCTGCCATTGAGGATGTAAAGAGGGGTTATTTCCGGTAGAGTTAATGTATATGGAACCAACTTCCTTGAAATTACCATCAAACACCATGAGCGTATGTTCAATTTCTCATCGTTGTAAGGTAGGCCTAGTGGTTCTTCAATATTTGGTTGACGGATGATGTAAGCTCCAAATAGGCCAACTAGGAGATCAACTCTCGTTAACCCCATTGCGTGATCATGATACCACAATGTCCTTGGATGCTGAAATAATGATTTTTTTCTTCGTCCAACTCATGACTTTCTCCTCAAACCCCGCTGTGAACCATGAGTTAGCATTCCCATCGCTCTGAGGTTCATCGATTCCTTCATAAAGATGCACCATCGTGGGGACAAATTTCTTATTTTGAGGTACTGCAATTGGAAGAGTAGGATCCCAGGGCAGAATGTGTTTTGATGGCAGTTTATTTCTCCATCTAACGTAAGTAGATACTCCATGAAGGGCTTCAACCGTAGGGCCTGGAATTGTTGCCTTGTGTCTTGATGTACCATAACCAAATACAGGAGTTGCAGGAAGATCTCTATGGAATTTCTGACAAAAAATGAATAAATATCATATGCAAAGTTCATGTGGACTTTACTCGCTGATTAGAAACAAACACACAACTCAACCAGATATGCGAGTATTGAAGTGAGACATGATATATAACTCACACTCCTTTTATAGGACAGGCTTTTTATTCTATAGCTTCTGTTCGGGCGCCTGCTCGTCCAACGCTATTCCACTCCCGCTATCCCATTTAATCAGGAAAGTGCGACATGACTTCCCAACAGATAAAATTTACTAAGTTACAGGGCAATTCATATTACTTACAGATTAACCAGATCGAAGTCAATTATTCGATGGTGTTACTACAATCTCGTACATTGAATCAATGCAGCTACACTTACAAATTAACCAGTGTTACTTGTTTGATGTTATGACGTTATCGATTTATGTTGGAGAAAAAGGCATTAACAAATATGCCATAATGCCAGAGCTATGGATTCGAAGTAAAAAAAAAGAAAGGGTTAATGCAAGGAGATTGTCACCTTGTTCATTTCACAATAACACAACCTCTGGAATGAATGCAGATTAACAAACCATGTTCTATTTCCATAATTAGCAAGTCAAACGATTGCAGTGACAAACTTTGCAGTCAGACTCTGGAATGCTGCAGATTAACAAACCATGTTCTGGTTCTAAATATCTTCTCATAGGTTTGACAATATTTTCTCAATCGCACAATGGCAAAGTATCATCTTGATTATATAATCTTTAACCATTAGATAACAAATAATCATCTCAGACGGTCACTACCACTTGGAATTAACTTTGCAGTCAGACTTATCATATCATCATCTCCTTGAATATGATCCAGCAACAAGTATATAGTAGACACATCGAGTGTGAAACCCCTTCTAACCATTTCTTTCATATAGGTCACGACATCAGGTTTGTAACCATGCTTCAAACAGCCACAAATTATGATATTATAAGTAACACAGTCAGGCAGGCATCCCACTTGCTCCATCTCCCCTAATAAATTTTTTGCTTCCTGAATAAAACCTTTTTGGAAGAATCCTTGTATTATAACATTATAGGACTTGACATCTGGATGTAGCCCTTTTGAGGGAAGGCTATTAAAGATGCTACGAGCATAATCAAGATCATTATGGTGGCACAAGAAATGAAGGTAGGTGGTATAGAAACCAACATGGGAAGCCAATCCTTTACTATCTACCTCATGATAGAATAATGAAGCATCTTCAAATCTTCCATTTTTTAGAAGCCCGTCCAAAACAATGCCATACGTGTAATAGTCTGCAACAACACCGACATTTTTCATATCAGTGAAGAGTTCTAATGCATGACTACTTCTACCGACACTAAGCAATCCTTGTATCATAGCACTGTAAGCATTAACATCAGGCTTCAATCCTTTACGGGGGAGTTCTTCAAATACTTGCCATGCATGGTCTATCTTTTTATGCTTACAATAACCATTAATGATAGTACCATAACTAACCAGATTAGGCTTCACACCCTCATCTAACATGAGGTTCAAAAATTTATTAGCTTTATCAGGTTTGCCTTGTAAACAATATCCATCCATTAATGCATTATATGTACACACATCTGGGTGCAGACTCCGCTCTCTCATAATTTCTACCACAGACTCTGCATCTTTTATTAAACCCTCCTTACAAAGAGCATCAACCAATGTATTGAAGATTTGAATATCTGGATAGATTTTATGATCAATCATCTGTTTCAAAAATTTCTTTGCCTCACCCCAACGGCTAAGAGTGCACAATCCATGAATTAATGAAGTGTAGGTGATCACATTTGGGGAAATGCCCCTCTCTGTCATTTTAGATAATAGCGAAATGGCATCATCCAACATCGTACTTTTACAAAGACCATCGATAACCGTGTTATAAACAACAACATTTAGTTCACAGTTTTCGCCCTCCAACAGCTCAAGCAACCGCACAGCACTGACGACATTTCCACATTTACACAATCCATTTAACACGGTCGCGAAAGTGATCTCATTAAGCTCACACAACTTATCTTTGATCATCTTCTTCAATAATTCAACTGCCTTTTCAACATTGCCTTGTAAAAACAAGCCCTTGATCAGAGAAGTCATGGTAACAACATTTGGAGCAAAACCGCGCTTGAGGAAGCTAGCAAACACTGCGAAACCCAAGTCGGCTTCCTTCAAATGACAGTAACAGTTGATTAAAGTGGTCATGGTATATTCATCGCCCCGCCAACCGGAAAGACTCAATTTCTTGAACAAGACAAGAACATGTGAATAATGTTCCATTTGGACAATAATGTTGAATAACTTATTGTAATTACGAACAGAAGGCTTAGGTTTCGTTTGGAGCATTTCATCGAACAACAAGAGAGCACCATCAATGTTGTTGATGTTCTCGAACATATTGTGACTTTTAGGGCGAGGTGGTCTAGGGTCTGAAGTATGGAAACCTAAAGACAAGACCATGAAGGAGTTACCTTGTTTAGCTGTCGGAACAAACAACCGAGAGATTGCTGAACGAGTGCCTGAATTTATTCCCTTCAACATTTCTACTCTTTTATTAAAACTTGGGGAAAAATATTCTCACCCAATTAGTTAGCAACTCAACCTGATCTGTTATACACACGTTCAAATAGTGGAATACTACGAAATAACAATTTTGTCCCCTCCTATTTAAAAATGTAGTAGATGAGGAAGTTAAATGGAAGGAAAAAATTGTCATTTAATTCAATAGTAATCCACTATTTGAGTGTGTATAGTGGATCCCAACTCAACTGAGTACCCTGTAAAAGTAGATGTATGAGTTCGAAATGAATAATTTTACCAAGCTCGAGTCGAGTTGAGTCACCTGATCAATGCTATGTAATCTCAATGAACTATAATATTAATGCCGTAAAAATCGCCTTATATATAAATTTGATATGAACATTTGAAACTATAAACAGTTCAATACAATGATATTCAAACTTTTAACATATATAGATCACAAAACTAAACGTTAAAATAAATAAGTTAGCATAACATTAGTTTTCATGACATGCCTAAAAATTTACTATTAAGACATCATAATTTTTAATAGAGTTAATGACATAATCGAACATTCATGTTGCATACGTTTATCATTTGATCACTCATGTTTCATATTGTCATTTTTTATCGCTGATGTTTTGATATCATATCTTATTTGGTTTGCGGGTTGACTTTTTCACTAAACACAATTTTTTACCAAACAAAGTCTTACTTTGAAGGGGTAAAGTAGGCAATTAACTTAAATAATCTCCATAAAATATTTTTTACATTAAAACACGCAAAAAATAACAACAACAATCAACTAAATGAAAAACTTACCGGCCCAGAAATTTCGTCCGGGATTGTTAGTGGTATGTGAAGTCTTCTTCACACATCGTTGGCTACAATACTTGCAAAAATAGAACGACTTTCGCCTTCCATTCACGAATTGATTATCAAATTGAAAGAAGAATATTTAGGATTTTTGTTTTTGTATGTTTCAAATTGAGGGGTTCGAGTTGGGGGAAATAAGTATCTTGTTTGGTTTTAATTGAGTTAAATATCGAATTTTAAGTTAATTGCCTACTTTAGCCCTTAAAATTAAGGTTTTGATTGTCCAAAAATTGTGCTTAATGAAAAAGTTAACCCGTAAACCAAATATGATATGATATTAAAACATCAGGTGATCAGGGATTTAAAAGAACAAAATAAAACATGAGTGGTCGAATAGTGAACGTCATGAAGCATGAGTGATCGATTGTGTCATTAACCCTTCTTAATATTATTAGTATTAGATTTTTATTTGTATATTATTAAGTTAGAGTATAGATAGCGAGCGGGCTCATCCAGTAAAATAAAAAAATTCTAAATGATACTTATGAATGTAGTCTATTCATTTCAAATAGACAAACACTATCTCCGTCTCTAAAAGATTGGTATATTTTGACTTTTGTGGTCAAATTTTAAAAAATTCGATCAAGAATTCTCATCAAACGATAAGAAATAATATAGTCATGTGGGATCTTATTAGATTCGTTTCAATATATATTTTTGAATATCAACTTTTTATAATTTTTGTGCATGTAGAATAAGATATATTTATATTTTAAATCGTGTTTTGTTGACCATGAAAGTCAAAATATACCAATCATTTAGGAATGGAAAGAGTAGTGTATAAGTTTGATGATTCAATCTAAAACGTTATATTGTACTCCCTCCATCCCTTTTTGTTAGGGACATTTTGTTTTGCACAAACTTTTAGAACAATTTGAATTTGTCTCACAAATCAAGTTTTCCCTCCAATTTTTTGAATTAAATGGGAATCAATTAGGTAATTTTATTTTGGGAATATAGCTCCATAAAAAAGGGATGGAAGGAGTATCTCATATAGTCGGAAGTACTAACATTTTTTCAACTCTATTTTTTCAATATGCAAAATTTTGACGTACAAGGTTAAAGTTTGTAGTTGAGCCAACAACAAGTATCACTGAACGGCTCACTATATATCAAGCCGATTTCGAGCCTTTGAATCCTTCAAGCTTAATATAGCTCGACTTATACACACCTCTAGCTACAAAAGCGATGACTTCGGTCCATTGCAAAAGTTATTCAACTTATATGTATCCTTTGCTCACAATATTTCGCAATAACTTTACAGCACAAAGTGATTTTGCTTTTGTTCAATGTAGTCATATAGATTACATACATATTTGGCCTCAGACCATAGAAAATCCAATCTTATAAGTTGCTAATATTATTTGGCTTCTGTAAGAGTATCTTATGTTCACCAGAACAACCAAAACTAGATTGAGTTTTCTACTTAATGAATTTTAGTGGCCTCATCATCGCGTTGTCCTCGTGATCTAGTATCTGCATTCCCCAAAATAAACATATAAGGGCTAACGAATATGCGTCCTAATTTAATTGAGAGGTTTCCAAACCAATAGTATGGAGAAGATGTGGCACTTACATGGCAGTGATAGACATAACCAGGCTCAGCTGTTGCGGCGAAAGGGTACGAGCCATTTGAGTGAATGAAAGAAAACCTGACAAATATCTTTGTAACATGTCCAGGCATCATCTTGAAGACATTTTTCCATCCCTTTTCATGAGCTGGCACCGCGACACGTTTTCCCTTTGCAGCATATTTATTCATGTCACATTTGACTGCATCATTCAATCTCGTCATACATTCTTTAAACTCAGCAATGTTAACCAATTCTGTTTGATCCAAGATTTTAAAGAGTCCCAAATGAATGTGAAGTGGATGATTATCTTCTGTAAGATTAATCACATACCATACCTCACTTGTTCCTGCTTTTGGTGTCTCGGTTGCAGGGGCATCATATGGTTTTCCATTCATGTATAGATGTGTTGGCTCATCGATATCACTTGCGTACTCATACATGGCAATGTACCGTGTCTTAGATGCCTCAGATAGACTCGGAGAGGGGTATTTGACTAACTTGGAAGGTGATTTCTTCCACATATCGAGTTCGTGATGAGGGCTAATGATGAATTTCATAACCTTATCATTGGCTTCATTGACAGGATCTCCCGAAGGGTATGGATATGGTGCATCATTAGCTAAAATAGCGGTCTCACTCTTCGACTTTGCAAAATCAATGATTATATCAGCAATCTCCGAAGGAGAAAGTAAGAGCTCCTTTAATACCACTGGCCTTTCGTTGTATGCCGAATCAGAGGCTACATGGATAAATGTCAGATTGTTTGTTAGATAGAATCTGAAGAATCTTGCATTGCTTGAATTAATTATTCTGAATCTGTATTTTCTCCTTTGTACTTTCATAAACGGCCATGCTTTTCCATTGACTATGATGGCATCACCAAAGTACTCGGGCTGCCATTGAGGATGTATAGAGGGGTTATTTCCCGTAGAGTTCATGTATATGGAACCATCTTCCTTGAAACTACGGTCAAACACCATGAGCGTATGTTCAAATTTCTCATCGTTGTAAGGTAGGCCTAGTGGTTCTTCGATATTTGGTTGACGGATGATGTAAGCTCCAAATAGGCCAGCCAAGAGATTGACTCTCGTTAAACCCATTGCGTGATCATGATACCACAATGTCCCTGGATGCTGAATATTATGGTAATGATATTTTTTCTTTGTCCAACTCATGCCTTTCTCCTCAAACCCCGCTGTGAACCATGAGTTGGCATTCCCATCGCTCTGAGGTTCATCGATTCCTCCATGAAGGTGCACCACTGTGGGGACACCTTTCTTATTTTGAGGTACTGCAGTTGGAATAGTAGGATCCCAGGGCAGAATGTGTTTTGATGGTAGATGATTTTTCCATGTTACGTAAGTAGATACTCCATGAAGGGCTTCAATCGTAGGACCTGGAACTGTTGCCTTGTGTTTTGATGTACCATAAGCAAATACAGGAGTTGCAGGAAGGTCTCTATGGAATTTCTGCCAAAAAATGAATAAATATCAAGTGCAAAGTTCATATGGACTTAACTCAGCTGATTATAAGCAAACACACAACTCAACCAGATACGCGAGCATTGAAGTGAACACGGTATATAACTCAGACTCCTTTTATAGGACAGACTTTATTCTATAGCTTCTGATCGTGCGCCTGCTCCTCCAACGCTATTCCACTCTCGCTATCCATTTAATCAGGAAAGTGCGACAAGACTTCTCAACAGATAAAATTTACTCAGTCACAGGGCAGTTCATATTACTTCTAGATTAACCAGATCGAAGTCAATTATTCGATGGTGTTACTAAAATCTCGTACATCGAATCAATGCAGCTACACTTACAAATGTAATTACGTTATCGATTTTTGTTGGATGCAGCTAGGCACAAAAAGAAAGTTCATCCTGATTACTTCATTATTGGTTGTGGTTTACAGACTCTTGTTTACTTTCGGAGGTGGGGGAATGGGGATAGCATTATGGACTAATGACTACAAGTTCTGTCCTCAAAATTATGTGAAGGAAAAAGTTCAAAGGACGTTTCACTCCTCGGACACATTGGAACATATTGTCGATATCTCATTATTCGACCTCCCTACCCCGTTTAGACAAGAGACTCCTCGGACACATTGACACATATTGACGACGTTGATATGATGAAAGGCATGAGAAGAATTCACTATTGAACACCAGAGGTGCAAGTAGTTCATAGTTTCTAGATAAAACTAGGATGGCCTACAAGAATTAGTGGTAAGGTAAAGCAGATTAGAAGCATAAAGTAACTTTATAGTTTTTGATTAAGTGATTAATTGTCCTTTGTCTCTAATTATAAGTCTAAATAGTATACATATTTAAAAGGACCACCAACAAACAAGAAATAATGTTGTGGTCAGAGCTGGAAAGTTGGTCTGAATCATAAAATAGTGGACAAAAAATCTAAGACTTTAGGACAATATTGCCCAACTAGGCCACCACTATCATCTCTGATGGGGAATTTAGTTCAAGTCTGACGTGAAATCATAAACTTCCGTCAAAATCACTAGATAAGCCCTCACCTAGATTACCACCAAATGCTTCTTCCTTCGACTTTCGTTATTCGTTATTGTCGTTTTAGTCTAATTTTTTATTTCAAATTAGTAATTATGTCAGCATAATAAACTATACATTTATATTTTTTTTGATGTACTTTTTAATTTAATTTACCTCTAGCTAATTATATGATTTTAATTAATTGATATTCTACATTTTAATGCACTTTTATTTATCTTTTCGTTTCTTTAATTTATATATAAATAACTAAATCGACAAGAAAAAACGAAAATATTAGATGATGAACTTAATGTCAATACTTTAATAGAGAAGTTAGATAACGGAGACAAATTCAAGGAGATAAATAATGGATTGTTCTTTATGATAATTGAATTAATGCTCTTCACCTAGATTACCATTAAGTGACAATAATTATGGACCTAATGACTATCCTCTACTACTGATCAAATAAATCAGGGAATCTTCTAGAAGTTGGTAAAAGGAGTCATATAGTAGTAGTACAAATAATTAAATTATATATTTTGGAAAATACTACAAAATCAAATCAGAATTGAAAAAGTAGAATTTAATGCATTTACAAGAACACATTTACGTGAACATATGCTAAATTTCACTTTACCAACAAAATAAAAGATCTAGTTTTTTCTTGTAAACCGAAATGAACAACTACTCAACCACTAACATGAGGCCAATAATTAGGACTTTATTTCAGCTAAAAATAATTAATGAAAAAAATCCCTGAATTGAAACCTGTTTTATAAGTAAAATGTTAGCTTAATCACTTTGTAGTGCTCTGTAAGACTGTAACAGGTCATTTTAAAGCATTTTTTAATCTGTAAAGCTGAATTTTAAGGTTTAAATGACTTTATTCGGTTATTTCTGTTACGAAAGAGCAAGGGTAGGTAGAAAAGTAAATAAATATGAGTCAGCCACTCTTCTTGAATATGAAAATTGATGGAAGTGAACGACTACAAGGTCGTCTAATGAGGTTGAAATAAATGCTTGAAGAAAAAATAAATAAGCTCATAATGTGTGAGACTAATGATCAATATATGGACATTTCAAAACTCATTCGAGTTAATTGTAAGAATGTTAAGATGCACCTTCATAGGTAGTAGCCCAAGATCTTATATATTGATCGGGAAGACATCGATATCCGATGTGGAATGTGCATAAGAACTATTCAGAATAATGGATACGAGTTATATTTTGATCCTTAATAATATTCATTAGTAATAATATAATATTTTGATTTTTTATAGTGACACAACTATTGTACTCTGGTTCCCAACTTCCCATAAACGTTTTAATTTAATGAAAATTAAGAAAAAATTATGTAACTCAATTAAATGCAACAATTGTATTATTACACATAAACTAATATGTTGTCAACTACCGTGTATATCAAGAATTATGTATACATGAATTTAACAAACTTAATAACTTTACTGATAAACATAATTTCAAAAATAAAACTAATATTACCAAGTTATACTAACATACATGATACAAGTTTTTATTATATGTTATACATATATATATAAGATTTTAATATTTTAAACGACAACTTTTGTGGAAAGGAGATGTATTCCAGATCAATTTATAAGATTAAAATTGTTATTTGTAAATGATTAACCAATCCTGGCAATTAAAGTGAGATGGTGCACCATCTTATTATTATCTTTTTGTTTTTTGAAATTATGAACAAGTACTCTCTCAATAATGAGTGATGACATGATGGACCCCAAAGTATGAAGAAAGCAAAGAAAATAATTGATCCTAGTAGGATAAACACCATGTACACCACACACTTGACACAATCCTACCTCCAAACAGACACATACAGTTGTAAACTCAGTCACATAGATCATTAAACAAAATAAAAACACTACTTAAAACTTCAATTAAAATTTTACCCATTTCTTGATGAACATTCCAATTTCCAATGATTTTGAGACAACCAGACCATTCTTCTTCAAACTATAACCTTTGAGTCTTGGCATATGTGGAAGCTCATCAACAAACATTCTCAACTTTAATGGACTCATCACCAAATCATCCTCACCTTCAATACTCATAACAAACAATCCCAAAAAAATCACCAAAATTCTCCATGATAATGCTTCCATCTTCATAAATAATCTCAATGTTGTAAACAAGAGGGGGGTGGGGTGGGGGGTGGGGTGGGGGTGGGGGTAGGGAGGGGGGGGTTGATTTTGAGTTGGTGTGAACAACTTAATTCTTAAAAAGTGTAAGAATAATGTAAGAATGTAAGATGGA
Source organism: Echium plantagineum (assembly GCA_003412495.2). Classification (NCBI taxonomy): domain Eukaryota; kingdom Viridiplantae; phylum Streptophyta; class Magnoliopsida; order Boraginales; family Boraginaceae; genus Echium; species Echium plantagineum. The sequence continues at coordinate 12,573,801 of CM016563.1, read as the reverse complement.
GAAGGAAACAACAAGTGATTATATATGAGAGGACAAATGAAAATTCTCCAAAGGCTGTTCGTTATATTCGAAAAAAGGTAGATTTTAAAAAGGGTACAAATTCTAGGCCATGCATGGATTGTTTCACTTTAATGTATGACATGACCTAATATTGTCTTTTTCTATTCATCTTTTCTTCTACTCAAAATTCGGGTTTAATAATCAAGAATTGTCTTTTTAGACGATAATACGATGTTTATTTCCCTAATTAATCGCCGATTTTATTAGAAAACAAATAGGATGAGGATACGTCCAAGTAACAGAGACCTGATATTCGGATAATTCATGAGGACACGGTATGGTTTATATACAATAAAACAAGTTACAATAATTGAAAATAGTAATGATGAACATTGTTTTAATTAGTGATATTAATAATTATGAATAACTAATTAGTAACATTAAATAATATTTAACTAGTTAATACTCCGTATTTACTAATAATAAGAATAATTATTATTGAAAGCTAAATGTTATTATTGTTGATATTAACTAATAATAAAATAATTATTGATTAATTAGTAACATTAAATAATAAATAGTTAATATTAACTAAATAACTATTGACTAATTAGTAACATTAAATAATACTCCCTCCGTCCCTAAAAGATTGTCACATTTTGACTTTTGGTAGTCAAATAGTACAAAATTAGATCATGAATTCCCATTAAACGATAAGAAATAATATGGTCTTGTGGGACCTTGTTAAATTCGTCTCAATATATATTTTTGAAATATTAACTTTTTATAATCTTTTTGCATGTAGAATAATAGATATTTATGTTTTAAATCGTGTTTTGTTGACCACCAAAAGTCAAAATGTGACAATCTTTTAGGGACGGAGGGAGTATTAATGACTAGTTAGTATTAACTAATAGTAAGAATTATTATTACTAATAAAAAATTTAATTTATCATGATAATAACTACAAATTAGGGAGGACACAAATTTAGGGATGTGTGAACAATTTATTATTGTCAACCTATTTCAACCCCTAATATAACTTTTAGGAGATATTTGTATGATAAAATTTCACCGCTCTTTTATATTTGTCTTTCTAATCTTATTATTTTGTTTCAAAATACTTGTTTTTGTAGCATAAAAAGTTGCTTTTTTACATTATGTTTAGTGTAATTTTTTTACTACTTAGCAACTAACCAATTATCAACTATTAGATTCTTGCAAAATAAATAAATTTAATGTGTTTCCTAATTTATTGTCTATTTCTTTGCATCATTAATTCTCGAGTCTCATCAATTAAGCTTAATTGAGTTTATTCATGTGGGCATAAAAAGAAATCCAGGCGCATTAAATAACCTTTAATAGTTCATGTGTGTACAACAACTACAGAGCAATTGTTTAATCATATAAACTGTTGCCTATTTTTTTTTCTCGTTTTCTACTCCCTCCAATCCAAAAAAAAAAAATTATTTCTCACATATCAAAATCAAAACAAATATTTGACCTTCAATTATTCTTTATTTATATTTTTATAAAAATTAAAAATTATATTATGAAAATACTTGGAAAGAAGAATCCAACTATATAAATTTTATATTTTTAAAAATCAGTAATAATCAGTGATTGATGGTCAAAGTTCAATTTCAAAAAAGTTAAACAACATTTTTTTGGATTGGGGGAGTATTTATTTGCATTAAATAACCTTTAGTTTATTACTTTTTATTTTTAAGGTGATTTATTTTTCCATTCAATAATTCGACTCTTTCCTTAAACAATTAATAGGAGGCAAGTTTATCTCCATATTCCAATCATCATTGTTTTGCTTTTGTCAATCATAATGTATTTTCAATTGTTCCCGGCCACATATAACTGAATTGATTTTAAAAAAAGTCATATTGTGAATTTTACATTTTAACTTCATAATTTTACACGCATATTTCGCCACAATTGCTCATTGAACGGATTCTCACATATGTCACTTTTTCGATGATTAAATTTGATTTTTCATATCTACAAGTTCTAGGGTTCAAAATAACAGTGTAGGATTGTTTTTTGTTTAATCAAAGAAGGCAAGGATTCTATGATTTTGAGTTCGTTAATTTTCACATGAACAAGCGATAACTTTTAGAAAAAGGAAGAATCAAATAATAAAACCCTCTAATCTTAAACTACTCAAGTATGTTAGGCTTTTCGATCAAGAGTTAATAGGCTGCCCAGTGCCCACTGTGTTTTATGGCTTATGTTGTTGGGCCTTTGATGGTCTGGTCTTTTAATGGCCTTGTTAATTGTATGGTCCTTCAATTTTTATTCGATTTTTAAATTTGTATATATCATCACTTATTATAAAAACAAACTAATTTGTTATAGATGTTAATGTACACGCTCAGTTTAATTTTTGGCCATAGAATTAAAGAATAATAGATACTCGTTTACATTAACCAGTTAATTATCAAATTTCAATAAATACGAGAAATCTATGCATCTAAGTAGTATTAGTTACTCGTTGAAACAATCTTCATATATATCACTTTCTAATGATTAAGTTCAATTTTTCAGATATAATAGTAATATAAATGCTCCGTATTATTTTTGTCATAATATTAAAGTGTAATCACTTAGTTATATGAAGCATAATATATTGATGATTTGACAAATTTTAATTGATAGAAGGAATAGAGGCATCTTAACAATTATATCAAGAGAGATTTTAAATCAATTGGTAGTAAAATTACATATCAAACTGCATTGAAATTAAAACTAAATAAGTGTCATATAATTTGGTACATAACATGGAATAAAAATTGTAATATAAAGGAAACCACAAAAAAGAAATGTTCATAGCGAATCAATTAGTAGTAAATTTACAATCTACTACAGGGTTGCTTATAAATTTCAAAGACTAAAAATGCTTAAATTTTCAACTTTTTTTTAATAAAGTTCAAATTAAAACGAAAAAATGTGCACATGTTATATTATTTCAAGTCAAACTCACAAATAACTTTTTTACTTAAAATTAACCATAACCTGATTTATTTATAACAGTTTGAACCTTTTAATCAAATGTTATCAATATTTCTGCCAATGGCTCAATAGCCTAGTGACATCCGACCCAACTTTTCATATAAGAGGTCATGAGAAATGTATGTATTCATTATTTGTAATACTATTATAATCATAATTTATCGCTAGTTTACAAAAAAAAAAAAAAAATAACGAAGCATAAGGTTAGAGATAGTGCAACAATAATTGTGAAATTCTTAGTTTATATCACTATCCCAAGTCCAACTCTACAATAAAAATACATTAGTAGTAATTTTTAACTCGACTTAGACTCGATTAAAATCAGTCCTACATATGAGCCATAAAAGCTACCATCAGTGTGATGAAGAAAGAGATAAGGCAATCTTGAACTGAAAATGGCAATAATTGGCGGCAAAGGCGGCGGAGCAGGGCAGCTGTTGGTGGCGGTAGCGGCAACTCTGCTGCTCCGGTTGTTCTCCGGTCCTGGTCCTGAGCAATTAAGTGACAATGAGGTTGAAAAAGAAGATGGAGAAAATGGAGATATTGGTATGGGCAATGGAAAAGTGTCTCCGGTTACTATAAAATGGACTAACATCAATTGCTGTCTCTCAGACAAATCCTCCGACATTGTATGCTCCATAATTGTGTTTAATTATTCTATAATTAATTGAAAACTATTAAAAGTCAAAATTGGATATTCGTTTTGGATTGGAAGGATTATATGTCAAATTGTTGACAATCGGATAACTATTTTGACTTCATTAATTCAAGTTCAATTTTGAATTGAGACGAAGGTAGTATATCTGTATTCTGTACTGTGTGTAGATATATATAATATGATTGTTGCATGCATGTAGACTCGTAAGCTGAACCGAGCTAAAATAAGAATATGTTGTAATAGAAATGAGTTGATAAGCTTGACTTAGCTCAGCAGATTATTAAATTTATTGTATATTTGTCTTCGTGATACGATTATTTATTTGTTGTCACTTACTTTGTCGGAGTAGGTAGTATAAATTGTATAATGGGACTTAGCAGTAAAAAATGGTGACCGTTAAGTAATTGTAGAAAGTTCGTTACATTGATAACAAGACAAGTTGGATGTCTGGATATCTGAAAGTTGTTGTAGTCGGTTAATATTGCACGGTGTAAACAAAATGTTTGGTAATTGTTTCTATTAGTTTTTGGAAATCAATGACCTATTAGTTTGTAAATTGAGCTGGTTTGGTTGTGTAGCTTCTTATTGTTCTAAGCTTGTATAAGTCAATAATGGATAATTTGCTTTCTTACTATCTATAGGTGAGATTTTTGCTGAAAAATGTAAATGGAGAGGCTAAACCTGGTAGATTGCTCGCGTTAATGGGTCCCTCTGGGTCGGGGAAGACAACCCTGCTGAATGTTCTTGCAGGACAGACTACAGCGTCATCGCGGCTGCATTTAACTGGTATCTTGGAGGTCAATGGGCAGAGTATATCGAATAAAACTTACAAGTATGTTTAGCTATAGAGAACATATGAAGAACTGAGTTCGAGATTAGATGAGAGGCGTAAGATCATCTTGTTATTTCAGGTCTGCTTACGTGCGACAAGAGGATCTTTTCTTCTCACAATTGACGGTTCGGGAGACATTGTCTCTTGCTGCTGAACTCCAATTGCATGATATATCCTCTGTGGAAGTTAGAGACAAATACGTTGATAACCTCTTGTTTAAGTTAGGGTTGGTAAGTTTTGAACTATGTTTTGCTTTAATGTGATTCGACGGCTTTTTTGTAAGAATTATGGAGCCCAATTCATTAGAAAATCAAAATTATTATTAGTATGATACATTGTAAACAAGGATTCTGTACCCTTAGCATATGAAGAAAAATGTCAACATGGCATGTTTGTATAAGGGTCCCGTTAACTATAGCAGTAAAACTTCTTTGTAGCTTGTGTTTAGTTCCTAAAATTTTTCCAGGTATCCTTATATGTCTGAAAATCAAAGTTCTTCTCTTACGTGGTGAAGTTTATGGCATTGACAAGAATTGAGTGATTAAAATTTTTGAAGATGACAGGGATAGTTTGTGATTTATATTCTTCATATGGATTTATAATGCTTACATTTCTTCTAAAGGTTAGCTGTGCTGATTCTTGTGTTGGGGATGCAAAAGTTCGCGGAATTAGTGGCGGGGAAAGGAAAAGACTATCTATGGCATGTGAGCTTATTGCTAGTCCATCTGTTATTTTCGCTGATGAGCCAACAACTGGTATGTTATGGTATCTTTTGACTATGTATAACAGAACATATAGTAAATAGTGCTATCTATTTATTTGACAACCAGTGTAAACTAAAACATATTACGGTGCCTCTTTCTCAAATGTTCCATACTTCTGTAGCTCTATTCCTTATGTATTGACTGGAAAATTAAGTGAAAGTGTAAAATGGAATTAGAAACAAGATTTGTGTAACAACCTAATCTAAAGTTTGTACAAGTTCGTATGATTTCAATGTTTTTTTTAATGAATCAATATATGAAGGTAACTGATATTTATGTGTCGGAATCATTAAACATCTCACACTTCACTGGTAAGCTTCTCTTGATTGGATTTAGTTGAAGAACTTTGCAAATGTTCTTGAAACTTTCTTACTGTTGTGCTTTCATGATAATATAGCTTTTAAAGGCTATAATTGCATTGATTGGATTAGTATCATTTGCATGATGTTGTTTATGTTCATTAGCTTCTCAAATCAGACATTTTTTTTAGTCAAGATTCATTCGTCTTTCTATTCCACCAAATAGGTTAAGGCTTAATTTGATTTGATTTTAGTATTCCATCTTATTGGCACTAATGTACTTATAAAATCTAACAGGTAGATTAAGTCTTTGCCTTCGTCTTCAACCTAGTTGAGAATTCTTCTTTATCATGCTAATATATGTATGATGCCCAATTCCAGGGCTGGACGCGTTCCAGGCGGAGAAGGTCATGGAAACTCTACGACAACTTGCACAGGACGGGCACACTGTGATTTGTTCTATTCATCAGCCTAGAGGTTCAGTGTATGCAAAATTTGATGACATTGTCTTGCTCAGCAAAGGAGAACTGATTTACTCTGGCCCTGCAGGAGGGGAACCATTGGCATATTTTGAAAAATTGGGGTTAATCATCTATCTCTATTGTTTAAAATTATATGCATATTGTTTTCTAAAGATACTATTGATTTGTTGTCTGGAAGTACACTATGTAATATTAGTATATTTATCTTTATTTTTTAAATTATATCTATTTGCCTGGCTGTTTCTTCTCCAAAGTAGTTTCTCAAAAGAGGAAACAACAACACAATACTTATATATTGAAGTATAATACTCATAATGTTCTACTGGTTGTTGACTCATAGGCACAAATGTCCGGAACATGAAAATCCTGCGGAATTTCTGGCCGATCTAATTTCAGTGGACTATAGTTCTTCAGAAAGTGTATATGCTTCCCAGAAAAGAATAGATGGGTTTATAGATGCATTCTCACAACAACAATCACTGATTCTGTATGCCTCCTCCCTTAAAGGAGGCACCGAGGACGGTGTGAAAAGAAGGAGGAAACTAGCCAACAGAAAGAAAGTTGGGTGGTGGAAACAGTTCTGCTTGCTCCTTAAACGTGCATGGATGCAGGTGAGACTAGTTGTGTTAAGGACTTCAAAATTAAAAGATGGAAAGGATTTGAAAATTATTTACTGAAATCTTGAGGATTGTCAACATATGCACGATTTTGCGATGAAGTTGATGTATTAGCTTCGTACTGGCAATCAAGCTATACATTGATAAACCACTCGGTTAGCTTAGTAGCACGGATATTACTTGCAATGATGAGGCCCACGTTCAAGTCTTTGCAATTTTAAGGTCCAAACTGGAAAAAAAAACGAGGAAGCTATGAATTTGATAAGATGTATCCTGCTATGATTGTTGATGCCATGCGCAGTCAATCTGCTATAGAGTTTCTTCCTTGTTTGCTCATGCTACGAAGTGAATCAATTAGCTTCTGTCTGGAATCGAGCCAAGTGGTGATAAGAAGTATCTAGCGATTGCTGGTCATGCAAATGCCTACTGAAGAGTGTTACTCTTATCTGCACATAGTGTCACTTCTATCTGTACATGCTCAACTAGTTCTGTTCTTGTTAAATTGCATTTCAGATGTTGATATAATTTAGAACGTCCAAAATTTATATTTAATGAATTCACATACACCAGGCTGGATTGATGCAAGTTTAGAATCCCTGACCGCCATACTGTTTCAAGGAGGTTATTTGTTTAAGAAGTAACAGAGTATTTGAAACTACACACGTGAAGTTTTTATGCAAAACTAGAGAGATTACATGCTAGACTTGAGATTACTTAATTACTTATATGTTTCTGTTGTTCTTCTCTGTCTCATTAGTTCACTTAATAATAGGCTTCTCGTGATGGTCCAACAAACAAAGTTAGAGCAAGAATGTCTGTTGCATCTGCTATAATATTTGGTTCTGTGTTCTGGAGAATGGGAAAATCACAAACATCAATACAGGATAGAATGGGGTTGCTTCAGGTATACAATTTACTTATTGTTATGAGTATGGTTCAAAGAATTAGATCCAGATTCCAGACTGCATCAAGAATTACTTAGCGATCATATTTTCTTGAACCGCATCCTTTCTTGCACCTTTTTCCATGCTTTGATGTATGGCAGACCCCTCCCTCCTCACACCCCTCTAAGTTTTTGCAATGTTAATTTTATATGTATATTCATTCTCTTTTGCTGTGAAAATATCCGTTTTAGCATATTTCAAATAAATTGTTCACACCTCTCATACAAAAAATCTTTCTCCGTCCTGGCACTCATATAGGTTGCTGCCATAAACACTGCAATGGCTGCACTCACAAAGACTGTGGGTGTTTTTCCAAAGGAGCGCACCATTGTTGATAGAGAGCGTGCTAAAGGCTCATACACACTGGGTCCATATTTGCTCTCCAAGTTGTTAGCTGAGATACCAATTGGAGCAGCATTTCCTTTACTCTTTGGTTCAATTTTGTACCCAATGGCTCGGCTTCATCCAACTTTACCTAAGTGAGTTTCTACTTTCAACTCTTGATATCCCTGGCTAATTTGTTTTTTCTATTACATGTAATTCGATAGGAAGATATATAAATTCGCTTGGGGAGTCCTTGTATGATGACAGAATATCGAAGTATCAAACTATAAATAGAGCAGGCAACTCTATTCATAGAGTGGGAATGCTATGGCATATATTAGCATATCTGCAAAAGGATTTTGTTTAACATGAGATCATAAAATCTTGGGAGCAAATAATGAGAGAATTCTGGAAAGAACTAGTTAAGACATGTTGATTTTTTGAGTCAAATTGTTTTCACAGGAATACAGGACTTGGCTAAAAGTTTGGTAATCTTGGTAACTCCAAGTTTTAGGTAGTAGCGGCTCTATAACTAAACATTTGGAAGGTAAAAGTATACTATTATACTGATGGTTGCCATTCTACACAAACTCGGTTTCCAGAAAGATCTTTGTTTTCCAAAAGTACTGCGAGTGCATAATAAGACTTCTTTCTTGGGGTAAATGATGAGAATCTCACAATCCAAGCACAAGAAAATGGACTCAAATGTCCATGGGGAAAATATCTCTATTCTAGATCTAAAATGCACTTAAGACCTCCTTGGAATCTGCAGATGTCAATGCTGCGATTTTGAAATCCTCTTAATGATGAGCCATAAGGATGGTTTCATTTTTCTTTGACAATGCGATAAGTTTTAGAGAGAAAAGACTCCAATAGGAAGAGAATTTGGTTTAGTTGAGTCTTAGTGTTTTCTATTGCTGATGTTGAGGTGTTTGATATAGCGAAGGTATCCTGCATTATGGATCTAATGATCATCATTTTACTCCATTGCCTGAGAAGATGTTAGCAGTACCCATACAATAACTCAATAAAAACATATTTGATAAAAAGACCAAAAGCTTAATTCTTTGAATAATTCTTTTCACTGACTGGAAGACTTCCTTGCGCAGATTTGGGAACTTCTGTGGAATTGTAACTGTGGAGTCCTTTGCTGCTTCAGCAATGGGCCTGACTGTTGGGGCGATGGTTCCAACAACAGAAGCTGCTATGGCTTTGGGGCCGTCTCTTATGACAGTGTTTATAGTATTTGGTGGCTACTATGTCAACGCGGAAAACACTCCTATTATTTTTCAATGGATTCCTCGTGGCTCTCTCATTCGATGGTATGTATACCGTTTCTTATCACATAAGTTGCACAAATCATCTTCTGTCGATCCCTGTTTCACTCATAGTTGTGATTAAAGTTTAGCGGTCCATAGCAGCAAAGCTCCGAAAATCCACTATTTTCCTTGCCATTTAGCGGTCCATAGCAGCAAAGCTCCGAAAATCCACTATTTACCTTGCCATTAAGTAGTTCTACGATACCGCTACTCGCCGCTATATTGCGCCACTACTTACCACTATTCGCAACTGGGTTTCACGTCAGTAATATACTAATATTGACTATTGAGGAGCCTGGTCCTTCATTATTGGTTTAAGATCTTTTAGAAGGGTTTATATAATCCTGTGCTAGTGCTCCTACAGCCAATATGATCACTAAATTGCTTATTCTTACAGGGCTTTTCAAGGGCTCTGCATCAATGAGTTTAGAGGCCTCAAGTTCGATCATCAGCATTCCATTGATATTCAATCTGGTGAACAAGTGAGTCGAGATCAGAACTTTTCACTAAAGGAAAATGATATCATCTGCACCTCTATGAAAAAAATGCTTTCTCGTGGGTAATCACATTGTCATGCAGACCTAGCTTTTTAAATATAGGATTAAAACATCAGATTATGGTAATATATCGAGGGGCTTCTTTTCTTTATTTTATTCTCGAACATCCATATTTGCAGTTAGATGGCTTCATGTATACATGGTAGGTGTGGATATATTGTTATGGTTATACAAGTTCATGAGTTCAGCTTATTTGGGATAAATCATAAAGCAGAGCGTCTCCGTTTAATTTAACATTTTTGCTGCTAATTGCCTGGATAGAATCAACTCTTCAGACATTTCCCCTTAAAAATCAGAAATTAAAGATAGCTAAAAGGCTTATATCTAATTTCTAGTCTTCCCCATCGGTTTCCTCCCTATGAAGTCTGATTTAAATGTCTTGCTATATAGTGTCTCAAATTTATTATCTGAAGATCTACCTCTACTGGATTAGATAAGCAATCATTTTTCGATTGACATGAATATATGTCTACATTGTTCAGAATCTCAATTCAATGCATACGCGCATAACAATATCAACTGAGTTAACAACTTCTATTTTGGAACTGCAGGCACTTGAACGACTCTCATTTGGTCAGAGCAACATCAGAGACACACTGGCTGCTCAAAGTAGAATATTATTATTTTGGTATTATGTAACTTATCTTCTAATGAAGAAAAACAAACCCAAGTACCAGCAACTTTTGCCACCACCAGCTACTGCATCAGTGATTCTGCACGAACCTGAGCCCGAGCCTCTTGGCAACGATCCACCAAACACGTATCAACAATCATCCCCTCCCGATCAAGGTAACCCCACACAGGAAATCGAAAAACCTCCTGCTGAGCCACTTAATCTGTTTGAGCTTGAAGGTTTGTGATTGTTGGAAATTGGGGTTGTTGATATAAGGCGTCCTACTACTTATCGATTTATCTTGTACAGGTTCTGATATACAGGAGCTGCCTGTACAGTAAAGAAGCTTTGATCCCTTTGATGACCTAATGATCTATCCCACTAAGGCAGCAATGAATATTATACACTTCAGAGTAGAACTGCCGGGAGTAACTAGGAAATAAAATACGAAAGGATAGTCTGTTATATTTATGATTTGTAATAACCGGAATTGTTGTAGAGCTATATGTTCCTAATAAAAGCATCATGTAACCCCAGGCAACATCTTCAGAAGGCCCTTAAACATTTCAGTTTCGAAGTCCGGGCAGTACGAGATGTGAGTTCCTTATTGGATTTAATGTTATAAATTAGATGGCTCTTGATTGCTAGAGTTCATTAATCTGTGACTCATCGGCTCACTCGCTCCCCTCACCCCTCCTCTTCAGGTATTATCGGAAGAACTGGTTGCTTGTTATCATAAACTTGTGCTTGATTTCGTTGGCAACTCCTTAAGTTAGAGATCTATAGATTGAACCTCTTATGAAGGCAAGTCTTGTATTCATGAGAAAAGTATGATTTTGCCGACGTGTGTGGGTATCGTGATGCGTTTCTTTTCATTCTTCTTAGAACACTTCTGATTACTTTACATTTTTTTCATTTCTTAATCTTACTTCATCAACCCCACAACTATCGAAATCACACAAATTGGATGTATTTGGCAAGATTTGGTGTATTTACCTGACATCACCAAAGATCTTACCAATCCTACCACCAAGAAGTGAACCATACGGCAAAAATGAATTTGGTACTTTATGTCAAAAGTGTCGTTGTTTTATGTCCTATTCAGTCGACGATTTGATATGATTTGATCCTTAAATAAAATAAAATAAAATAAAATAACCCATAATAATATTCATGCTTCTTATTCTTTGTGACGAAGATAGCTGTTGCTCTTCGATCAACTTAGAAACAACCTCTATGTTACATCGAGCGTAAGATTATGTGTTATCTGATTGCTCTACCCTACTTTGACGGCACCAGGGATGTTGATATATTGTCACAGCTAAGCTAACGTTAATGTGCACTTTGAAGCAAAGTTCCGCGAAGTAGTACAGAATAAGAAACAAAAATATATCGGCATACGCAATATAAAAATAATCGTCATTTGTCAACGACAGAACAATGAATTAAAATAATACACCGTCCCAGAATACGTCAAATGGATCCAAACTGCCCTATCTCAATTATTTTTTTTAGACCAGAAATAACTATAATGACAATCATTAGCTTCTAAAAAAATTGGTTGGAGCTCTTTTGGCCTAACGTATAAGTTCCTTTCAACCATTTTCTTTTAGAATATGGGCGAATCATGTTTTCAATGTTCTTATTTTTACTGTTCACTTTTGATATCGATACCAGACGCATGTTCGAATTTCGATATTGTTTTTTTATTAATAACTCCAGCCCGTATTTCATGCTCGATAAATCGATGATGTGGAGTTAAGCAGTGAAAATATGCACACACTCTAGAGACTAGAGTATATTTTGGATTGTCACTATATAGCATAAGTGAACTTTAAACATATTAAATGACAGAGAAATTGGGTAAACTAACACTTTTGAGATAAAAAATTAACTTGGAGCACCTTTTTACAATTTTTAGCAAAATGGCACAAAAGGGGATGAATTGACAAAAATACCCCCTTATAAACTTAATCTTTTTTTCAGTTTTTTTTTCGATTTTTTCCTGGTTTTTTTTTCAATTTCTTTTTTATTTTTTTTTTGTTTTTTTGTAATTTTTTTTTCAAAATCTTTTCAACTTTTTTTACGGTTTCTTTTTTTCAATTTTTTTTTTCTTTTTCTTTTTCTTTTCGATTTCTTTTTTCGATTTTTCGATTGATTTTTTCGATTCTTCTTTTTTCGATTTTTCGATATTTCTTTTTTCAATTTTTTCGATTTCTTTTTTCGATTTCGATTTCTTTTTTTCGATTTTTTCAGTTTTTTTTTCGATTTATTTTTTTGAAAAAAGAAATCGAAAAAAGAAAAAGAAAAAAAATCGAAAAGAAAAAGAAAAAAAATTGAAATTGAAAAGAAAAAGAAATCGAAAAAGAAAAAAATTGAAATCGAAAAGAAAAAGAAATCGAAAAAGAAAAAATCGAAAAAAGAAATATCGAAAAAATCAATCGAAAAAAGAAATATCGAAAAAATCTATCAAAAATCGAAAAAAGAAATCGAAAAGAAAAATAAAAAGAAAAATCGAAAAAGGAAATCGAAAAGAAAAAGAAAAATCGAAAAAAGAAATCGAAAAGAAAAAAAATTGAAAAAAAATTGAAAAAAAGAAACCGAAAAAAAAGTTGAAAAGATTTTTGAAAAAAAAAATTACAAAAAAAACAAAAAAAAATCAAAAAGAAATTGAAAAAAAAACCAGGAAAAAATCGAAAAAAAAACTGAATAAAACATTAACTTTATAAGGGGGGTATTTTTGTCAATTCATCCCCCTTTGGTGCCATTTTGCTAAGATTTATAAAAAGGTGCTCCAAGTTAATTTTCTTCTTCCATAGGTGCCATTTATCCCAAATTCTCTTAAATGACACTTCACTATTAATTTGTCAATTTTGGTTCAAATTTACATAATATATATTATTAATCGATATTATAAAAATTTATTAATTCTAATCATCCAATTAAAACTAGATAGAATCACAGGGCTTGCCCTAATGGTTATCGGCCCATGTCTCCATAATGTATGAGTCTTTTCCGTTAGTGTAGGTTTACTTTCAGTATATTATCATTTGACAAAAAAAAAAACTAAGATAGAGGAATGAATCTCATGAGTCATGAACATTATTATCAGTTGACATACAAAAGTCATAAAAATTTGTAGCCATCCCATATATATTTATTCGTTTGCTCCATGATTAGGGGCATGACCCACATAAATAACTATGAATTTCTCAGTAGTTGCCCCCTCCATATGGCCATCTAGATCCCCATAAGGTTACTTGCATCCCCTCGAGACGCGCTTTCTATACATTCGATTTACATGGACAATTATTTTGGTACATCGTCTACATCAATGCATTATAATATTCACCCCATTTTATCATCATTCAAACGATCATCAACTTGTCCCTATAAATTCTCCACTCCATCCTCCCCCTCCCATCATTATTAAACCTTTCTTTATCAACAACATCAAAAAAATCGAGACATCGAATTGTTCTAGTGATTAAAACTTATAGTACGTATTTATTTGATCATGGCATCAACTATCTCCACCCCTTTCCTACCAACACTTCCGAGAGCTCCAAGAAAGCATGCCAACAACAAAAGACGACCAACCTCAACGACTTTCGCTGTGGCGAGGCGTGACCACCATAGCTACAACAACGGAAGGCTAGTGGACGAGAACATGATCGTTCTACGAAAGAGAATACACGAGATGAAGATAATCGAGAGGAACTACGAGCCACCCGCGGAATGGATGGAATGGGAGAAGAATTACTATGTGAATTATGATTCAATGATATGTGATGCAATGGGGATGTTGCAGTCCCAATTGATGAATACTAGGCCAAGTTTAGCTCTGGGGATGATGGGGTTGATTGCATTAAGTGTGCCTCTTTCGACCTCCATTGTTCTGTTTCATTTCTTGGAGCTTTCCAAAATTGTTTTAGCTGCTGGAGCTCATTAGTTTCATCTACATTCATTTATTCATTGTCTCATAAACTTAGTTATTATACTTTTGTATAGGGGGATAATTATTAGTTGATCTATCTTCGTACAGAATCATATATTGTATATCATTAATAATATGATAAAACGGTACAATGTAAGTCAAAGGAATATACAACTAATTGAATTAACTTATAATCATTCAATAAATGTGGGTGGAAATCTCAGGCCAAGACACATTTAATTCCAACCATAATTCCAATAAACTACTAGTACTAAATGTATTAGCACTGTAAAAGCTTGAAGTTATTTATCTGTGTTTTATAGAATTATGTAGTCTTGTAAACATGACAATTGGGGCATGCTTGAACGATGAAGGATGTGCATGAGCAGATGAGCTTAGCTAAATCGAACCCCTCGCTTTGTTGAGCGCAGATAAGTCGAAACATAAAGCTCGTTATTACATTTATATTTTGTTGTGAAGATCTTTTGTTCCAATTCATTACGACTTCAATTTCTTATGATTATTATATTATGAGTATCTTTTTATTAGAGTTAATCTCTACTACTAATTGATGATTTTGTTTTCTCTGTTTTAAATCAATAAATTGTATTAATCGATTATAAATAAACCAAATATATTTGAAATAAGCGAGATCATTCCTGCTCAATTCGATTTAAAATTGAATCATCTCACTAAGAACTCGTCAAATTTTAATCTAAAAATTCTTCAGTTCGGACTTGAATGGGCTCGTTTAGAGACCCGGAAGGCGTAAAGTACATGTTCGGATATTCCCATGAACATGCCAATCGGACAACCCATGTTCAATTGTTCGCCCTATTTTTCTTAGATCCATAGGGGTATAAACGTCAAACACGAACCCTAAAATCATAGCTGGCGGATTTACATTGGGCACGAAAATTAAAAGGATAAGATCAACAAAATGTACCTCAAAATTCTCAAAAGTCAACACAAAAAATCCCCAACTGAAATTTCAAATCTGCTTTCCTATATCCACACCCAAAGTAGTGCTTTTAGGAGCGAAATGCCTATTTTATTCCTCATTCTACAAATTAAAAATGTAGGAGTGAAGTCACAATTAGGGGCAAAAGAGTCATTACAATCCTTAATTTATTTGTACTCGTATCAAATACACACAAAAATCACGAGATCTGCATTTTTCCTATCTATATCACCTCCTCCTCCTCAAAATTCGAATATTCCAATTTAGTGTTCTCTTACATCCGCATAAATCGTGTCCCAGAATTATTGTCCAATTTCACTTCACCACCAAATAAATCGGTATGTTTTCTTTTTCATGAGTACTACCTCCATCCCAAAAATATTGTCCAGTTTTAAGTTTTAATTATTGATTGTTTTTTACAATTTCGGACGATATTTTATATATGTTGTATAATTGACGATGAAAAATATATGTAATGCTATTTTTTAATACATTTTGGTATTAACGTAATAATGTTGATTTGATGAATCGAATTGTGCTTGTTAATTAAGCCTGCTAAATTTGTTAATTTTGACTGTTCAAGTCAAACTTGACAATATTTTTGGGATGGAGGTAGTAAGAGTTACCAGTGCTGTTATTATAGTATAGAATTCAGTGTTTTTTTTCCTATAAGATTTTACGGATGTTTGATATGTGAGTTGTTATTTATGGCGTTTTATTAACTCAATTTTGATTTGTTCATTGTTGTTGTATAGATCTGATTTTGAGTGGTTCTTAGCAATTTGTAAGAATTATACGTTGACCAATTTATGAGATATAAGAATTTCTATTATTATTATTAGATGATGTAAGCATTATACCTTGACCATTAAATGAGCTGGATACTTTTTAGTTTCTCAGAATAATTGATTCTGTGTTGTCTACGTGTCTTGTTAGCAATATATATTTTCGATGTGGTTGGATATAGTACTTTAAATGGAATATGAAGAAATTCAGGGGTGCAGGGTTTGTAATGTGTTAGGATCTATGCGAATTGAGGAAGATGCTGAGGATGTGATTCTGTGATGAGTAATTTTTGTGTGGAATTACGTTGACAAATGTGGTGTATTTACTGCATAATAAATTGAATGGGTTGCAAAGATTCGAGTGGAATTGTGTATTAAGAGTTATATTGTTTTTTATAAGAGCAAAGATCTATACACGCTCCACTTTTTTGCATTATGGTACTCAATTTTTATTATATCCAATGTAATGTGAAGTGGAAGTCTATTTTTACTCATAGATAAGATTTCTTGTATAGATAATCAGTGCGCTGCAATTGTGATAAATTTTATTTTGTGTCAATCACTTGAAAAATTTAATTTCTAAAATTTTGTTTGTACAAAAGGCTGTAATGATTTGCTTAATGAGAGAAAGGTTGGTTAAATTATAATATCATTAACTTCTTGCGTGTTAGTTGTTTCCAATACAATAACGTTCTCCCATAAAAGTCTGATAGGATAAGAGTTCGAGGAAATCCAATCTGTTTCTAGAGGGTATTTCTCTGTTATTTTTCTTCTCGACGCTGTGGGAACTCAGTTTTCAGATATGGATGTTCCTCAGATATAACCCTAAACAGTGCTTGAACCATAACTGGAATGATATGTTTCCTGATTTTGTTTGTTTGTTCAGCTGTGATTCTAGAAAAGACTAGCCTGGCAAAAAGTGAAGATGAAGTACTTAGAATACACTCCTCTTGATCGGTAAGGTTTTGTATGTTTGAAACAGCTATATGCATGGTTATGCCACATGTCTTTTACTAGTAATCATGTATCCCTGTTCAACAATGTCTCTCCCTTCAAATTAAGAGTATGGTTTAATTTCCAGGATAAACATTTTTTTAAGTCATGTGCATCTTGGAGGGCGCACCATCAAAGGAAGTCTTGAAGCATATTCTTGTATGTGTAATTTCGGTCTGCAAGCTCATATTTTGTAATGTGTGATATGGGATGAAGATAACGAAACATGTGGGATTTTTTTTACTTGTAGGCAAACATACAGCAACTGATAAGAAGCTGTCTCTCAGTTTGGAGAAAGAGGTGACTAATCAGTTAAATTCCTTGGCGAATCCAGTGAATAATCTTGTTGGATGTGTCTATGGCCTTGCTTTAATTTTTGACTTATTCATCTTGCTTTACTTTTGACATAAATAATGATTGATCAATGAGGTCATGTTTTATTTTATTACATGGCCATAGTCCTCCAACCACGTATTTGAATTGGCATCATTGTTATATCAAAGTTATTATGTTTCCTCTCTCATGGAATTGATGACACCTTTTTTAATGATGTTTAAAATAATATATTTCCACTACATTTTCAAAACAGATTCTTGGTTCTCTTGAAAACTCTTCCGGTAGTGATGTTGAATATCTCCTTGATAAATCCAGGTAGTTGTCGACTTACTATTGTTGCATCTCTTATAGAAAATTTGATAACTGATACAGTGATTAATTCTTAATCGTCGACCAGCCGGATGACTATGATATATTTGCTTCTCACACTTAACCACATCTACCCCGATTTCGATTTCAGGTAACTGTATTTTATGTTTTTCTAGTCGGTTTTATTTGACACAAGCTAAAGAGGGTTATGGGTAATGCTACTATCAGCTTCCTCGGCGACGTGGCACCCCACTATATAATCCTCTAATAATAGCAATGGGAGTGTTGTCAGAAGGTTTGACAGACAGTTTACATGGCTGTTGCTCTTGTTGGAGCTGAGAGTTCAAGTCTCTCCATATCCCAAAAAAGTATATTAAAAAATGCCCTTTTTTTACTAGTTCCCATTATAATTAGCTATTTCTGCTGATGTGTTTGCCACTTTGCCCATAATCTCATAATGTTCTACACTATCCATCAACTTCATGGCATAACAGTGCAGTGAAAGCACACCAGTTCTTCACTGAAGAAACCTGGGGCAGTTTTAAGCAGATATTCGACACATACATGTTTGAAGCATCGAAGGTAATTTTATACTCGATGGTACTCTTGAGTTGTAATATATGTTGTAAGTTGCAGTTAGTTATGTGTGAAAATCTTTTGAGGTGGCAATTTTCAGAGTTAATTAACTGTTGAGGGCAGATGTGTGTGAGTCTTGTGAGTTATTTTCTTTGTCACTATGTGGTCTGACATGTTATATGCACACCCAAATAGTGCCCAAATAGTGATTGTGAGGAGTGATGTGACCCCCCTATTTGTAAATGTAGTTGTTGAGGTGTTGACACCTTTGTGGTACATCAATCCAGTCGGTTTTGACTGTTTCTGGGATGGAGGGAGTAGTGATCTGTGTTGTAGTCCCATATTCTATTCTCTTCCTGGTGGATCCGACTGTGATCATCATAATTCTGTTTTTACTGCCATTGTAGGAGTGGATTGAGTTGAACGAAGACAGTCCCCTAGTGGACACAATATACAGAACCTTGGATGAGGTGTGTTTTGTGTCTAAAATATGAACTAGAAGAGGGTTAAAGGAAGAGTGAAAAGACTGGACGAACATATTGAGAAATTTAAATTGCAATATCTTTGGTTGTTCATCCAATGCAGGTTGTGAAACTAGCAGAGTGTGAAATCTATAGCTATAATCCTGAGGGAGATGCAGACCCGTTGGCCGAGAAAGGACCCATGTAAACTTGAAACTCATCACCTTATATATTGCTTGTGGAGTTCATATTGTAACAAACTTAAACTTCTCCTTTCTCAGATGGTCGTATCACTTCTTCTTCTATAACCGAAAGCAGAAATGTATTTTGAGCTTCCGCTTTGCATGTTTAAGGTGATTCAGATGATCAATCTTTCTTCAAAAGATCTACCTACAACATTATCTGGTCTCATGTTTATCATTTGTTTGTTGCAGTAATTTGGCTAACCAAGGTCTTGGTGCCGATGAGTTGGACTATGAGGGAGATGAAGAAATTTTCTACGCCATGGATATTTGACTGATAACTTCTTACGGCTATTGTCAATTATCGGTTGACAAGTTAACTGGAATATCGTTGGTAGCTTTTGTAGTAATATTGAACAATGTCTGTACAAGGTGGGCATCTTAATTGACATAAACGATGGATGTCTTAGTCTGTATATTGATGATACGAAGAATTTGTGTGCATCGTAAAGTTGGTTGTTTCTCTGGTAGCACCCTACCGTTCTATCTTTTGAATAATGAATTTACAGTTAAAACTGGATCTTGTATATGATTGCCCTAATTTTCGTGCATTTCGATGTATAAACTGTATGAGTATGACTGTATCCAATGAACTACTCCTTCCATTTCAAACTATTTGTGTCGTTTGCCTTTTCACTGTCACCGAAATATGATTTAAAACGTTAATATTTTTAGTTTTATCGTGTAAAACTTATACTAAAAAATTGATATTTTAAAAAAATATACATTGAAATGAATCTAACGACAACTACATTACTTTTTATCGGGGGAATGTAAATTTATGGTCAAGATTTTTAATGTTTGATTCTCGAAAAGAAAGTGATCGAACAATTTGATAACGAAGGTGAAAATATTATTAGTGGAGTAGCTTCTTACTAAAGTGATGTAAATATACATATTCAATTAGTAACAGAGCTTGCCGGCCTACCTTAAAGTATGTACATCAGCTCCCTCAAAGGTTATAATAAAGTTTAAAAAAATAAGAATGTACAAAAACGGTGCTTTTTCAGCTCCCTCAAATAATTTGGACCCTCCAAATATTTTTCACACCCATACATATAGTACAAATATTCACACTGTGAATATTGCAGTTACATATTATCATCTAACTTTCTTTTTCCCTCCAACATTTTACCACAATTTTTTTTCTCCTTATTAATTCTCTCAACGTTTCCGAATTAGGAAACTACTATCTAAATTGAACCAACACAACAAAATCAACTCGAAAATTATTTTGATTTTTTTTCTGAAATTGACCACCGCTGGAATTATAAAATTTTAGAAGGTTAATCGAAAATTCAACAATATTCGAGGGGGCAACAAAAGATTGATCATTACAAATCAATTTGTTTACACTACAAAATAGATTTAAAAAAAATTACTTCTTAATTTTTTTAAAAATAATTACCTTGCAAAAATTTGTTGACAACTTTTGGGAAAACATTTCAATTTATTCGTAAGTTATTTGAGTCACATATGCACTTTAAAAATATAAATGTAAATTTTAAAAATAGTGACATATTTTTTATGATTGATGAATAGTAGGGAAGCTGCTAAAGTATAAATATAAAATGTTAATGCTAAAAATAAGAAAGTGACGATTGAGAGTGAATTATAGAGAAAAATTTAGGGGAGCTGATGTACATGCTCTTACAAACAAAATATTTAAATTGAAAGATATTTTTGTTTATTGAGATATAATTTAAATAATCAATTATTTTTAAATTATATTTCAAAAAATAAAACGAAAACCTTTTGTAAGATGAATTTAATAGGAGTGAAAAACAAAGTAGCATGAAACATGCTATTTTGAATAATTGAATTCCATCCAAAATGATAAATTAATAAAGGTAAAAAGTGTGTGGTATTGAACTTCCAAATCTCCCCTACATCACCAACCCAACACGATCTCCCCGCTTCTCGGCGGCGCACGACCAATTCAACCCCCCCTCCCCCCCCTAAAACCCAGCCATGTCATCACTTCTCACATTCCCTCGCCCCCACCTTGCCTCCCATGCACCTCACCACACCCTTCCCCTCCCCTTGCCCATGCCCATGCCCATGCCCATGCCCACTCTGTCCTCTCTAACCCCCCTCCGCCGCCACTTCAACCACCGCCTCCACCTCCATATCCGCCGCAAACTCACCATCTCCGCCGCTGTCCAACCCAGCACCACCGTCTTCACCTCCGCCCCACTCCTCAACGTCTCCCCTGCCGCCGAGTCCCTCTTCCACGTCACCATCGACGTGTCCAACTCTCCCCTCCTCGCCGCCTCCTATTCCCGCCCCGGGCAGTACCTCCAGCTCCGAGTCCCCGATTTGGAGAAACCCGCTTTCCTTGCCATTGCTTCTCCGCCTGGGGAAGGGCCGTTCGAGTTCTTGGTGAAGGCAGTGAGTGGCTCGGCCGCGGAGGTGCTTAGTAGAATGGGGAAAGGTGATGTGGTTGAAGTGAGTAATGCTATGGGGAAGGGATTTGATATTGATCGGATTTCGCCACCCGAGGGTTGTAAAACTGTGTTGATTTTCGCTACTGGCTCTGGAATTAGGTAAATTAACCCAAAAATTGTTAGCTCCATTGTATAATATATTGTGAACAAATGTGATATTTATAGAGTCATACTATGTTGGAATTAGGTCTTTTTCAAACATAAATCGCTAAAAAATATATCCAACGCTGGCCTTTAGCATTTTTAATGTACATTGTCATCAACGTGATAATGTTGATTCATTCAAAGTTATGTGTGTTGCTTAAGTCTTTCACGTTTGTTAATTCTGACAATTGAAAATCAAACTAGACAATTTTCATGAGAAAGAGGCAATGTGCTACACTATTATCTTCCCTCCATTTCATAGACGGGCTAGATTGATTTGTGTTGATATAGGATTGATTTCTACAGTAAAATTATCTTGTCAATAGTAGAAGAGGTTGAAAATACTATCGTTGATTGGGACAAATTTTATAAAAATATTTGAGTTAAGAATTCAAAAAGGCGATCTTTTTTAGATGAAGGGAGTAACAAGTAATTGATTATCGAGTTTTAGGATAAACATGTAGTGAAAGTTTGCTGTAACTAGTGAATTTTTTGTGCAATTATACATCATGACTCGTATGAGGAAACGATCATGTCTTTACAGCTTTGCATGATCAAATGCAATTACAGTCGCCATCTCTAAGATAATAAGGAATGAAATAGTCGCACGTTAACTGCTAATGTAAGAGAGGGTGCCTGAGCGCCTGCATCTGGGGGCTGAATTTAAATGGTGAAGCTGATTCCTCTGTTAGCGAATGTTCTATTGTTGTGTCTTACTGAATGGTTTTACATTGAACATGTGTGTATGGACTATGGAGACATATGTGCTCTTGCTGAAAGAGAAGATGGATGGGCGATGTAACTGCATTTATTCTATAGAAACATTTGAATGGTTCTATTTTCTGGATTTCAATAACAAATTTGAAATGCTTGGATCTCTGCAGAAGTATTGCGGCTTTGTTTCTATTAATTGACAAATTGATTTTTTAGTTACCTTCATTTTCACTTACTTGTGGTTTACAAACGGATAGGTATGGCCCGGTTTTTACCGTCTGATTTCTTTAGAACATATCCCTTTGGTTTGGACATAGAAATTCTTATTTGCCAGTGTTTCCATGCAGCATAACGAACATTGTTATATCATAATTCTTATTTAAATCACCTGGAAAATAGATCCGTGTGTTCTTCATTGCAAAAAAGTTACAAACTTCTAACTTGGATTCATATTTTATTAATCATATCGACTCTTTTAATATTGTTATGTACAGTCCAATCCGGTCGTTGATTGAGTCTGGATTTGGTGCCAACGTGAGATCTGATGTTAGACTCTATTATGGTGCTAGAAATCTTAAAAGGATGGCATACCAAGTATTATTCTGAACCTTTCTTTTAGAGATGAAGCTTTCATGGATATCAAAATTTTGTGCTAGACCATCAAATATGCCTTTCACTAGTTAATCCTCGTTTGCGAGACCACTTCAGGACAGATTCAAGGACTGGGAATCTACTGGTGTTGAAGTTGTACCAGTTCTATCTCAACCTGATGATCTGTGGACTGGAGAACATGGCTATGTACAGGTTACTAGTCATTTTACAACGAATGTGTACTATTTCTAGTGAAATGCAGATCCTAATTATGGCATCGTACAGGCTGCATTTGCTAGAGCTGGAAAGATAGATAGTGCTGAGTCGGCAGGCGCTGTGCTCTGTGGGCAGAAGCAGATGACAGAGGTTTGAACTATGAAATTAATCAAGTCATATGTTTAATTATAGGCTTGCCATTCCTTCTTGCTTCTGTGAACAATCATCAAATGTTGCTTCATATTGGTTCATTAGCCAATATCTGTTGCTAACAACTGGTTGCCCATCTTGCAGGAAGTTATTTCTCTCCTCGTTGCAAATGGTGTCTCGAGGGATAAGATTTTAATGAATTTCTAGAGAGAAATTTTGGTCGTTGTTGTATATGATTTATTTGACACTATCTTCATTATTATGGCCTGCTGGTCTTTGATCCATCAGCAAATACCACACTTGATTGAAAAAAGGCATACATGATTGAGCTATAGATGATTGATTCCTCCTAATCTGGAGATGCACATAGAATTGTATTATTATTGTAAGGAGCCAGAAGGCAGAGGTAAAGCCTAATTGTAGTTCCTGCAACTCTTGATGATAGTTGCTTGTTTAAAATAGGTTTATGTTCTCATTTACCTTAAAGTCTAAATAGTTTTTGCATCTAAACGATTGATAGTTTTAGATGTTCATATTGAATATATATAACTTCTTAAAAGTTTACACTTAAACTATCTACAATAGGGGTTAATTAGAAGAGAATGTCTCCAAAAATCTTCTACGATAGGGGACAATTTAAACATTTGATGACATGGAGTTTGTAGGGGATAATTCAATTACACCCATGTAATCTCTTCAAAAGTATGATCATTTCCTCTTGAATGTTTTATTTCACCTTCTTTAATTTTGACGTTTTTTGTTAATAATTGATAAGATTTTGAAATCTAAAGTTTATAGAATTTTTGTTTACTTTTCCAAATTTATAGTTTGACACTAAATTTGTTTTATTTGGACAATAATCTTTTGTTACATTTTTTTATAATTATATGTATTGACAAAATATATCAATGAAATGAAGGAAAGAGAAAAAAAAAATTATTTTTCAATTATTCCTTAGTGTGGAGCGTAATAGGTAAACCTATGCATGGTTTGGTTTTGGACACAAAAAGAAGCAAAACGATCTAACCTGTTCCATAGTGGACGGCACCGAAATCGTTCGGTTCCGATTGGTTTCGGGTCATTTCGGTTTTGCTTCTACGTTCGTGTATTGGACATAAATTTGAGCCCATTTTTGGCCTTGTAATTATGGAATGTTCGTTTTTAGCTAATAGTTTTATTGACTTAAATCTAAATGTGATTATTATTATTTTATAACAGGAACTCATAATTAAGTTCCAAAAATATATATACTTTGTATAAGTTTAATGAGCTCATTTTAAAACTAATTTCGAAATTCGTATACAACAAATACCACTTATAATATATATATATATATATATATATATCATAAGTGGTATTACCTTAAAACAATATTAAATCGTGTTGCCAATTATCCTTTACTAACCTTAATCTTTTCTATTAAAATTAGTTCAAAAAAATTATATCAACAGTTATTTGATTCGATCGATTTTAAAAAATCGATTATTTTCGTTTGGGTTTAGCTTTTCTTTCACACCGTATATGATGTGGTAGAGAATAAAACATTTATGAAATGTCCCTGCTATCGATAGTATTAAGGGGGGAGATGATAGTACTTTCATGGGTAAAAGACTTGTTCAACTCACCTAATATGGACCCATACCCTTAGACCATCCACAGCAGGGGTGCAACAAAAGGAGTTTTATTCAGTGCCACGTCAGCTTAAAACCCACTTACACCCCAACTTGCACCCTGTTTTCACAGCAGGAGATTTTTCAGAGTTTTATTCACTTTCTCTTCCTTCCACATCACTTTATTCTATACCCCACCATTCTTATCTTTATTATTTTACATATATTATTATTAAAATATAATTTGTATAATAATTTATTTTCATAATACAATAAATAAAATTTAATTTATTTGTAATTATTAATTAATTATAATAAATAATTAATAATTAAATTACAATAAAAATTAGTATTTGATTAAAACAACACACAATATTATTAATCACTTGGTAAACAAAAAACATACATAGATTATTAAAAACTTGAAAACAAACAATAAAAAACACACTAAATATTGAAGAACTTGAAAAATAATTTTCTCAAGGGGTTATTCCAAACTTATTCCATATGTGCTCAACGAGATCAGCCTTCAACTGAATATGTTGTGCCTTATCACGTAGTTCGGCTCTAGTATGAATATTTGATTCGGATCGGCCTTGGACATGCACTTCAAATTGAGGTAACGCTCGTGTTTGGACATTGACCGAGGAGCTAGACCCGGGACTATCCGATTGTTCGAACTCAATATTTTCCCAATTTCGTGTATATGTATCTCGTTCATCCTCTACGATCATGTTATGTAAAATAATGCACGCCCTCATTATTTTACCTAGAATATCAAGATCCCACATCTTAGCCGGTTGACGAATAATGGCAAAGCGTGCTTGGAGTACCCCGAATGCACGTTCTACATCCTTCCTACATGATTCTTGTTGCTTGGCAAATAGTTGTGCTTTGGTTCCCCGGGGAACCTGAATTGACTGGACAAATACAGGCCATTTTGGGTAGATCCCGTCGGCAAGATAATATGCCATATTGTATTGCCGGCCATTTACAGTGTAGTTCACCATTGGAGCTTCACCAGACTCAATGTCATCGAAAACCGGGGACCTATCTAGTACATTTATATCGTTTAATGTACCAGGCATGCCAAAAAAAGCATGCCATATCCACAAATCATAAGACGCCACTGCCTCTAGAATAATTGTTGACGTGCCCTTGTGTCCACTAGTAAACTGCCCTTGCCAAGCCTTAGGACAATTCTTCCATTCCCAGTGCATGCAATCGATACTTCCAATCATTCCGGGGAAACCACGCTCTTGACCAACTTGGAGTAACCTTTGCATGTCTGAAATATTTGGTCGTCTTAAGTATTCATGTTCAAACAAGGCAATTATTCCTTCACAAAAATTGCGAGTGCACTCAAGTGCAGTGGTTTCTCCAATCTTCACATACTCATCACAAGCATCAGCAGCAACCCCATATGCTAGCATGCGCATGGCAGCTGTACACTTCTGGATAGGAGTCAAACCAAGCTTCCCCGCATTATTCATCCTCTGAGTGAAATAGGCATCGTAATTTGATATTGCTTCTACAATACGGAGAAATAGTGGCCTTCTCATTCGAAATCTTCTTCTGAATTGCATCTCAGTGTAAGTGCATGACTGATTAAAATAGTCAGCCATGAGCCTCTCATTGGCAGCAGCATGATCCCTACTTATAGATTTCCTCTTATTTGATTGATTCTCTCGCCTTAATAACTCTTCAACAATTTGTTGTTCCCTTTTGAGCAAAGCTTCTTCTAAGTCAAATTGTCGTTGAATATCTTCCAGACTAAAAGGATCTGGTATTAGATTATTTGGATGATAAGGATCCATTTGAAGTGATAAACATATGAGGTGAAACACCATTTTTATAGGGACGTTCTTATCGATTTGGAATCTCGAGGTTGGGTGTAGTCATATCAATTCCAGAATGTAGTGGGGTGGGGATGTTGTTGTCGGTTTGGAATCTCGAGGTTGGGTGTAGTCATATCAATTTCAGAAGATAGTGTGGGGTGGGGACGTTCTTGTCGGTTTGGAATCTCGAGGTTGGGTGTAGTCATATCAATTTCAGAAGATAGTGTGGGGTGGGGACGTTCTTGTCGGTTTGGAATCTCGAGGTTGGGTGTAGTCATATCAATTTCAGAAGATAGTGTGGGGTGGGGACGTTCTTGTCGGTTTGGAATCTCGAGGTTGGGTGTAGTCATATCAATTCCAGAATGTAGTGGGGTGGGGATGTTGTTGTCGGTTTGGAATCTCGAGGTTGGGTGTAGTCATATCAATTTTAGAAGATAGTGTGGGGTGGGGACGTTCTTGTCGGTTTGGAATCTCGAGGTTGGGTGTAGTCATATCAATTTCAGAAGAGAGTGTGGGGTGGGGACGTTCTTGTCAGTTTGGAATCTCGAGGTTGGGTGTAGTCATATCAATTTCAGAAGATAGTGTGGGGTAGGGACGCCCTCGAGATTCGAAATGAAATGAACATACACTTTCATAACACGATTTATTCAAACACACAAATTATTCAGATCTACACACAACTCGAAAATAGAACACATACATCAAACCGAGAATAAAACACACACTACGAAACTAAAACAGACAATAAGCAAACTAATTTGGGAACAATTCCTTCAATAACATCTGGTAAGTATTTTCTTCCACGACATCACGCTCTTCTTTGTTCTTCAAGAACATCAACATCTCCAACTTCCTCATACGAGCGTACTCCAGCATAGCTGTCGCAGTATTAGACTTACTTTGTTCAAGGTTGTCAAGAGAAGATCTGATATTAGATAACTCCTCCTGAAGGACAATCTTTGCTTTTCTTGAAGTCGAAGATTTGCTCGTTGAAGCTCTAATTTTTTTCTTTGTCGCATCTCTACCATCTGGGCGTACAAGGGAAGGAGTTGAGGATCCAACGTCTTCGCCACTACTTTTTCTCTTTGACCCACTACCTTCAGATTCAGATTCGCCCGTCATATATCTGGGTTGCTCACGAACCATCTTCCACTCTTCCAGTAAAGAAAACCTATGGCCTTCGGACTCTTGGTACAACTCTAGAGCTTTGCCTATGTAGTTCTCATCAGACCAACCACTACATCTCACTCTGCATGCTCTACTATAGTAACCAACAAAACTAGCAATTTTTTTGTTCATGGTAGTGAAATGACTTTTACATTGCACCAGAGTCCTTTTTTTCTCACATTCCATATTCTCATTAAAATAGTCTGCAATTTTTCCCCAGAAAGTGTCTGATTTTTGGTTCCTCCCCAGTACACCATCATTGCTAACATGGAAAACACTATTTAGTAAACCTTTGTTCTCTTCTGTGCTCCAAGGTTCATAAGTTGATCTTTTCCTTGACTGTTGGGTTGGAGCAACAAAACTACTAGGGATATCCCCACCAACATTTCCTAGAGAAATTTGCGTAGAAAATTCTGGGATATCAGTTGATCCACTACTGAAACGAGGTGTGTCTTCCTCATTAGTTTGTTCACTGTTTGGATGATTCATAGGGGCTGAAACATAGTTGTTTCCAGGAATAGGTGGATATCCAAAAGGCATATAAGGATGATTATATGGGTATTGCATGTTATAATTTGGTGGCATCATATATTGCGTACCAAAATTAGGCCGCATCCCTTCATTTTGTAGATTTTCTGGATGTTGAATGTTTGGACGGGGAGGTCGCATGTTTGGATTTTGAGCTTGACTAGTGAAGTTGTAGTTTGTGAAGAAATTCGAATATTGTGAAGGATCCATGATGAGAGTTGAAGATTGAAGAGGAAACTATTGCAAAGAAAGAATGAAGAAAGAGTGTAAAAAACTCGTTTTTTTTTTTGCTCCAAATTACACAAACCTAGGCTCTATTTATAGAGCTCGAAAAATGAAAATTAATGATATAATTTTTATATTTTTATTTGGGTTAATTATTTGGTAAATAAAGCATTTATTAAATGGGGGAGAAAAAAAAAAAGGATTCAAAAGCAACCAACCCAGCGCTGCCACGCGGGCAGCTGCAGGGCTGGTACAGCGCGTGCACTGCACGCGCTGTACCAGCCCTGCAGCTGCCCGCGTGGCAGCGCTGGGTTGGCTGCTTTCTCCCTTTTTTTCTCAATAGTCCGGGATTAAATTTTAGTCCCCATTTTTAGTCCCCAAAAGATGAACCCCTATTGCATGTGATGATACCCAAATAATTTTGATTTGCACCCCAACTTGCACCCCTGCTGTGGGTGGTCTTAGTTTTATTATATTGAGTTGAGTTGAGTTGTTGAGTTGCTATAACTAATCAGGTGAGAATATCAATTCCCTTTTATTTCACTTTTCACCCAAACTCTTACTGACCAGATTTAAAGTGTCGCAATGTTGAAGGCAGTGAAATCAGGCACTCGTTCTTCAATTTTTGGATTGGTTTTTCCGACAGCTAATCTAGTTAACCCCTTCATGCACTTGTCTTTAGGCTTCCATACTTCAAACACCAGACAACCTCGGCCTAGCTATTACATCACTTTTGAGAATATTAAGAACATTGATGATGCTCTCATGCTGTTCGATAAAATGCTCCAAATGACACCGAAGCGTCAAATCCGTGATTACAATAAGTTATTCAACATTATTGTCAAAATGGAACATTATTCACATGTTCTTTTCTTATTCAAGAAATTTAGTATTTCCGGTCGGTGGGGCGATGAGTATACCATGAACACTTTAATCAACTGTTATTGTCATTTGAAGGAAGCCCACTTGGGTTTCGCAGTGTTTGCTAGCTTCCTCAAGCGTGGTTTTGCTCCGGATGTTGTTACCATGACTTCTCTGATCAAGGGCTTGTTTTTGCAAGACAATGTTGAAAAGGCAGTTGAGTTATTTAAGAAGATGATCAAAGATAAGTTGTGTGAGCTTAATAATGTCACTTTCGCGACCGTGTTAAATGGATTGTGTAAATGTGGAAATGTTGTCAGTGCTGTGCGGTTGCTTGAGCTGTTGGAGGAAGAAAACTGTGAACTAGATGTTATTGTTTATAGCACAGTTATTGATGGTCTTTGTAAAAGTATGATGCTAGACGATGCCATTTCCATATTATCTAAAATGACAGAGAGGGGCATTTCGCCAAATGTGATCACCTACAATTCATTGATTCATGGATTATGCACTCTTAGCCGTTGGGATGAGGCAAAGAAATTTCTGAAGCAGATGATTGATCATAAAATCTATCCAAATATTCGAACCTTCAGTATATTGGTAGATGCTTTTTGTAAGGAAGGGTTAATAGAAGATGCAGAGGGTGTGGTAGAAATTATGAGAGAGCGGAGTCTGCACCCAAATGTTGTTACATATAATGCATTAATGGATGGATATTGTTTGCAAGGCCAACCTGATAAAGCAAATAAACTTATGAACCTCATGATAGCTGAGGGTCTGAAGCCTGATCTGGTTAGTTATGGTACTATCATTAATGGTTATTGTAAGCATAAAAAGATAGACCATGCATGGCAAGTATTTGAAGGACTCCCCCGTAAAGGATTGAAGCCTGATGTTAATGCTTACAATGCTATGATACAAGGATTGTTTAGTGTCGGTAGAAGTAGTCATGCATTAAAACTCTTCACTGATATGAAAAATGTCGGTGTTGTTGCAGACTATTACACTAATGCCATTGTTTTAGACGGGCTTCTGAAGAATGGAAGATTTGAAGATGCTTCGTTATTCTATCATGAGGTAGATAGTAAAGGATTGGCTTGCGGTGTTGGTTTCTATACCACCTACCTTCATTTCTTGTGCCACCATAATGATCTTGATTATGCTTGTAGCATCTTTAATAGCCTTCCCTCAAAAGGGCTACATCCAGATGTCAAGTCCTATAGTGTTATAATACAAGGATTCTTCCAAAAAGGTTTTATTCAGGAAGCAAAAAATTTATTAGGGGAGATGGAGCAAGTGGGATACCTGCCTGACTGTGTTACTTATTATATCATAATTTGTGGCTGTTTGAAGCATGGTTACAAACCTGATGTCGTGATCTATATGAAAGAAATGGTTAGAAGGGGTTTCACACTCGATGTGTCTACTATATACTTGTTGCTGGATCATATTCAAGGAGATGATGATATGATAAGTCTGACTGCAAAGTTAATTCCAAGTGGTAGTAACCGTCTAAGATGATTGCTTGTTATCTCATGTTTAAAGATGATATAATGAAGATGATGCTTTGCCATTGTGCCTTTCTTGTCGTAGACTGAGTTTGAGAAAATATTGTCAAACCCATGAGAGGAGATTTTGTTGTGGATACATAGTTTGCTTAAGCTTTTAGGTAGGCTTCATTTCCTTTGTTAATAAAATTGTCTGCTTTGGATTCAGAGTTCGTCACTGGCAATCATTTCAATTTTTAATTATTGGAACAAAACATTGTTTGTTAATCTGCAGTGATTCCAAAGTTCTGCTGGAAAGCTATTCTGAAATGAGCGAGGTAAGAATCTCTTTGCATTGATCTTGTGTTTTTGACTTCGTATGCATAAGTCTGTTATTTTGGAAAATCATGGAATATTTCCTAACACCTTTTTCTGCAGTTAGTTGCAATATAGACTACCTTGAAAGCTAGGGTGCTGTAAATGACCGTGTTCTTTAATTTCCTTTTACTGTCTGGTCTATATATGATATAGTTTCAATGGGAGTTTTGTAAATACTGAGTAGCCTTTTTCCTTTCTTGATTCCAATTTTCTTGACAGAAATTTTCTGGTTTCATTGTGATTTCTTGTCCTCTATTTTGTGCCAAGCTTTCCGTAGTTAATCTGTATTAGTGATGTTTAGAGATATTATTTCATCACTTTGTCGACTTGAATATTTAGTAATATATTCACATTCTTATTAAAATATGGTCATAGGTTACTTCCCACTATCATTATAGTGTCTCAAAAATGAGTTTCTCTTCCTTAAACAATGAGGGGAAAACTAAGTCTCCATTATAGATCCTCTTCTAGTATCCCTATAGTTGGTTTTGCCATGGTGATATATTAATGGTAGGGAAAAAGGCACGGATCATCATCAATGTTTTATCATGGGCCCCTTTCGCTCATTCATTTATTAGACATTTGGTGTTGCTGGTAGAGAGATGGATGGGCGATGTAACTACATTTATTGTAGAGAAAATTTTGAAAATTGAATGTTTGCTTACTCGTGGTTTACATAAAGTTCTCATCTGACAGTGTTGCCATGCAGCATAACCAACATTGTTATATCATAATTCTTATTCGAATCACCTGGAAAATAGATCTTTGCATTCTTCTTTGCAAAAATTTTACAATCTTCAACCTTGGATTCATACTATATTAATCATATCAACTCCTTTAATATTATTATGTACAGTCCAATCTGGTCATTGATTAAGTCTGAATTTGGTGCCAACAAGAGGATGGCATACCAAGTATTATTCTCGAGAAATTTGGCAAACTACCACTGTTGAGAATGTATATTTGCAAAAAGCCATTGAATCTTTTTTATTTGGAGACTACCACAAAAATAAGGCGAAATGACTAAATTACCCTTCATTAAATCTATCCTTACTTCATCTTCCCCAACATCATCTTCCCCAATTTTCAACCACCAAACACCAACCACCACCCTCCCCACCATCATCATCAACATTATCACTAACCACCACCACCATCATTGATCACCATCCACCACCATCAACCTTATCACCAACCACCACCCTCCCCACCATCACCATCAATTTTATCACCAACCACCACCATCATCCACCACCGTCACCATCCACCACCACAAATAATCCCCCTTAAATCACAGGATTTGAAACAGTGGCGGGGGGGGGGGGGGGCAGATCTGAAAAGGGCGGAGGGAGGGGGGGGCAGATCTGAAAAGGGGCGGAGGGGGGGGGGGCAGATCTGAAAAGGGGCGGAGGGGGGGGGGGCAGATCTGAAAAGGGGCGGAGGGGAGGGGGGGGCAGATCTGAAAATGGCGGAGGTGGGGGGGGGGGCAGATCTTAAAAGGGGCAGAGGGGGGGGGGCAGATCTTAAAAGGGGTGGAGGGGGGGGGGGCACATCTGAAAAGGGGCGGAGGGGCGGGGCAGATCTGAGTAGTAGGTGGTGGATGGTGATGATGGTGGTGGTGGTGGTGGTGGATGGTGATGGTGGTGGTGGTTGGTGATGAGGTTGATGGTGGGGATGGTGATTGTTGGTGGTTGAAAATTGGGGAAGATGAAATAAGGGTAGTTTAGTCAATTTACATAAAATTTGTGGTATTCTCTTAATAAAAAAGATTCCATGTCTTTTTGCAAATACCAATTCTCAACAGTGGTAGTTTGCCAAATTTCTCATTATTCTCAACCTTTCTTTAGAAGATGAAGCTTTCATGGATATCAAAATTTTGTGCTATTATGCCTTTCACTAGTTAATCCTTGTTTGCTGAACCACTTCAGGACAGATTCAAGGACTGGGGATCTACTGGTGTTGAAGTTGTACCAGTCCTAACTCAACCAGATGATCTGTGGACTGGGGAACGTGGCTATGTACAGGTTACTACAAATTTTTACAATGAATATCTACTAAGTTTTTTGAGATTCTAGTGAGATGCATATCTTGACTATGGTATTGTACAGGCTGCATTTCCTAGAGCCGGAAAGATAGATCGTGCTGAGTTGGCAGGCGCTGTGTTCTGTGGGCAGAAGCAGATGACAGAGGTTTGAACTATGAAATTACTCAAGTCATACGATTCATTATAGGCTTGCCATTCCTTCTTGCTTCTGTGAACAATCATTCTTATTGGTACATTAGCCAATATCTGATGCTAACAACTGGTTGCCCATCTTGCAGGAAGTTATTTCTCTCCTCGTTGCAAATGGTGTCTCGAGGTATAAGATTCTAATGAATTTCTAGAGAGAAATTTTGGTCATTGTTGTATATGATTTATTCGACACTATCTTCATTATTATGGCCTGCTGATCTTTGATCTATCAGTATAGACCACACCTGATTTTTTTTAAAGGCATACATGCTTGAGCTGTAGATGACTAATTCCTCCTAATCTGGAGAGGCACATAGAATTGTATTATCATTATAAGGAGCCAAAAGGCAGAGATAAAGCCTAGTTTTAGCTCCTGCAACTCTTGATGATAGTTGCTTGTTTATTTCAGAAAATAGTAAGATTATATACTCTTCCACTCATCTGGTGAGGATCATTAGCAAGCTTCATTATAGGTTTTCTCTTATATATAAAATTCAATTCATTGCATCTTGAACGTCCAAAGAAATTGTTAGTACTATACTACCTAGTCCAATTTATCTTTCAATTGCGAAATTTAACTAACCGTGGTGATTGGCATTGACTCGCACAACTATGATTCCAATTAAATGATTTTCTTAATACTCCATAGTAAATCTGTTAAGGTTTGGTCCCCTAATCAGTTGAGACACATTTTACAATTGAAAAATTTTGAAGAATACGCTTCTCCTCTTTTTCTAAGTTTTTGAGTTAATCAAATAGCCTAATGGTAAAGGCTCTTGTTAGTGACTAGAAGGTCCTGAGTTCGAGACTCATCTCATCGCTAATTTACAAAAAAAAAAAAATCTTTGATCCAGTATATTTTGGAAGGCTAGTGGTATTGTGAATGCTTTTACTACTGATTTTTTCAATGAAGGAGTCACTAAGCTAATGAAGAGATAAACTATAATTAAGCTATATCAAATGGTTCATAAAGTTAAACTTTATGGTGTCAGAGGCTCGTAAAGTTTTAATACTTATTCAATGATTAGAACTATAATTTTTTTTATTGCCTTTGATAATTTCTGTGATAACTCTAATCTTGTTTCTTTTTTATGGTGTTCATTCAGCTATTTTTGGAGGATGTTATGATGATGGATAATTAATCCTTCAAGTTTAATGCAATATTACCTTAAAAAAAGGTCTATATTCTCATTTATTTTATAGTCTAGATATCCTTTGCATCAATCGATTTATAATTTAAGATGTTCATATTAAATATATATAACTTCTTAAAAGATTATACTTAGATTATCAACAATAGAGGTTAATTAGAGGACAATGCCCTCAAATATCTTTATAATAGAGGACAATTAAAACATTTGATGACTTTCTAGGGGATAGTTCAATTACACCCATGTAATCTCTTCATAAGTATGATCATGGACCCCACTATAATATTTTTATTTCATTGACATTTTTAGTTAATAATTTGAATTTTTTTTTGAAAATTAGGAAATCTTTTTTAACTTTTCGAGAGCTATAATTTGAGATCAAATTTGTTTTATTTTGACGACAATTTTTTTTATTAGATTTTTTAAAATTATATATATTGACGAATATATCACTGAAATGAAAGAGAGAGAGAGAGAGAAATAATTATTTCTCAATTGTTCTCTAGTGTGGAGTGTAATGAGTAGACCGGTGCACGGTTTGATTTTGGACACAAAAAAAGAACCAAACCTATCTAACCGGTTCCATGACGGACCGAACCATACCCTTAATTTCATGTATTCAGTTGAGTTGTTTTTTTGTTGTTGTTGTAAATTAGCGATAAATTATGAATATTGGTAGTCAACTAGCCACGATCTTTTTACATGAAAGATTTGGTCGGATGCCATTAGGTTATTGAGCCATCGGCGTATTGAGTTGAGTTGTTGAGTTGCTATAACCCTATAACTAATTGGGTGAGGTTATCAGTACCCTTTTATTTCACTTTTCACCCAAACTTTTACTAAGCAGATTAAAAGAGTAGATATGCTTAAGGCAGCGAAATCAAAAAATGGTTCAGCAATCTCTCGGTTGTTTGTTCCGACAGCTAAACAAGGTAACCCCTTCATGCTCTTGTCTTTAGGCTTCCATACTTCAGACCCTAGACCACCTCGCCCTAAAAGTAACAATATCTTCGAGAACATCAACAACATTGATGGTGCTCTCTTGTTGTTCGACGAAATGTTCCAAACGAAACCTAAGCCTTCTATTCGTAATTACAACAAGTTATTCAACATTATTGTCAAAATGGAACATTATTCACATGTTATTTTCTTGTTCAAGAAATTGAGTCTTTCGGGTCGGCGGGGCGATGAATATACCATGACCACTTTAATCAACTGTTATTGTCATTTGAAGGAACCCGACTTGGGTTTCGCAGTGTTTGCTAGCTTCCTCAAGCGTGGTTTTGCTCCGAATGTTGTTACCATGACTTCTCTGATCAAGGGCTTGTTTTTGCAAGACAATGTTGAAAAGGCAGTTGAGTTATTTAAGAAGTTGATCAAAGACAAGTTGTGTGAGCTTAATAATGTCACTTTCACGACCGTGTTAAATGGATTGTGTAAATGTGGAAATGTTGTCAGTGCTGTGCGGTTGCTTGAGCTGTTGGAGGAAGAAAACTGTGAACTAAATGTTGTTGTTTATAGCACGGTTATTGATGGTCTTTGTAAAAGTACGATGCTAGATGATGCCATTTCCATGTTATCTAAAATGACAGAGAGGGGCATTTCGCCAGATGTGATCACCTACAATTCATTAATTCATGGATTGTGCACTCTTAGCCGTTGGGATGAGGCAAAGAAATTTCTGAAGCAGATGATTGATCATAAAATCTATCCAAATATTCGAACCTTCAGTATATTGGTAGATGCTTTTTGTAAGGAAGGGTTAATAGACGATGCAGAGGGTGTGGTACAAATTATGAGAGAGCGGAGTCTGCAGCCAAATGTCTTTACGTATAGTGCATTAATGGATGGATATTGTTTACAAGGCGAACCTGATAAAGCTAATAAACTTTTGAACCTTATGATAGAGGAGGGTGTGAAGCCTAATCTAGTTAGTTATGGTACTATCATTAATGGTTATTGTAAGCATAAAAGGATAGACCATGCCTGGCAATTATTTGAAGAACTGCTTCGTAAAGGATTCAAGCCTGGCGTTAATGCTTATAGTGCTATGATACAAGGATTGTTTAGTGTCGGTAGATATAGTCATGCATTAAAACTCTTCAGTGATATGAAAAATGTCGGCATTGTTCCAGACCCTTACGCTAATTGCATTGTTTTGGACGGGCTTCTAAAAAATGGAAGATTTGAAGATGCTTCGTTATTCTATCATGAGGTAGATACCAAAGGATTGGCTTCCGCTGTTGGTTTTTATAATACCTTCCTTCATTTTTTGTGCAACCATAATGATCTTGATTATGCTAGTAGCATATTTAATAGTCTTCCCTCAAAAGGGCTACATCGAAATGTTCGGTCATATAATGTTATGATACAAGGATTCTTCCAAGAAGGTTTTATTCAGGAAGCTAAAAATTTATTAGAGGAGATGGAGCAAATGGGATGCCTACCTGACTCTGTTACTTATAATATCATAATTTGTGGTTGTTTGAAGCATGATTCCAAACCTGATTTGGTGACCTATATGAAAGAAATGGCTAGA
Source organism: Echium plantagineum (assembly GCA_003412495.2). Lineage (NCBI taxonomy): Eukaryota > Viridiplantae > Streptophyta > Magnoliopsida > Boraginales > Boraginaceae > Echium > Echium plantagineum. The sequence continues at coordinate 12,536,492 of CM016563.1, read as the reverse complement.
AGGGGCTTCACACTCAATGTGTCTACTATATCCTTGTTACTGGATCAAATCCAAGGAGATGATGATATGATAAGTCTGACTGCGAAGTTGATTCCAACTGACGGAACCGTCTAAGATGATTGTTTGTTATCTCATGTTTAAAGATGATCAGATGATATAATCAAGATGCTGCTTTGCCATTGCGCCTTTCTTGTCATAGACTGAGATTGAGAAAATATCGTCAAACCCATGAGAAGAAAATTTGAACGTGATGTCTTGTAGATAGATAGTTTGCTTAAGCTTTTAGGTAAGCTTTATCTCCTTTGTTAATACAATTGTCCGCTTTTGGATTCAGAGTTCGTCACTGGCAATCATTTCACTCTTTAATTATCGGAACAAAACATGGTTTGTTAATCTGCAGTAATTCCAAGGTTGTGCTGGAAACCTATTCTGAAATGGGCGTGGTAAGAATCTCTTTGCATTGATCTTGTGTTTTTGACTTTGTATGCATAAGTCTGTTATTTTGGAAAATCATGGCATATTTCCTAACACCTTTTTCTGCAGTTAGTTGCAATATAGACTACCTTGAAAGTTAGGGTGTTGTAAATGACTGTGTTCTTTAATATTCTTTTATTGTCTGGTCTTTCTCGATTCCAATTTCTTGACAGAAATTTTCTGATTTCATTGTGATTTCAGGTCCTCTATTTTTTGAGCTGTGGAAAATTGATTCCTCCTAATCTGGAGAGGCACATAGAATTGTATTATCATTGTAAGAAGCCAAAAGGCAGAGGTAAGTCCTATTTTTAGTTCCTGCAACTCTTGATGATAGTTGCATGTTTATTTCAGAAAGCAGTAAGATTATATACTCTTCCACTCATCTGGTGAGGATCATTGGCTAGCTTCCGTAAAGCGGTAAAGGGTTTTTCCATATATGTTAAATTGAATAAATTCAATTCAATGCAGCTTGAACATCCAAAAAAAAGTGGTAGTACTACTACAACCTAGTCCAATTTATCTTTCAATTGCGAAAATTAAGTCACCGCCATGATCGTACCCACACAACTAGGATTCGAATTATTTGATTTTGTTAATACTCCATAGTAAGTATGTCAATCTCTGGTCCCCTAATCACTTCAGGGCAGGAGTGCGTGAAGACTATTAGGATGACGAAAAGGAAGGGGTTTGCCGCCCTAGAGCAAGGGGCGTTACTACTTACTCACTGTTGAAGCAGAAAAGAAGCAAGGGGAATTCTTTATGAAGATATAACAACGTATTATAAAATATTTGAATTTAACATTGTCATAGTGATTCCATCAAAATATCAAGTGGAAATATCTTTTAAGATGGATGCAGTAAAATATAGCAATATGTGAATTTAAACGAGAATAAACCTATTATCGATAACTATTCAAGCTCTTGCTTTCCTTTCCGATTTCACAAGTGCTATTAGTTGTCGGGTCAAATCCAGGTCGAATCGGGACTTTAAACAATTTGTGTTGATGTGAATAGTTCCAATGCCAATCCACCCCCAAACCTAGTTGTTAGCATATCTTGATCCACACCTTTTCTTTTTTATAAATTAGCGATGATGTGAGTTTTGATCCACACCTTTGAGCAATAGCGATGAAAGGTTTGCTCATTAAAAAAGAGAGTACATGTGAGGAAATTGAGGAGATTCAGTGTTCACGAATAATGAGACATCTTCTTCTGATCTATCAAAATGTCATTATGCGAATGTACCCAAGTCAAATTGATATCATTACCCAATTACTACATGAGCTTAGATTTCCACACAAATCATGCAAGATGTTACCATACTTTGAAACACATTCATTAGATACTGAATCATTTTCAAGGTTTTTAATTAATCCATTTATTTCCGTACTAGAAGTCCACTTTTATCAGTGTCAACTGGACAATCTGTATTGCATTTAGCAGTACATTCATTCCAAATGACTCGCAAAAACGAAAAAATCAATTTATTTAAATTGCGAAACTGTAATAGGAGTATAATACTGTACTCACTATCTTTATAAATACCTCCCCTCAAGCATATCAAATATACCAGAGAAAATTATTAAATGCCAAATTTCCAATAATTCTTGACAGAATAATTATAATAATAAACTGATGGGAAATTATATGGCATGTAGCTTAGTATCTCCTTTGATGATGAAGAATAATAAGGCTGCAAAGGTGATTTTACCTGGAGGAGAAGTAAGGCAATTTTTGGAGCCAGTTAAAGCAGCTGAGGTCATGTTAGAGTTTCCCAATCATTTTTTAGTCAATTCAAGTGGTTTGAATATTGGTAGGAGATTTTCAGCTCTATCAGCTGATGAGGATTTGGAGTTTGGAAATTTGTACCTGGTCTTTCCTATGAGAAGAGTCAATTCTATTGTCATGGCATCCGATATGACGGTGATCTTGCTGGCGGCCAGTACCACCGCTAACCAGATATCGGGTGGTGGAAACGTCAGGATAACACCCTTGGTTGCGGCCTCCTCGGGTGCAATTGAGAGTCCAAGGGAATTGGAGATGGATGATATAGAGATTATGCCAGGGGGAGAATGTAAGTACAGATTATCAGTTTCTAGATCAAGAAAGCCAATGCTGGATACAATTTTTGAAGAGCCAGTTCATTCAAGAAAGGGGCTCGTGAAGAGTTAGTGATTTTTTATATATTTTAATAGTGGTTTAGGTAATGTTTAGTGATATGAGTATTAGAAATTCTAATGATGGATTTGTGATAGGTTTGACTTTATTACAGCTAATCTACTTGTGTAACAAGTGATTTAATCAAATAAACAAAAAATATATCATTAGTCCGATCTGTTATACTCCATTTAAATAACATGTATACAACAATCTTGAAAGAGTAATATCCTCCTAATTGTTCCTTCCCAGACTTCTCTAAGTTTTCATATTGTTTCATCATATGTATAACAAGCCTTGAAACCTTAATACAGTGGGAATATATAAAAACATAAAGAGGAATTTGTACACTATTGTCAAGGCAAAAACGATTCATCGTCCACTGAGCTTTACCATATATGCACCACCCAAGTAAAGACCAAGAAGAGGGCCTGCTAGAAGCATCTGAGTAAGAGGATCTGTTGATGGTGTAAGTATAGCGGCTGCAACAACAGAACCAACTACAACATATCTCCATATCGAAAGCATTTGATCGCTCGACACTAAGCCAACTTGTCCAAGAAGCAGTTGTATAACAGGAACCTGGAGAACAACAAGTACGTGAATTAGAAAAGACATACACTACTTACTTGTAAAGTAGGTACAATTTCAGAAAATCGAATAACGGATCTTCCTGAACTCTTTAATCTCTTCCAATAATATTTTACTGCTCAAGTTTCTTAATATTCTGAAAGTCATAACACGTATAAACAATAGTTTTACCTGGAAAGACAATCCTGTGCTCAACATTAGCACAAGTACAAACTCAAAGTATTGATCAATAGACCATAAGGACTCCACAACCCCTTCAGCGTAGTTCACGAAGAAAGTTAAAGCCGCCGGTGTAAGAACTAAATAAGAAAAGGCTATGCCTGCATAGAAGAGAATGGAGGACCCAAGGACTATTGGTGCCAAAAACTGTCTCTCTGCACGTGTTAAACCTGGAACAACAAAGGCTATGATCTCATAGAGTATCAAGGGGCTACCTATTAGAAGGCCACAGTATCCAGATACCTGCATTTAAAACTCCAAGATGAACACGATTCTAAAAATACAACTCCAACAGGATGTTTGCCTAAGCATTTTTACTACAACATAAAACATGGGTGTTGCGGAAATTCGTCTATAGATAAATAAAATGAGATGTGTAGATAATACAATTGTATGCTAACCTTGACGGTTGTAAAGAAAAACTCGCCAGGAGCTAATTGTAGAAATCGAACACCCTGAGCTGAAACAGGTGCTTCCAGAAGCATAATAAGTTCCTTTGAAAATGCAAAACATCCCAAAATACAAGCTCCAACAGCAATCACCGACACAAAAATTCTATCACGCAATTCCTCAAGATGATCATATATAGTCATTTCTTTATCATCAGGGAGAAGCTCTTTATCAGGATATAGAAAATCATATATTGGACTTCCTTTATCTGACTCGTTATTCTGGGATATGCTTCCATCTAATTCACCATTGGCAACGAATATTCCAATAAATATATAGTTAGCTTCAATATGTAACTAACTAGCTTCAAAAGGTATGATTTCTGATGAGTAGGAAACTAAATGTTTATAATGATCTTTACTTCACCTAGTAAACGACTCCCTAGGAACATAGATTTGTATACAAAATTAGGGATATACTGCAAAAACAAAGAATCAATCACAGGTCTCTTTCTAAAGCTCTAGGTGGATTTAAAGGCTATGTTTACTGCAACGAAAATATGATGATATCTGTTTGGGAATAATATGCACTCACGTCTGTCCTTTATGCTATAGCTCTTTGGACACTGATGCAAACAGCTACGTCCTAACGGAGCATACTCACAAATCAAAATCAAGTTAACCGTTGTTTGGGCCGTAGTAGACTGTGAAAGTGTGTCTATCATACTTTTGCAAGCACTAGACGTAAACATTCAACCATCCACATATCTATTGCCAATCGAAGCACCTCCTCCTCTTTGGAATTATCTTAGAATTAGCTACGAGAAGAGGGAAAAAAATAACCACCTCCAGTGATACGAGCCTCTCATTTTCCATCACTCAATCGGACAATAACAAGGATAGCAAATCAACTACTTCTTCCTTTTCACTATGAATGAGCTAATCGACTCTTTTAGTGCACAATCCATGATTTAACCATCCCACATTTTTGTGGTAAATTATTGTTTCACGTTAAAGAATATCTTAAACACTAACAACATTATACTCCCTCCATCGTAGGTTAAGCAAAGGGTTTACACCAGGCTTAACGGGGTGGCTCGACTATGGATTCAATATATGCTATGTGACACAAAATGAAACAATATACTAAACAATCTTATATTACCATAAACAAATATAAACATGTCAAATTATGCTCTAAACTATCCTATTGATAAACAATTACTACTAATTTTTTTTTTCTAGAATTTAACAAAAATCGTTATTTTACTTACTGGGCTTGGTTTGAATAGCAGAGCCACTTAAATCTTGCTGATTCTTGGTCACATCTTCAACAGCAAAGCAAATATGCCTCTTGAGCTTCTTCAACTCCTTAATACCATTCAAATAATTCAACTTGGTTGGTCCCCTTTGGCCAAATTGAAGAGAATTTCTTGGAAAATTTGTTGAAGAATTTGAACATTTGAAGTTATTGGAATTAATTAGAGGAAGATTATGGATGAAAACATTTGTGGTACCCATGTTTTTCACGAACTAAATTCGTCTGGTGTCTGTGTTAGTTCGTGGTGGATATTTCCTTCATTTGCCGCAATTTAGCAGGATTGCATGTATTCTATTACGCATAAATATACGAGCCAAACCGAGTCCACGCTCGATCTTGACTCGATTTCTAACTATCCCAATTACCAGCGGGTTTTTTAATTTAGGCTTATTCACATTTTGCCCCCTATAGTATCGTTTTTGTTTCAGATTGCCCCCTGTACTATTAATCGTTTCAGATTGCCCTCTGGACCATTTTTTCCAGTTTTAAAAAATAACATGACTATGACATCCCTGTCACTATTACAAAGTATAGGGGGCAATGTTAACATATTTTAAATAATTAAAATTAATTCCCAACTCCATCTTCTTCAACACACCCCACCCCCACCCCCACTTCTTCTTATTCAATGTCCCATCCACCATTAAAGCCTAAAACAAGCTCCAATTCTTCTCCAACACACCCCACCCCTTCTTCTCCAACACACTCCACCCCACCCCCACCCCCACCCCCGCCTCATATCAACGAGCTCCACTTCCACCCCAACATCTTACTAATCAATGGCTTCAACAATCCCCAACCCCAAAACAAGCCACAAAAGATCTCAAACTCTCGCCTTCATTCAATCCCAAATCATTTGAGAAGAACATTATTCTTATAGTTTTGACCGAAAATGGTACGCAAATCATTATTCTAATTAGGATGAAAATCAAAGCCCATCACGACAAACCCAATTTCAGCCCTTGTAGCCACCTCTCTTTACGATCGTGTTGTGGAGATGTTCAACAAGGTGGACACTGTCCTTGGTGAAGTCTCTGAGGGGATCAAAAACGTTTTCAATAGCATCCATTGTTGAGGAAGAAACTTTCTAGATCTAAGGATATGATATCACATTAATTTTGTTTGTGCAATTACAATTGATTAAAATATTAAATTAATTGATGAGATCTGTTGTTATCAGATCAGTGGTTGTGCAATTACAATTTATGCCATGTTTTGTGGCAACTAAGAGTGAATGACTGTGTTGATTAGATAAATTAATTTCCCAACACCATTTATCAATTTAACCTTAGATATATCAGTTGAATCTCGGAACACTATCTAACACAAAATGAATGACTGTCGCTGGAAGGGGGAGGGGGTGTCAAGGATGATGAAGTAGGGGGTGGAGGTGGGTGTGTTGGAAAAGAAGGGGTGGGGGTCTAATATTAAATATGTAAAATATTTTAATGTTGCCTCCTATATTTCCGAATAGTAATAAGGGTGAAATAGTGAATTTACATGATTTAATGAAAAAAACGGGCATTAGGAGGTTTCATGGGGCATATTAAAACAATTAGTACTATAGGAGGCATATTGAAACGAAAATGATAGTGCAAGGGGCAAACTGTGAATTAGCCTTTTGTTTATATACTAATAAAAGTTAATATGATAATTTTTATGATTAGAAAATACAAATGAAAAAGGTGCAAAAGTGTCATTTAGACACATTAAGCGTAGTTAAGATGAAATAGAATTTACATAGAAATATTATATTAAATAATTAATTACAAACAATATATTATAAATACTATGAACAAATTTACACTGACTAGATCGTGCACAAATATCCCGTTGTCAATAATAAATAAATTGATAACAATAAACTCCATAATAAAGGGTAGAACATTTCCCGCCATTTTGTATATCAATACTCAATAGTACTCTAGACCCAAGGCAATAACAATTCTTGATCCCATTAATCAAGACCATTTTGTGGGAAACTATATCCACTTATTAGCTTTTGCATTCTGCGAAATAATAAGATTTTTTTCCAACAGATAGTTTCATTATTCTCTAAAACAATCCAGGTAATATCAATTTCAACTTCTTGTATTCATATTGTGCATTCTAATTGTTTGTATTTTGTCTTCACTGAGATCACCTTGTAATTATATAGTATAAAACTTGTGAATAGATGAAGCAATTTTCTGCAACTGTATGTTTATTTTCAAGAAAATGGCAACCTAGATAACCAATAATACAAATTTCAGAATTTGTTGCAGTTTAGGAATCTGAATATATTTTGAAACATAGTAATTGAAACAAAAAGTTGGTTATTTTTGAATTAATATTGAATATGATTCTTGCATGAACTGAACAGCCAAAATGGTCAAAGAAAATCAGAAGCAAATCAAAAATCAAAGCGCAGAAACAGTGGATCAAGCAATGGGTCTTATCCGTTCTCGACTCTGCGACCCCAGTTACATCTTTACCCTCTCCTCCACCTCCCCAGACAGCAATTACAGGTAAGAAAGGCTGCATTGTTTTCTTCTTCACATTGTCGGTATTCATTCTTATGGAGTTAGACGTTTCAGAATTTTATATTTTAAAACCTCCGCAAAGATTAGAAAAAACGGAGTCGTTTGAATTAATTCACACGTGCTAATTGTTGTTTCTTTTGATGTTGTCTGCAGTAAGTTGAAATATATAGTGTCAAGTTCGGTAACAGAGGCATGTAATAATTCTGTCCTGCTTTTGGGTCCACGTGGATGTGGAAAGTTTGCGGTTAGTTGAGTTCTTAGAGGTTAATTTTATTGAGTTTTCTAGAAGTTGATTATTCAACAATTTATTGACATATTTCTGTCAATGGTACGTTTCCTTTGATAGGTTCTGGAACTTGTTCTTGATAGTTTGTTGAAAGAGTTCCCTGAAATGATATGTGTGGTGAGTTTATTCTTTTTCATGTACTTATCATTTGATAATGTGATGAACATGATGCTTTTTTTCTTTAGGTCTTTGTAATTTGCAATGTCTTAAATTGGCCAATACTTAAACTTCGTATTTTCATGCTAAATGGTCAGTGTTGTTGCAGATTAAGCTCAATGGACTATTGCATTGTGATGACAATTGTGCTTTAAAGGTAGCTTAAGCAAATTCACCATCCTTTTCATCAATTTTTAAATATTTCAATATACTCAATTCCTTAAAAATGATTATGTTGCAGCAAATCTAATTTCAGTTCGAAAGAGGGCATTAATCAGTAACCTTGAGAGATTTAAATTATCCTAAAAGCAATAAGTTCACCTAGTACATGGCCTTGCTTACATCTTTGCTATACCATCTGAAAGTATCCTAGTTGGATGAAATTATGTTATTATGAAGCCAATTTGAGGTTCTTATCACTCGATTAGCTAACTGATAGGTGGAATGGGAGGAAAGATGAAAATAAATATACGTGCAAATATCCAACTCATACTATGTACTTGGTTATTTGATTTCTTGACTCTTCATCAATGCAGGAGATTGCCAGGCAATTGTGCTTGGAGCATCAGTTGATATATTCAAAAATGGTAATCTACTTTGGCAAGCTGAAACTTTTTTCTTTTCTCTGGCCTCTTCATCTTTACCTTGATAATCTTGCAGGCATCATTTGATGATAATTCACAGTTCATGATATCTATGTTACGGTCAGTTGATTCCGTCCTTTCTGATCGCTAGTTCTCTACGTTGTCTTGTTATATACGAGTATGAAATTTTCAAAACATTTTCTTTCGATAATGCTAGAAAGCTTCTCTTGGGCACTTTCTTTACGTAAGGAAACTTTGAAAATGTTTGCTCGAGTTTGACTGAAAATTATGTCCTTTTGACAGAGAATGTGGATTAGCCCATAAAACTGTTGTGTTTGTTTTGGATGAATTTGATCTTTTCACTCAGGTGAGTAATATCTAGAATGTTAAACTTATTAACATGCCAGTGTTTTGCTTATTCTGGAATAGGTCTGAATTATCTGCTTCATCCACTCTTTGCAGGGCAAACAACGCATACTTTATAGTTTATTAGATGCAATGCAATCAATAACTTCACAAGCAGTTGTTATAGGTGTCAGTTGCCGATTGGTATGTATGTTCATTGTCTTTTCTACTTTCCTGTGTTTATTACTACCTCCAATCCAAAAAAAGTGGTCTTTTAGACATTTTAAGATTATCCAAAAAGAGTGGCTTTTTACATAAACCAGAGCAAAATACATAATTTCTTCCCTTAATACCAGTAGTTGCATAAAAAAAACTCAAACCAATAGTAATTACATGAGGGTGTATTAATGATTGACTCACGGATGTTTGTGTAGTTAAATGTGGGTAGAGAGGTAATTGTGGGAATGTTTTATGTTTTCTTATTTTGTGTGAAAAATCTAAAAGGCCACTCTTTTTGGATTGAAGGTAGTATTAGATATAGTACTAATTTATGCCTCAATAAAAGTCATTTTACTTTATTGGGAATCAACTTTCACTATTCATTTCTTTTTATTTTAAATACGTATTTTTGAATCATTGTTACTTCTTTGTTAAGTTGTTTTTCTCATATTAGTTTTCAAATTTGATAACATATTTATATATAATGACCAAGTTTTGTCTTGAAATGAGAACTGGCTTTATTTTTTTTATTGAGTTAGAGATAGTAATTTTATTATGGCTAAAATATCCTTCTAAGGGCTTATCTCAACCATTCTGATTTTTGCTGGGTGGTTCCATAAAAAATGCTAGCTTCACACTCATTATCATGCAGGACGCTGACCAGCTTTTGGAGAAAAGAGTCAGATCTCGTTTCTCACACAGGAAGCTTTTGTTTCATCCTCCATCGAGGGACGATCTTCCAAGGTATATCTGTAATGATCAGAAATATGTAGTTGCTTCTTTATATAGCCAAATCTGTGTAGCAGCTAATTATACACCTTATTTCAGAATCTTAGAGCACATATTGGTATTGCCAGCAGATTCAAGCCTTCCTCAGGATTATGTGGCTAAATTCAACTCCAAACTTGCTGTATCCTCACTTTTATAATATTGTGTCTTTCAGTTACTGAAGGAATGTGTTTAAGCATCAGCAACTATTAGCTTTTGTTGGTGGGAACGGAATGGGAATGTCATTACCTTTGTTCATGAATCATGACACTCCTTAGTTTGCTCTCTCTCTATATATATATCTTTCTATTCCCATTCTATTCATGGGGATATGATATATTACCACTAGCCAAGGTATCAGCCATTCCATTGGATATGCAAAATTGAACTTCTTGGTTTTTTTTTTCGAAAATACAGTTGTTTTTCACAATTTAAAAATTTTACAGTAGTTTTTTATACAGTTTTAAATTTTCATCACAAAGTGTTTTTTGTGGTAACATTAGTATTTCTTTCATGCATTCACCAATCCATTCTATATGGTCATGCCTATTCCTTTTTGAGGAAGGTGAATAATTAGTATCATTGGCAACTTTTATTACAACCATGGTCAATTTTGATATCTTAAACTGAAACATGGACAACAAAAAGACCCTTTGTACCCGAACATCCACTCCACCTCTTAACTCTCACATTTTTTCCTCTTACCATGACTAATAGTTGGAATTGCTGTGTGGTCCACATCACAAAGCTTATTACCTTGAAGTTATTCCTGATAGGAGAGAACTATAAGTATATAATATATTCCTTTTATTGTTTGTTTCTCTCCCCAATATCAGCCTTCATGAAATGTGAATTAGAAAAAATATGCTGCTGCGAATCCTTGACAATTCACAGAATCTTTTAGCGGATGCACAGTTCAAAGGAATCATAGATAAGTTGTTCATTTCTGATCCGACTTTTAACCATCTGCTGAGATTTTTGTAAGCTGTATTTTTGTGTCTGTCAGTGTGTGTATTTTTTCTTAATCTTTTGCGAACTCACTTAGCATTGAAATGTTAGGTTTTGTGCAACTAGTTTCATGGATACAGGATCTGGTTTCTTATCTCTTGAAAACTTTAAAGTGGCACTTTCAAGTGTCCAAAGGCAGCCCAAGTTTGAAGCTTTGAAAGGTAAAATGTTTTTTTCACTAGCTACCTTCCAAATTAATTTGCTACTTGTATTGTATTCCTAAATCTCAAGGAGATGTAAACACCCTAATTCTGCGTGTATACATTTTTTAACGTGGCCCTTGTCATCAATATATTTTCACCTTAGGACGATTCTTCATGTTGGATCAACATTTTTGAAACTGTACATTAATGATCTTCTGATAGACAATTAGACATGATGTTTACCTCTAACTGTATGGGATACTAATAGAATAGCAGTGAACTGCGTTAAATGTGATATTACTTTGCTAATACTTAAGATATACTACCTCCGTTTTTTTTATGTCATATTTTCACATAAATTAAGAAAATTAAAAAGTAGTCAAAAAGTACATTGAAAATGTAAAATGTCAATTGATTGTCACTATATTATTGGTTAGTTGATAATTTCAATGAAAAAAGTAAGTAAAAAGTACATTGGAATTGTAAAAGACACATTGAAATTGTAAAACGTCATATAAAAAAAAACAAAACCAAAAGTATAAAACGTCATATAAAAAAAACCCGGAGGGAGTACTACATTTTGTTAGTGAAGGCAAACTAACTGAATAAAAGAAAAGAACTGATCAGTTTTTTAAAAAATTAGAGCATCACCAAAGTCATTGGTAATGGAAAAACATGTTTGAAGGGGTGGAAAGTGAAGTTGATCAATCTCGTCAGTGTAATGGAAGCTATTAGTACTTACATAAAGTAAATGCAAACTTAAATGTACTTCGTCCTTAGTGATTATTCAAATGTCCTTTAAAGATTGTAGAGTTCATTTAGTAATCTCGTTCCATTAGACAATGTTTTATCACTAATCATATACACTTGTAGAGAAAGTTTTATATCTCACAATGTTTTAAGTAGTTGGCAAGTCCCTGCAAAAAGGGAAATGAAAAGACATAGCTAGGAATTTTATTTTCTCTGAGAAGATGTAGTTCGTTGGCTGAATGCAGATTGCTCGATTTTAGAGCTTTACATCCTTGTTTGCATGAGGAGATTGGAAGTCAAAGAGCTAGAGACATGCAATTTCAATTCTATAATGAAAGGTACCAATGATATCATCTTTTGCTTCTGTTATGAAGCACCTTTCCATTATGATTAACTTATCTTCTGCCGCAGAGTACAAAAGCATCCATGACTCATTTCAAACATCAGACTACTATGCAAGGCCTGTGTGTTTGCGGGTTTGTGGGCAACACTTCTTACCATCTATGATTTTCTCATCAGTGTCTACCTCTTCCTCTGGACAGAAGTTGATCAAAGTTTCTATCTCTACAGGCATTTGAGCATCTTTTACAACGTGAATTAATCTCGTTGGACAATAGAGGGCACGGCCAATCTGTTGAGTTTCGCCCAGTGAAGCTATTGATCTCTTGGGATCAAATACATCAAGGACTAAAGTCATATCGTTCTTGTCCAGTAAGACATATCTTTTAAATTAACAATTTTCAGCTATGAATGTTGTCGAAAATGTATCACCGATTTGATCATTCAGTAGTGCAATCACGGCTTTAACTTCTTGTTGCAGATACATGATTGAAATAACAAGTTTTAATTCACAATAATTCACTTCAGTTTACCACATAATGATTACCTTATTGTCTAGTTTTGTTGCAGAGGAAAACCATTTTACTTGAGCTTCCAATAGACACCGATGCACTAATTTTGTATGTTTTGCAGGCGATACTCCACAAATTGCTTGAGATGAAGGTTGAAATGTCAAAATAGCCTGATGTGTGTTTCTGGTGGATCGTGCTACATAAATGGTTGGAAATTGGAATTGCTGCCCCTTATGCTGAAATGGGAAGTTCAAGTTCTTTCATTCAATATTGTTCCCCTTCACGGGATATAGCTCGATCGTTCTGCGAATCCAAGTCAAAACACAGTAGTTTCTGTAGTACCATGTCTTGTCAATTTCATTTACTTGTTATCTGCATTTGAAAGAGTTTTAGTAGCTTTTTAGTCCATTCTTTCTTGGAAATTGAAGCTGTACTTGTACATAAGCTATCAATATGAAACCATTGTGTGTTTATCCTAACTTTTAAGCTTTCTATACTTCTATATGAGTGTGACATTTGCATTTGGAGGCTCATGTGGTCATGTTTGTTTGGAATTTCTGTTATCCAATGTCTTTAAAAGCAAGTGTTAAAACAAAATGGTTGCAGCCCATCTATAGGGAACGGTTTTTTAAAACTTAACGACGAGATTAAAATCATTGACTTTTATTCTTACAAATGAATGTCTAACCACTATTCAAATTTCGACTCCATATATATGAAGCATTAGTACCACCTAAGAACATATCTATCCAATCGTATCATTTGTACTTTTCTTGAACACTT